>CM075874.1:25666856-26200120 GCA_038021265.1 Cyprinella venusta
CTCTGACAGTAGGTGGCGCTAATGGAATTGTACACAAAGCGCTTATAAGCACCACAGAAGTTAGAGGAAAAGTAAATGCCAGTGAATGTTTTTCAGAAGCAGTCAGCTCCCTTCAGAGATATAAAACCGCTTCCAATTTATGGCCGGTCAACCAGTGCATCTCTAGATAAAAGAACTCAAAGTAGCATCCAGTGCATTTCACATGTAGCCTAGTTGAAATTTGACCATAACGACCTCAGGCCAAAAAAACACCCTCAGAAATGAGGACATCAACACAGCACCTCAGCTCAGCCTCAGCTCCGGGCACAATGGCTATCCTCCAGATGTATTGATGGGAACTATTTTAAGGCCACACTCGTGTAGGCATCCTTTTACTCCGGTGTATGCTTGTTTACATGAAAGTAAAAATCTAAAACAACATTTACTGTATGTAGCTTTGCCCTGAAATGTGATGTAGTGTAAAGTCACATTTGATCTTTACATAAAGCCTATAAGAAGCCTAAAAACGTCCATAAACCCCAAATTTCTTTTGCTCGGGGTGTAAGAGTCGAGTAAAAACACCAGTCTCAGCACTTAAGACACCAAAGCTTTCAATCCATTGATCTACAAGGGCTACAGGCAAGAATTATACTCTCTCACATGTTAAATGGAGCTAAATGTTAGGTCCATCTAGCTCTGAGCTAGCTGTGTTAGCACTGACGCCAAGATAAAACAAGAATAAAAGGAAGGACTTCTACATGTCAGACAGTCCTCATTCCTGATTAGTGTCAGCAAGCAGAGAGGCTGAGTATTTCCCAGGAAGAATCAGACAGATAGGAATTGAAAAGGAGACAAGAAGTGAAAATCTTGAGGACCTGATCCGAAAAATAATCCGAGACACAAAAAACCCGATCCACAAATACTGCATGTTAAAAACAGAATTATTAATAATCAGAACTGTAATCAATCTGGAATCAATCTTGTAATCAAAAACAAGTTTTTACCAATATAAAAAAAAATTATTATTATTATTTTTATTATTATTATTATTATTAATGTTAGTAGTAATGTTAGTATTATTAATAATAATATTTTTATTACTAATAATTTGCTATTAAAATATATTTATATTATAAAGTCAATATTTGAAATTATATTTGAAAATAATAATATAAAGTTAAAACTACTACTACTATTAAACATTATTAATATCAATGTAATCCTAATGCTATTTGTTATAAATGGTACATATTTGTATATAGTACTTCTAGTGCTAATAAAATAATATTGATAATTATTATTATTAATATATATATATATATATATATATATATATATATATAACATTAAAAATAAATGTATAATATAACATTAGATACACAAAAAATATTCATTGGTTAATCTCTAATAATATTTAAATTAAAGTCTGCCCGTGATATTTTTTTTTTTTGCATTAATCCAGAACTGTTTGACAAAGAATCAAAACTAGAGATGGTGGGAGAAGATTTTCATAGTGAAGAAGAGTGAAGCCCTTCAGAATTCAAGGCAAGAGAGACACCGTCCCACAAGGCGGAACACATTCTCCAGCGAGCTTCATCTAGCACATGCATATGCATTATGGATGTCAACCAAGGGCTGCATGCTGATTTCAGCAGAGCCTAAGAAAACGAAGGGCAATCTGAGAGAGGGAGGCAGAGGGAGAGGAAAGACTAAAGACAGACAGGGATAGAGAGACTGTGAGAAAGAGAGAGGGAGTAGATGAGAAAGTGCCGAGAGGAAGAAGCACTTCATCTGAGGTGATCGGATCATGATCTGGGAATAGAGTCCAGAGACCTGAGGGAGACAACTGGAAGAAGAGCTCTTAAAGAAGCGATAAGCTCTTTCTCCCGGTCGGCAGTAGATCAATATTCCTTCACTCTCAGGTCTCCAGCAAACACCTGAGTCTGAACGGCTCACCTGTCATCTGGGCCCTTCATTGGTTCAGTTATCCTCATTCTGCATTTATATCATTTAAAACCATATGATGGATCATTTCGAACATTTTCTAAATTGCTAGACATCTACTTTGGCGTGCCATGCGGGTACTGGCAAGGCTTTCACTGACGTCTTGGCACTATTTGGAGACCATGTGGGAGAAATCATTCTGTATGCCACACGAATTTAGGAGCACGTAGGTGTAGACTAAGATGGTCTGAGAGGGATAGACTACAGGAAACCACACAAAATGGACAGTGGACATGTGCTTGCTATTGTGCTTTTACTTATTGTATTAAGTATTGCTTGTAGAGGCATTGCTCTATAACAGGGATATGCAGACTAAAAGAAGCCTTCATTTAAATGAAAAAGCTCTGTTCCAAACCCAAGTGAGCTGCAAACAAGGCTGTTTCACAAGGTAAGAAGCAACATTATGCATTTTAGGAAACTTCTTTGATCCAAAATTAAAGTATACCTTTGTGGAGAAGGCAATCCACTGGGAAAAATTGGTGGTGGATATGTTAATAGAGTTTATATGCTGACATACATACATACTAATTTAACTTTGCTTTCATTTATTACTTAAAGTACTTTGATATCACAGCAAAAACTATTAGCCAAACTAATAAAGTTCAAACATTATTAAAGGAAAGTGAACAGACAGTAATAAAATACATAATGACACAATAGGCTCTATGCACAACTGCACTACTTCCTGAACTTCAGCCAGCTCCTTGTTTCCTGTCTATCATTATTGGACAATTTGATTAATTCAGGTGTGCTTGACCTCAGTAGTCACGGCAACAATAATCAAACACACCTGAATTAATCAATGTGTCCAATAATGCCAGACAGGAAACAAGAAGCTGGCTGAAGTTCAGGAAGTAGTGGAGCTGTGCATAGAGCCCATTGTGTCCGGTAGTATAACTCAGTGCTTCAATTGAAAACACTGTTATTGGCAATCCTACACTGAACATCCGCCACATCTGTGAGGGGGATGGATGATCTTGGCAAAGGAGAAGTGCTCACTAACACAGATTTAGACACCAAAAGTGTTGAGTTTATAATTTGTTCAATGTAGTTATCAGTATCCCAGAAACTTTCAATATGTTGGACGTTCTAGATGCACGCGACCGCAACAAGATACACTATGTATCCACACTCTTAGAAGAAATGGTTCTATTTAGAATCAGAAATGGTTCCATCCCCCGCTTCATATATGGAACTCGAAAATGGTTCTATATAGAACCATTTTTTTGGTAAAAGGTTCTATTGGCCAAGTATGGAACCCCAGGGTTCTATATAGAACCAAGAGGAACCCTTTTTTAAGAGTGTATAAAACCTTTTAGGTGGTCCAAATACGTAGCGCTGATAGAACCTTTTAAAGTTCTATATAGAACCTTTTCTTCTAAGAGTGCATGACATTGATAGCAGCGGACACAAGCGCTTAGGTTGAGTTCAACAAACACATTTTAGTGCTAGATCTCTTATTTAAAGGCACATTATGCAAGATTTGTATCTTATAATAGCTTCAAATGGGTAACAGGCCGTGAGTGCAGGGACCAATCTATGGTAGACACTCTGCATAGCAACATTAAATACAAGTACTCCACAGCGACTCTAGGGGTCGCTGTTTGACCTAAATGGAATTCCTGCATAGTGTGCCTTTAACATAATGACAGTCTCCTGCAGGTATTTGTAGGCTGTTACTTTAAAACCATATGCACGCATCCAATATAATGATGCACATTTCTCAAGCGTTCACTTCAATGGCATAACATCTGGGTATACACATGCATATGGGCCCGGGCAAATTGCCAAAATATATTCCAAATAGATATTTGTATAGGATTCTATAGCAATCAATCAAATTCAAATCAAACTAAAATGATATTTTGCAAATGCTATTTTTTTAATATCACATTGTTAGCTTAGCTGCCTTATAAGGCTGATATCTACTGTATGTAGGCAGTGGAGCTCTTTTGAGAATAGGCGTTAATCCATTAATACATTTACAACGGACAGCTCAGGTTTCAGGTACATCCTTAATCATTACGGACTGCTTGTGAGCAAAATTTAACATGATATATCAGTGTAAGCAAATATGACAAAGTGAAAACTGCATCTGAAAAAGTGGTCTTAAAGCACACGCATGCACACATAAGACACAGCACATGGAGCTCAGGTAGAACAGACAGGTGTGAAAGAGAAGTCTGCTGAGGTGACAGTGATGCAGTCCCTGCTCACACCGGGCGCACTCATGCCATAACCTGCCAAGAACAGCTGTCACACCAGGGAGAAGTCACCCACGGCAACAGAGAGAGCACTTCCCATTCAAATAACATCCACAATGCTGTGACATGGCATGTGTCACCGAAAGCTGTAAAATAGAGGAAACTGACTATTTCAGGCTTGATGTTATCCATCTGGATGTGTGCGTTTAAATCAAGCTGACACCACCTACGCCTTAATTATCGCTTCAAGACAGAAGAGCTCACATCCCGTTTATTCCATCTAATGAATTAATGGTGGCAATTAGGGGTTAAACAGATCGTAGTTGATCCATGATCCGTATACGGACCAGGCCCTACGGTTCGGCACGCATGTGATTCACTGATTAATTACATTTACAAGTTTAACCCGCATAGAGCGAAGGTTTATAATCTGCATACATTTTGTCTTGGCAGTTTACACATTCAATAGGTTCTATTATGCATTTTCATCTTTCAACTTTGTGTTAAAGTTCACTCCAAAGACAGATATTACTACAACTTATAACATTTTCAACTCATTTAAACCCGTTTCAACCCGTTTCCAAAACTCATTTTTTGTGGCCTTCCTAAGTCTGACAAATTTAGAGTGGTTCAAAATTATTTTAAAAACTATTACTGAACATTACAACCCCAACGTTTGTCAGTGCACTGAACATTTTATGGAGAACAGCTTCCAGACATTAAAGCTTCCCCTGAAATGAATCATTTTACACTTTGTCAGGACAATCTGTTGTTTGTGAATCACAACTTGTAAGTATGAGAGGTGCTGTTATAAAATGTAAAATGTGTGAAAAAAAAATGTTTTTTTTTTGAAAAATCTAGCATGACAGAATATAGTACACCCCACGAACAAAATCAAGACTTTGTAAAAGGGCATAAGACAATGTAATTTGGTAGTAGAGCGGTGCTAGAGGTCTTAAAGTGACAGCAGCTCTCATGACAGCAGTTTCAAACAAACAACAAAACACTGCTTTAACAAAGATCAATCCATATTAAAAACTATAGTTTTTGCCTAAATTTATAGTTTTATATTTTACATTTAATTACATTTCTGTATAGTTAGTGAATCCTAATGAATAGACCTTACTTTATATGTATTCTTTATTATAATGTATTTACATGTAATGAGTATTTGTTCTCTTGCCTTTAAAGGGTTAGTTCACCCAAAAATGAAAATTCTGTCAGTATTTACTCACCCTCAAGTTGTTCCAAACCTCTATGTGTTTATTTGTTCTGCTGAACACAAAGGAAGATATTTGGAAAAAAATTTCAAACAGATCTCATTCCCCATTGACTAATAGGAAAAATACTATGGTAGTCAATGGAGAATGAGATATGTTTGATTAAAACATCCTTCCAAATATCTTCCTTTGTGTTCAGCAGAACAAATAAATACATAGAGGTTTGGAACAACATGAGGGTGAGTAAATACTGACAGAATTTTCATTTTTGGGTGAACCAACCCTTTAATAATGCTTGAACTTTATTAGTCAGGCAGGCGGTCTTTGTATCAAAGTTAAAGTTGTGCATCAGCAATAATAAAATGTTCTGAATAAAATGTTCTAAGAATAAAATGTTCCAAAATGTTCAATAATAAAATGTTCATTTTTCCTTGAGTAATAAATGAAAAGCAAAGTTACCCCCAGAACATTTTATTCTTGCTGATCCGACCTGTGACCTGAGCCGTGAGTTTTGTGATCCGTTGAACCACTAGTGCCGATGTGATTACGGGCCACCCACGTGATGCCACACAGCTCGTCTAAAGGATGCCCCTGAGAACCTGTTATACAGGCTTACAACTATCCATACAGTATCAGGAAACTTCATTGGAAAGTGCTGTTCTCATTTAGTGGTTTCGTATTTCATAGCGTCGACACAGTGAGAGCTGGACGTGCCCGTAAATGTAGCACTCTCTCTGCTGATTTAACTCTGCAAGTTTTGTGTAACTTGACAATTTGTAATTGGGCAATATTTTGGAAATCGAGAAAGATGACGGCTACTGCAGCTAAAGGCGTTTGCGTGCCAGAGGAGGAAATAGTCGGGAGGTTTGGCGCACATTCACTCCTGACCCAGCGTCATTCGAGCAGGGAAACAGTGATTCAACGGAAATTCGGTGGATTTTATGAAATTCAAACTAAATCTTCTCATAGATCAATGCCTGAGTCTGTAACTCGATACCTTCCCAAAGGATCTCCGGAGAGTGACAAAGGGCTTTCTGCAGATTGCGTATCCAGAAGTACAGGCGGCAACTTTCTGCTTGGGTGTCACATTGAGGAAAAGTAGGAGAAAACAACTGACAGAAAAGTGAACAGCCTACCAGATGGGTGTGTTTATGATGAGATCTAACAAGTATGACAGAATGCATCTGTGATCGCGAGCTCATGTTCTCTGCCAATAACTGCGCAAAAGTGCCAGAGTTTCTAGAAGTTGGCATCACTTTTGGGGATATTTATAGAGGTGGATTAAGATGAGATAATTTGTTTATGTGCTTTAAAATAAGTCCAAATTCTGCCAGAAAGGACAAATGATGCACAATGCATCAGGATCGTGACTATATCGGTATTGGTCTTCATTAGCATTTTATAAAATTATCAACATCAGATAAATTAGGAAGATCATCCTGTTCGAAAGTTTTCACCCCCAGCACTAATTCATCTTGTTTCCTTCTTGTGCAATCAGTGAATGTTTTCACCATTTGTAATAGTTGTGTAACTGAGTCCCTCAGTCATTCTCAGTGTGAAAAGATGGGTCTCAAATCAGTCACTACTGAAAAGCGTTCAAATATGCAAAAAGTAGAGATGCTGGTGACCGGAATTGGCCGATTTTCACACCAAAAACGTGAGCAGTAAAGCACAGGTTTCGGCGCAGAGTCTATTTTTGCTGTACTGCTCACGCTCAATTAAAGTGAAAGGACACTTTTGATGGACAAAATAAATATGATTTCACACTAAAGTTCCCAAAATGCACAGAATTTGCATGTATCGTGTGTGTTTTAACACGAACTGGAGTAAATGTCAAAAAAGAAAATTAATTTGAATACATTTGTTTAGTTGAATATTGGATGTGAAAAGAAGGAAATGGTTCTTCCAGAACACTGCACTTTAGATGTGTGTGAATTTCCCACACCAGGAGTAATTTATGTAGTTTTATTTTATAGCAATTACGGTTCAAAAATGTTCTATGCAAAATGTAAAATTTTCTACTGAAGAAAAGAGAAAATAATTACTTTTGTGTGCTGGAAAGTGGTTAGAAAAAATGAAATCGGAATCGGCAGGTCAAACTGAGAAATCGGAATCGGCTTAGAAAATTGTAATCGGTGCATCTCTAGCAAAAAGATGCTGGAAACCCAACGAATATACGGGACCAGGAGGATTTTTCTAAAGCACATTGAGCAGTTTTAACCAGAAACTCATTAACAACTATTACAAAACAAAACAACAGCAGTGGATCATCCAGATAATGACACTGTATTAAGAATCAAGTGTTGGAGAGGGGTAATTTTTATAAATTCAACTTCTATTTTGTCTTGTGGACTATGCAAACAGTTTAATGTAAAATATCTTCTTCAGGGAAGTACAAAATGAAATAAAAATGCATGCATTTTGTATAAAATGGGAAGTTTTGTATAAAATGCATGCCCCCTGTAGTCAATTTTATCCCTTTGATCACCAAAATTGTATATTTTAACGTTTTTTCCTTGAAAAATTCATCAACACCCTTGCCTGATGTAGTATACGCGATTCTATGAATATGTAAATTAGCCCCGCCTCCACTCACTCACACCAGCTCAGAGATACACTGGTTGATGCTCAAACATTGACGTGATTGGTTACAAGGTAGTTTCAATTCTTTGTCTGTCTTTGGTTCACTGCAGTTTTAAAGAGAAAATACTCAACAATGGAGTTGACTCATGAATTTGCACATGGTTTTTCTTGAAGCATGTTATAAACACGAAATATAGACAGAAATTTTAAGTCACAAAATCATAAAATCTGCTATTATCCATCATCTCAGACAATATATGGGAGTATCCCTAGTAAAAAAAAAATGACACACCTTCCAATTTACAATAAAAGAAAAGACAAGGAAATCCAAATGTATTCTAACTCCCTCCCTGAGGGTTATACAACACAAAGAGCAAGATAGTTTATGATCGCATTACATTCATATGAGTCCAAGTATGAGTCTGGGTGACTTTCACCCACTATATTTCATACCCACTATATTTCATGTCTCTCTATCAGAAACACATGGTTCATAAAGGGGTTCCTTGTTTGATGGAGTCTTACTGAAATGGACTATCCTGGGCTCATGGATCAATACGACTTTAATCTCTGCTGGACGGGGCCACCGAGAGGCTGAGTATGGAGAATAAGGGCAGGGCTGGTGTAAATCTCTCCAGCCTGTCAGTGCAGCACTAGGTCCAAGATGAAATTCAGAAACCTCAAGAGCTCCACCACAAACCTCATCAGTACATCCCTGAGAGTTGTGTGACAGCTGTGTGTGTGTATTCCTTAGATAATGTATTGCATACACATAACATACGCCATTACACACATACTAAATGCTAATCGGGGAATCCATAAAGCGTGATATTTGTAGCATGTGAATCTAAAAACTCAAGCTAAAAGGTCAGGGAAATGGGAAGTTTTGCCATAAACCAAATGTTATGAGCAGTCGTATCACCATACACAGTCGGAGAAGTACTGCGAAAGGTGAGAGAGAAAGAAATAGCGAAAGAGGGAGAGGCTTGAAAAACTCACAATGAATAGAGAATAAAGAGTCATGCAATTACAAAAGATCTATTCAACTGAGGGGACATTTTGCATCCTCAGATCATTGTACTTGCCAGGAACTGGTAAATCAGATAAATGATTCAGACAAGAGCTCACCCCCCTTGTTTAAAGAGAAGGTACAAGGAAAATGCCACAGGGCCACATTGATTATAAGAAAGCACTGAAATAAGCAGAGACCTTCAAACCAGGCCATGAAGACAAAAGGCAAGCACGAAGACTCGCTGAATACTGCATTGCAAGTCTCACGACAGAAAATAAATGCTCAGAAAAACAATATAATGAAGGCCAAACCATTTTTAAAAAATTAAAAATGTCCCGCTAGCATAAAAAACGATATTTTTTTTTACTAGCAGAACACAAAGCATATGTTACATTGAACCATGTTACAAGGTTGAAAGCATTGAAGTTCAGTTGAATCCTAAAATGTTAAATTTATGGGCAAACCATGCACTAATAAAGATTAAATCCATTGACTATGTAATAATTTTCATTTATAACAGTTAACATTTCATTTGTTAAAGGGCATATTGCAGGTTAGAGGACCCAAAGAGTCAATGTATAGAAAAATAATGCAAAACATACTTTGTTTCGGAGTCGTTTAGTGAGAAAATTTTACTTCCGCGTCTGAAAACAGCCATGGGGGGGGGCGTGACGTAACTGGCGGGAGAGAGCGGTCGATTCAATCAACAGGAAAATAATGGATTGCACTGACATTTCGGACGCTGAGGAAATTGTTCACACTTACTCGTATATGACGGACCACAGCCATACAATTATGAGCCTGCTATGCTGCCGAGAGAGCAGCACAGGCCAGGATTAATGTTTGACAGAACGGTCAGAGACAAATTGAGTTGTGATGCGAGGAGAACCAGTGGAGAACAGGACAAGTGTCTTGGTGAGAGATGTGCTTATCGATATACGTTCGCTAACGATATACACTGTGCTCACAATACTGTACAGATTATTACCATCGTATATCAGGCCAGCAGAAATTAGTATGTTTGGGGTAGATTTATACTATGAAATGTATAAAAACTATACTTATACATATTTTTCACCAGAGTTATAACTTAAACAGAAAATTAAAGATTTGAATATTTAAACAACCTAGTAATTTTGTTTTTCAATTACAAGTTGCCTCTATTTAGGGCATGACTACTATAACACTATTTGATGCCATTGGTACAGCATAAGACGATCAATATTCTTGCTTCGGCATCCCATGTTAAACTCCATCATTCCATCGGAATGATAACTGTCTTCGATCTGAAGTGAACGCTACACACGACCGTGTTTTTCGAAGCCGATGCGGAAGAGAAATCCCATCTCTTCAACTTCACAAACCTACAAAAATTAAGATACAAAAACTAGCAAAAACACACTGACTCAAGACCGCTCTTACTGAATACCAGCCTACTCTGCAGTGATCTGAGGCTGATGCTCCGTCGTGACGTAAAATGATGCGATGTTGAAAAAAAAAGCCGTTTTCACAAGCAGTCCAAGAAACGCTCACTTATCTTCTAAATTAGTGCCCTTATATTGTTTTAAACAATTTAAATCCTGCATTAACTTTTCATAGTATTTTCATACAAGGTTATATCATTTATTTATTTTTTTTACCTGCAGTACATTCTTTAACAATGAAGTTACATCCAAATTAGTCAGCAAATGTTCAAAGCAGGGATGGAAATTAACTTTTTTGTCCACCGGCCACTGTGGCTGGTGGATTTCAAAATCTACCAGCCACTCAATGTTTTTACCAGCCACTTTCTCGTTTTTAACCGACAATGCGTAACTGCATGTGAAAATTAATACTACAAGATCTACAATACTACTTAACCAGTTTATTTAATCTCAAGTCTCAATGAAATACTGACATTTTCTCTATTTCTCTTGCTCTTCCTCTCCTGTTCCCCTCCTCTGCTCTTCCATCTTCAAAAGACTTCCATGTTTTTTTTTGTTTTTTTTATAAAACACATATACTTTTACCCACACTAAATAAAAACACGTTTAAATGGGTAATTTTCTTTTCTGATATAGCCTACAGCAGTTCTTGTTAAAACACACTAGATATGAAAAATCTGTGCATTTTGGGCACTTTTTGTGTGAAATCATGTTTATTTTTGTGTCCATCTAAAGTGTGCTTTCAAGCATGAACAGTGATCTGGCCCATTATCTGTTCACCGATGCCGACAGTGACGCATTTCAGGCGGCTTTTTATTTCTCATCTCCATAAATATATCGCAAATGCAAGGGCTAGGAATCAAAGAATTCTTTGCTAATACTTCCTCATCATCGTGGAGAGCGCAGTTCGCACCTTTCTCCTTTCCACAAGCGCGTGCTCTTCCGTGGCGTCTGTCGTTGCTATGCAACAATGAACTTGCGCGCCTCTAACCAGCGCGCCACGTCGCTTTTATGAGTAGATGCGGAAAATAGCGCGCGGGTATGTTCATGCGGCTGGCTGGCTCTTTACCACACAAGAGAGCTTTTCTTCCTTTATCAAGCCTCGACGGAAGAAACGCGCGGGTGTTGAAGGTGTGCCTCCTCTTAAAGTGTCCACCGTCTGGGTGAAACAGTATGCTATTTTTATTTACCCGCCACGGTGGCTGGTAGGTGAA
Source organism: Cyprinella venusta (assembly GCA_038021265.1). Taxonomy (NCBI): domain Eukaryota; kingdom Metazoa; phylum Chordata; class Actinopteri; order Cypriniformes; family Leuciscidae; genus Cyprinella; species Cyprinella venusta. The sequence goes on from CM075874.1 coordinate 25,678,497, forward strand.
GTTAATTTACCCGCCACAACTCAAAATCACCCGCATTTGGCTGGTGGCGGGTGCTAATTTCCATCCCTGGTTCAAAGGGTTGCACACTTTCGCACTCCTTGTAAAGTGAGGAAGTCTCTAAGCATCTTCATTTCTTTAATGTTGAAATCTTAACCTTTAACCTTTTTTTTCAGCAGCCAGTTGCTTCTTAACATCCTAAATCACCACTGAGCATTCTATTGAACATGACTGGTTTCCGACCTCGACAACCTTAATTACCTGTCCATTGAGCAAATCTTGGCACAAAAACATGCTCCATGCAATAATGACCTCGGCTGTTGTGGCATCTCTCAGAGTGGATCTTTCAGGAGCTGAAAGGGTCTCTTGAGCGACTGGCAACTTTTCTAATGAAAGAAAAAAATATCACCTAAAAAAGCAAAGTTGGCCAGAATAGCAGACGGTACTCTCATGGCAAGAAGCCCTGCGCTAAGAAGGCCAAATCATAGACCAAACACGAGTTTAAGACAGACAAGAAGAATGCATTCAGAGAGAATAAAATCAGAGGTAATTGTAGTTATAGAGGGATTTCACACTGGGCATATTTGCTGCAGTCCGGTTGTACCCCATTGTTTCCGGTCCCCTCTCCCCCCTCCCCTCCCCAGTGTATGGAATACACTGTCATAAAGATAGTTTATCATCTCGAAATTTAAAAACATGTCCATCCCTAACAATTGCAGCCTAGGTGAGAATAATAGCGTTAGACTTAGCAAGTCTCTCGTTTTGCGAATGGAAATATGCTCCTAACTATCAATTAACAACATCCGCAGAAAATATTTTGTATCCTGGGTGGATATAATTCAAAAAGGCATTGCTGAGACGCCCTTTAGTCTCAATCATTGTTTACCATCACCTGTGAAATTACTAGGCTTAAAAATAAAGTATATTCACCACCCACGCACTGTAAACACCTGCAATCCTCTGATACGCGGTGCTGCTCAACAGACGCTAAACAAAGTAAAGGCAAAAAGCTTCCTGAAAATGAAAATGAAAAAAGCGTAGCCTCAGGCATTGCTGCTTGTAAGGAGGAGAACAAATCATAGTGTGCATTGTCGGGGTGAAATCAAAAATGCTGCACCTGAGTAGGCTGGATTTAACATGGGAGAATCTAACCAGGCAGAGATCTTTCTCTAGCAAAATTCGCCAAACTGAAGGGCAAGCCGAGGCTTCGAAGTGCCTTCCTGTATACTGGAGTCTGTGATGATCTATTTCACTGTCACTTTCACATCCAAGCACCAGTCTCAGATCCTCTCGGAGCCAAATTTCCAACAGGGGCCCCTTGAAATTGGAACTGTTTTTTTGAAAACCATAAACCAGTGAAGAATGGAGCAGCCTTCCAGAAACAACAAAAGGAAAAGCCAGCACCGGTTCGCTCTGTTGTCATACGCTCGTTTCCCATCAGATGTTGACTCTGAGCAGCTCTGCCGTTTGAAGAGGAGGAGGAGAGAGCCCTCTGGCAGTCCTCCTTTCCCAAAACCCCCTCCCCTCTCCGGCTCACAGCTCTTACATATGACAGGCGAGTCCAAAGAAAACATTTCTCGACAAGAGACGGACTGCCTCTGATGCCGGGGAATGAGCGCTCTCAGCTGTTGCATTCAAAACCTTCTCCGACACATTCCCTCATTATCTCGGTGGCGCTTAACACTGAAAGGAAAAAATAAAAGGCCCTCTGAGCTTTTACTGCAGATGGAAGAGCAGGGTGAAAAAAAGCTACGCAATTTCCTTAATTACAAAAGAAATCAAATTCTGGTCACCAGGGTCCTCGCCGCCTCCTGTTTTACAGGTACTCTGCAATTAAATGAGGTCAAAGAATTTGCATGTCAGGTTGATGCTGATTAATGAATCTGTTTGATGCGTAATATCTAGGTGCCTAGATCTCCCGCCTACACCTGGGCACCAGGGCGGTCTCATTGAAGCTCAGACATGTTGTATTATCTCATAATCAGTGGGGAAATCCCTATAAAACTTCACCCGCACTTTTATAACTTTACCATAACAAGCTTTTTTGCATGATGACTCACTCTGTTGCTTCAGTGGGTCCTGGGAAAATGGATACCACCTTGATGTAATACAAGAAACAGTTGAAGTAAACTACTAAGCTCGAGGACTGACAGTCCAGCAAACCTGAGGAAGCCAATTAGGCACTGTGGAAGGATAGAAAAATCTTTTCCAAACATGGTTGACATCAGCATTTCAAATTCAAGATCTTGTGTACAAGTCAAGATTTATCTGAGTGGCAGACCGATATCAGCCAAGACTAATTATCCTGCCTACACTTTGCCAATAACCACAAGTGGTAAAACGTCATGTAAAATTAACAAGGAAGCAACTCTATTGAAATTTTGGCAGACACTTAGAATAAATCATTCTATTTTGAAGCTGATAGATATGAATCTACATTTTTGTGGAAAGGAAAACAAAACTCATAAATAAAGTCCAGATGTATGACTCAAAAAATACACCAGACATTTAAGGCCATTTAATTTAATTAATTCCACACTCTAAAAAATTGCTAGGTTGTTTTAACCCAATTTTGGGTCAAATAGGGACAAACTCAAACATTGGGTTAAACTCAAACTCAAACATTGGGTCCATAGTATTTTTTTTCCTACCATGGAAGTCAATGAGACCAGAAACTGTCTGGTTACTGATATTCTTCTAAATATCCGAAAATCGGCTGAATACATTTGAAAACGGTGAAACTCAACTATTTAACTCAGGGGGAGTGGTAAAATGAGCCTATTTCCAAAAAAAGTGGAGTATCCCTTTAAAAATGTAATTAAAAAAATGTAACCCAATGGCTGGGATTGTCTATATTTGACCCAAAATTGGGTTAAAACAACCCAGCATTTTTTAGAGTGCAGTTCATTTATGATTTAAAATGATTTATTACTTTTAAAAACAAGTGCCGAAATCTTTCTTACCCCTCAATCAACTTTTGGAATAAAGAAACTTTCTTTTGAAAAGTTAAATGGAAAACATATCTTTCACCAAATGTCATGGAAGAAAAATTACAGGCTCTGAGTAAACAATTCACTTATTTGTTGCTAATTATAGGCAAACTGGTAAATAATGGGGTGTGATAACTTGGCTATCATAATAATAAGCTATAATCGGCCTATTTTACTTATCAGTCTGATAACGATAACATAAGTTGCATTCAGCACCCAATACATTGCAAAAATTATTCACTTTAATTTCAGAAAATCTAATTTTCAATGTCGTTATCAATATTGGCCAATGAAAGACTCGTATCTGTCAAATCCTACAAATCCCAACACAACGACAACACACTGTGCAATGAATAAAAAATTATGCCAGACAGATGCCAAAAAATTATGCCTTTAACAGATTATTCAAAATGTCAATACCATAGAATAAATCTTTGTGGCACAACCCAACAAAGAGCACTGCATGTCAAACCTCCTGAGAATATAGGCAGCTAATGTGAAGCTGCCCCATTCTGTCTCAGCTATAGTATAATTATCTTCATGTGCTTTAATTATTTCCCTATTCCTCCTAATGATGTGCTTCATTCCCCTTATTATGAGAGACATTCGCTTGTGTCAGTTCCAGCATAGCGACACAGTTTGGATTGCAACAGCATTCATGATTATGAACAGGAGAACTAAAAGAAAATATATCCTTGAAAGGTGAAATCAATTGGAGGTCACCGTCAGCCATGCAATCATTATGCTATTCATAAATACTTTAAAAACAATAATCTAAACCTTACTTAACCTCAATAATGAATCCAGTGCATTTCCAATCATCAAAGAAACCTCACCAAGCATTACCATTGATTTAAAAAAAAAAACTATTAAAATGCTGAAGGATTTTGTGCTTTTATCCATTGTATGAAGTACTACGAACCGTTTGATTGTTTTTTTAATTAGCCTACAACATCAGTGCTTAAAAAGTTCATCCATTCATTACTATAAAATTGAAAATAATGATGCACAGCTCACAAAAGGAAAGCATGCAGCTTGATAGGGAGGATGTGAAAAGCTATAAATGAGATAAAAACTTGGTTACAATGCCTATATTCATCTCACATCAGGTCACTCGTCGCTACCTTCTGTCAACCAGGCCATGGGAAAACAAGAGGGGGGAAAAAAAACAATGGCGGAAACAGCAGTCAAACACAATAAGAGTGGATTACACTGTGTAAATCAGGCCAAAAACCAACAGAAACTAGGATTAGACTGCAGCTGAAGAGCAGAGGGGAATGCACAGACCGCAGCAGTAGTCACAGAACCCTACAGCTACTTGACAGCTTGCTAAATGGAAGCCATTTAGTTAACTGAAAATCAATAGCTTCCTCAAATGGATCATGATTGTTTGTCAAGTTTCTTGGCCGAATCATGCGACATGTTTCCTACAGCCTGGCTCAGAGGGAGTGGTCCATTATGAGCAGCAATCACACCCGGCACCCTTCAGTTCTCCTGGACCTGCTCTCTGTCTGTCTTCATACAGCCCACTTACAGTGTGGAGGAGGAAGCTGTTCATAATATCTGTGCGTGTGCGGATCAGGTTATGCCTACGAGGATAGCAAAATCTGAAATCGAAACAACCAACACTCCTCACGAAGAAAACAGCTTAGGTACATAACCTAAGTACTAAGTCATTTAAAATAATGTAAAAATGCAAAAGGGTTTGCTGGTTTTCAGAGACTGGGAGACCAGCTTAAACCAGTTAAAACCAGCAAACTACCAGCAGCTGATGTTTTTTCAGGGGAAAAAAAAACATCATCGGATGACGAAAGATGACTCATTTAAATGTGTACAATTTGCATTTGTATTTTCTTAATTCAAATGTGAATGAACTCCCATCTTACCTAGCAAATCAATCAATCAGCCTAAACCTAAACTGGTTTGCTGGTTTTAGGTGGTTTCCAAGCCTGGTCAGGCTGGTTTTATCACACACAGCTAGCTAAACCAGCCAGGTGAACGCTAGCTTGCCTTGGTCAGATATAAACTACATGAGACTAAAGAAATTAGGCTACTTTATGGATATTTATTCATTCATTTCCTATACAGTAAAACACAGAAGTGTGGAGGCAAACTCGGATGGACTTTAAAAGACATATTTGTTATTTAAATGATCAAGAAACCTATTTTGGACATGAGATAATAGGCTCTGGACGCTGTGGGCGCTTCAGTGCGGGAACAACTCATGAACAAGCCGGGATAATTCATAAGCATAACCAGATAATATGCGAGAGCTTTTTATCAGCAATAAAGAGCGCAGAGAAGTGCATTTACATGGCTGTACTTCACACAACTCTCCATATAAACTTCACTGTAAAATACTTAGTCCTACTAAAAGCGGGGGCGAAGCGTGTATAACGATTATTTCGTGTTGAATAAACAATAATAATAATATTTTAAGCAAACCGAACGTGTTAACTCAGTTAAAACAAAAATAAACTTCAAAATACAATTCACTGTCAATCTTTCTGACGTGGATTCGATCCAAAAAAGAAAAGAAAATCCACTTCACTGCTTTTATAACACGTCTGGTGCATCCACAAATGATTCGTTAATTCAACCGCTGATTTCAAGCGTCGCAGATGAGACTACGTCCCACTTGTTTACATTACAACGAACAAGTGAATGAAAAATACACAATAACAATAATTCAAAGACCCACACTATGAACCACGTCAGTCATAACTTCTAAGGGAATGTTTAAATGGGCGTCTTAGCCTAGCAAACAACAGCCTAAAACAGTTAGCTTTTGATGGCACCTTCACTGCTTTATGACAACCGAGACGAAAGCTCTCTCCATTATTAGAAAAGTTCGACTCATAAGTGCAACTCAGTCTCCTTTTTGCTGTCAGGACAACAAGCTTATGCTTTCCCATATCCTCAAAACACACACACAAGTTTGAAAGTGCGTAGTCTCTGTAACTCTAGATAAACGGGACTTTACCTGTTGGTCCCTCTACGCTGTCGGCGTGAATCTGAACAGCCAGGATCAAGAGAAATGCGCAGGTATTCATTTTCTGTTGTTAGTCCAGTTGGGAAAACAAGCCGAAATCATTTCAGTGGCTCCAGTAGTTTGGATGGTGAAGTTGTGGACTCACTCCCGTTCGTTCATCGATTCCCGAAATCCAGCCGAAGCTCAGTTCAGAGTCGCGTGAAGTGATACGGGGGCAGTGCGATCTGTTCGAACTGACGTCAGGATAAACAGTTCGAAGCGATGTTTCTTTCTCTCCGAGCGCACTTTCTGGCGCTCGAGTGTGCGCAGTGATCTTGAAAGTGTGCAAACGACGCCCCCATGCGGGCCTTTAGAGAAGCTCAGCTCGAATCATCTTGGTGTTCATTATGATTCATCGTCATTTCTTTAACCAGGCTGCTGACAAGCAGCTTCTACAAAAGTGACATTAATGATTTATATAGGTTAATAAAATGAGAGGAAAAGGGGTATGCATTCTTGCATTCTATAAAACAGAATTCTTGTTGTCATCCTTTTTTGACTCCTAGGTTGCATTGCTGCCTCTGAGTTGTTTATATAGCCTACACATTAATATAGAACTCTATTTTCCTCAAACGGATTAATAAAAGGGTTCGATGGACCATAAATATGTCCATTTTGTTATGAAAGTACATATAAAGGGGTTTTTTTAGTACTAACAATTTATTAAACCTATATAAAGATATAAATGTAGCTAAAAAAAAAAGATCCAGAGAAAAATCCAATATTAGTTTACAAGGCATTCTATCCTACTTTTTTTTTTTTTTTTTGCATTTTAGCTTAAGATTGTTTTAACTATATAATATAAATATATCTTAAATGTGAATTATATATATATATATATATACAGTATATATATCTACAGTATATATATATATCTACAGTATATATATATATATATATATACTGTATGCATATCAGTTTGAGTTGTTGCTGTAGGCTACATTTAGCATCTTGATTGAGGAGTAAATTAATAAATCTTATATATAAACAGTTCATTGCATGACAGTTTTGTAATCATAGCTGTCAAAAATATGTCATGCAAGAAACAGCATATATAAGATTTGTTATTGCATTTTTCATGCAAATTCAAACCGGAAAACCAAGCAGATTTTCGCACTGTAGGTTTCCAGTTCTCCAGAACAATAGCCATTGTGAGGCCAACAAGCTATGGGGCATCTTATCTACACGGTCCCACAGGTTGGATGGATTTGTGTTCATCTGTTTAGGCTCCACAAAAGAAGGACTACCTATTGAGCCATGAATAGAAGCAACAGGGCCAAATTGAACCTCAGCTGCCCAAGGTCCAGCCATGTCCCGCAGCCAGCTAGGATGGCAGGTGCAGATAGCCACATGCAGATCCATTCACGTCTCTCATACCAATTTAATTTCACACAGCAGCGAACAGTGTAACCTTTTTGTCTTTCGGTCACAATCAGAATACTGCAGTGAATATTGAATATTCACAGGTGCAGATCAAGCAATATGATAGCCAGCTATTTTATTTAAAAAAAAATGAATAAATTATGCCAGAGAGTAAGTTGGAGCAAATATGCATCTGTTTAAAGCAGAATGACAACCAAGTGTACATTTATTGTGCACTTGGTTGAACAATAAATGTACACTTTATTTGTGCAACCAAGTTTTTAGAAAAAGTCAATGCATTAAAAGTCAATGAGGTCCATTATTATTTTGGACCACATTGACTTCATTATTTTAGACAAATCATTTGAAAAAAAAATTGCATACTGGTTTGGATGTCAAGTTGAGTGAAACATTTTAAGGTGAACAACCCAAAGTTTGCTTATTTTGCCTAGAAAATAGTCCCTAATTGCTGATACTGCAGCAATAAATGCATGATCTCTGGGACCTGCCTTGGGCAAAGGCACAAATCACTGCGTAATAGTCACCATCTTCTATATGACCTTGTTCAGCCATTGCTTTGGGGGGCACACTGCAGCAGTTCATCATTTGTTTAGGTGTCCCATGTGAACGTCAGAATGGGGCCTGTATAGCATTATGAAGGTTGAGACAGGTGCTCTTTCCTCCACAAAACTACTTTGAGCCTCTGTTAAGGGAGTCACCAGTACACCCACAAACCTCTTTTTCCAGGTAAATGACAAAAGAGTGATGGACTATGCCCAGTTTTATTTGATTCGAGCGAAGCGTGGGAGGATTATGAAGAGCACCTCTCACGTAAAATTAGATTGTGTGCACGTATGTGTTGTGTATAGGGAAAATTGTTCTAAGAATAAATACTGTATACTGGAAACTGTTTATGATTAAACACTTGAAAAAAATTGGACTTGTGAGAAAACAGTCTGAAGGTTGTGACCTCGTACTGAGAGCAGAATGATCTCTATTTTAAGACACTTACATGGACTGTAATCTGTCAGGGAGACAGATATGTTAACATTTTTCGCACGGCAGACGATATACAACAGGATTGTCATGCCATCTTATTCAGAGATTTCTTTATATTTCATTGCCATCTAGTGGTAAAAATTCAGAATTTGAGAAGTATTAAAATAATGGATAGTTACATTGATTTTATATAAAACCCATCTTTAAAAAACTCTTTAAAAAATTTAAAATTCATAATAAAAAAATGTCAATAGCTAAAAATAATCCAAAAACTATTTACAGTTCAACCTCCATATTAGATTAAAAAAAATACTTTTTAAATGAGATTATTCACTGGGTCACCTTGACATTTTTAATCCAGAAAATGAATGGCAATATAACATGCTTTCAAGAGAAATGTACAGTACACTGGTTAAATATTGCTATAAAATATCTAAAATATAAATAGAAACATTTTGGGTGCAGGGCTAGTTAAAAATAATATTGTCAAAAGTTCAGTACTTAAAAACATAACTTACTATTTTATGCAAGAAAAAAAAGGTATGAGTTTTCTTTACTTACAAATAATTGTAATTTCATAGGATTTTTTTTATAGCACAAAGCATTATTTTTCCAAAATGTACAAAAATTCCGTATTGCAAATTATTAGAGGTTGTCATATTTAGGATCTGATTGTCATCATACAATGGAGAAGGAAATAGAGATCCTGGAATAAATTAGTAAATAATATAATAAAAAAAACTGAAAAAATATTATGTCATGAAAAACCATCAAATCACGAAATCAGCCTTTTAAAAAGATCACATAGCTGAATACCGTTCGCTTTATCTTACACACCAAATTATCACTCACGGAATCAATTTGCCGCTAGGTGTCAGTGTAAGCGTAAGATTACTGCCACAGTAACAAATGACTGATTTAGTGCACATTTAAAAAGTTATTGCTTGCAGGTTGTATGGATATTTGTTATTTTGCGGGGCACCACAAGTCAATTATTACAATAGCTTTGTAAAGGGTTTTTAAAGTTGCCAACTTAAAGAAAATTCCAATTTCTCCAAAATAATACTTTAATAGGCTAGGCTACTGTTGATACAGAATAGCTACCTTTTACTCAATTACATTTCTGAGGCAATTATAGTGATGTGTTGACTAATTTCAGTGTAAACTATTTTATGAGGTGATTTGGCCTTATGAAGCAATAGTTATTTAGTTATCATAATACCCTCATAATACGACGTTTCTCTATTAAGTTTCTTTGTTTAGTTTTATTAAGAGTGTTCGATGTATTTCAATAATTCAAATGATTAAAAAACGCAATGAGCACCACACAACTTTCCCATTAGGGTACAAGCACAATCCGTTGCACCCTCTCGTTTTATTGAAGAAAAAGTGAGAGGGGAACATCTCGCTTTACACAACTCAGGTATTGAAACAAGAATGTTAGTTGACTAGCACGTCCCGAGGCCAATAAGAGGAGAGCGCATTAACCCATGCCCAGTTGGGGATGGGCTACTTTGGTGCCTCTTAACTTGGATGAGAAGAAGAGAGAGACTGTAGGCGGATTACGACAAACTAAAACTCATGGCATAAACTCTGAACGATAGAGGCAGCGACGGGATATCCCGAAGGAAACCATGCACGTTAGATATGCAACGATTTGGGATACTATGGAATTCTTTTGGATTTGTCTGATTTTCAGCATCGAAACGCTGGTGTTGGTATGCGGTCAAAAGGGTAAGATTGTGCATACTAGTAATTAGGTTGGAAGGTATCAAATACTTAAAATTGTATTTAATTTTTTAAAGTATAATTTATACAATATTATAATTAGGGCATTAATATTCCGAACTGTTTATAAAATATTGTTTAAGTCAACAAAACAAGGAAATAACACAAATGGCAGTAAACCATTTTAAACAAAAACCTTGATTTTGAAACTAGTCTTATATTTTAGACTCTTCAAAGTAACATGTCCTTTTTTACAGTTCTGAATAACACTGTCAAAAACTTTAAGATGTAAATGTTTTAAGTTTAGTTCCCATCTATGTTAGTCACTTGTTGGTTGTTTTACTTCACTCTATGGTCATCTTGCCCATTTAAAAATATGAACTTATAACTAGGATCATGAGCAACAGGTCAAAAAAAAAAAAAAATCATGCGATTGTAATTGGTAGGGAGTTCAATTTATATTATGCTAAGCTCAACAATATTTCAAAATATATCAGCTAGACATCACCTCTGACTGCGTTCTCTAAAAATATTTTGAGAAATATAGCCTACACAAAGAATAAAGTGTGTGTCCATATAAGATCACAATCATATTAGCATCCAGACTGCTGGACAAGATGTCCTCATGCTCTGCCTGTGTTTAGAGAGTCTGTTAGGAAGAATGACTTTGTTTATGGTATTTCTCAATATGAGCATGAATCACTACAGCCGGAATCACAGACAGAATGTTTTCCAGTCAAACATACACCCCCAGATGCATGTACAATCCTTCATTCCAATGAGCCAGATGGGATGCTGACAGTTTTTGGGGATGTTATTTTAGCGGAGTGGAAGCTGGCATGTTTTTGAGCTCGTACTATATTATAGAAGAGTGTCCAGGATTTGCCAGAACACAAAAGAGCAGGAAATAAACAGCTTGTCCACACATATTTTTGAGTTTACAGTTGTAATATTTGATGGATGTAGATGAATTGTGATGTGACAATCTAAACAGCCGAACATCCTGCCTGCCATGGGCTCAGGCCTGCAGGGACGTGCCCGCAAATCTCATGACGAGAAAATAAAATTACATGCTGCCTGATAGTGTAGCGCTGATGATGGATTGGTATCCATAGTCCCAGTGCATTCATAGCAGCTCAGCTGTAAGGAATGTTATATTGTGTGTCAGCAAGTGTCTTAATTATACCCAGTCTATGCATCCTCGGTCACTGCATGTTTTAAACACCTTGCTGTAAACTCGCAGACGTCGCACAGATGTCATCAAAGTGTCTGCCTGCTGTTAAATAATGTCTACAGATTGCCTCAGGCTGTGCTTCATGGGGTGTTCATTGTGAATTGTTGAGCTGTGGTTACAAAAAATCTGGCCTTGTTAAACTGTGGCCAACCATTGTGGCTAATTTCACTGGCACCACCAAACGGAATTGAAGAAATTATTGTTTTCACACAGGTTTTCCAAAACACTCACCCCATTGGTCACATAAAACGGATAGCCCCACCCCAAACTCGCGTCATTGGTTGAACCATGTTGCTTATATTTTAACTTGTCATGTGCGAGACGTTACAAAGGATGCAAGATGCAGAGCGCAATGGTTAAAGACATCCATCTAACGTATTTACAAAGAAAAACAGTGGAAAATCTGCGTAAGTGGAATGGAAAAAAGCATTCCGTGTGAACGGACCATTAAGCTTTAAATATTAAAACGTGAGCACTTTTTCACAATTTATAGGCAGAATCCATCTTTTTAATTAATTACATTTGTCTCTTAACATCTATTTTTTGTATTGCATTAACATTTTGTCAGTGCCGCGAAATAAATTGCCCTTTGGGGATACTTCAAATCGATTTGATAATTAAATTTATCAACATAATATATTCGGTTATTGTTTGGTCTCCGAACTTTATTTAACCAAACAGATTACACACAAGATAACAATGTGATTCGTTGATTCATACAGTTTTGAACAATCTGATTATGCCCCATTGGTGGTTTGGTTTAAGGACGGGGTTAGGTTTCCCCCCCAAAAAAAAAAAATTATAATAATTCACATTCAAATAAAAATCACATTGTATGAATTCATACAAAAACGCCACCTTAAATAGTTATGTTTTTGGGCGAGATTGGGTTGAAATAACATCTAATTGCTTGAAACTGCCTCAAATCTTAGCTGGGGTTAAATACTGACTGAAAATGTATCTGAAAATGTATAAAGAGTGATTTGTAGATCAAACAATCAACTCTTTAACCACACTGAGCGAATTGTTTGAGCATTACAGTTAACAGCCTGACCACAAATGACGTTTGTTTTCCTATGCAATGATTAAGATTGTTCATAGCAACAAGTTCCGTATATTTGGAGATAAATTCCACCAAAAGCGGAAAGAAGGGGACCAGAGAAGCTTTGACCCCAATGAATCAGAGGTGACTGAGAAATTAGGAATGAAAGACGGACGATGAGTGTCTAGACCATAAATGGAGCAGGAGACTCAAAAACATTAGATACATTTGAGCTCCAAACTAGTTGCCAATTGTTTTGGGGTTATGTTGCGGTGATGATGCCTCGTTAATGAACTTGGTTGGGCATGACTGTGGAAGCTACTCTATAACACAGCATTGCCATCAGCTAAACCCTACTGTAATTATAGCTTTAATGAACATTAGTTATGGAAAGTCCCTCAAGTGTGACTAATACTGATATTGGCAAGCCCCCTTGCCACACAAGCTTTAGCGATCCACTCTTCAATACGCATCCAGCGACCTGCCAATGCCCACAATTCTCACACTACTATAAATGTGTCCCGTCTCATTTTCCCATGGGCTAGAAACATGCCAAGAGAGGAACTATATAGCACATTTGATTACTAATGGAAGTTAAATGAATGTCTGGTTTAATTATGTGTGGAAACAGACCACAAAACCAGAACATGAACTGAAGATAAAATGCCTTTAACTACTTTCGCATCAATATCATTTTGATCTTCTCTCTCTTTTTTTCCCTTTAGGCAATGGGTGTGGACATACAGTACTCAGTCCCACCAGTGGCACACTGACCTCGCTGAACTTCCCGGGAACCTACCCTAACCACACCCAGTGTGAGTGGAGCCTAAGGGTAGCGAAGGGCCAGACTCTGCTCTTGACTTTTGGGGACTTTGACTTGGAGTGGAGCCAAGACTGCATATCTGGCTCTCTGACCATCACAGACACCAGTGGAGCCACTAGAGTGGGTATGACCCTCTTCACACAGACGTTATGGAATGACAGAGTCTAGCCCAGATGACTGTATATACCAGTAGTATGACAAAAAAAAAAATGATTTACTATTTTTACTTCAAGATTTACTTTTCATGCTATGGATTTTAAATAAATTATATATAAAAATATATATATAATAAAATTTTATTTAATATATAATATAAATGTTTATAAGGAATTTATATTTAATATAAATATGTATACATTATTTTTATAATGATATTAAAATTATCTTAATTGATATTAACTCATCTAGGATTTATTCTCATATGATATGGAATGGATATCATCAATTTTAGTTGTTTTTTTAAAATAATTATGAATTAAATAGAATAAGTTAATAACATAATTGAATTAAATAAAATAACTAAATATGAATTCAATCATTTATATTAATTATCTGTCCCAGATTTAAGTTCTTAAATGCTATGAATATCATATCAATTATATTAAATATTACAAATTATACTTTTAAAAATAAAAATATAATTCAATTTAGTTTAATATAACAACATAATTAAATATAAATTAAATGATATCAAATAACATCCAAGATTTAATTTCGTAAATGATAATCATATAAATTATAATGAAAAATAGAATACTAATAATTATTAATAATATTGTTACAATTGTATTATATAATTATAACTTTAATAAAAAAATACATTTAAAATAAATGATATCCATCTTGAACACTTATATGTTATTATATTAAATATATATAGTCTATATATTTTTATAGCTTTTTTAGTTTTATAAATATATGTAGTTTAAATATAGTCTATATAATACTTATATAAACTATATTAAATATTTAAAATTGTTAATGAAAAAATTAAATATAATTATGATCAAGTTAAATACAAATTAAATCATTTATGTTAAATACCTTCTCACCCACAAAAGGGAATTTACAGTTTTTCACCACCTTCCACTGTTGTAATTGTATAACCACCTCATTTACAGTATGTTGTTATTGAGAAATTCCAGAGAGCCAACCTCATGCTGTTATTTAGTGCCTTGAAGTCATGTGACCATAAGCATGACTCTAGCTTGAATGCTGCATTCCACTCTGCTGTACCATGACAGTTTCGTGGTCACATAAATCTGCATGAACATGGCAGCCTTTAATGGTAGTGAAGCTGTGCAGGATTGTGTTGCATTAAATCTAATGTGCTTATATTATGTGGTCTGTGTTTTACAGGTCCTCTGTGTGGGCAGTTATCCGCCACAAACAGGAATATATCTCTGAGTACTAATGAAGTAACAGTGCGTTTCATCTCCGGCACTCACCGTTCAGGACGGGGCTTTGTCATGTCCTATTCAACCAATCAGGACTCGGGTAATAGCTCATGTCCTACAGCTCCATCCCACATCACCTATAAACAGTAGGAAAAAAAAAGAAAAACTTTTCTATCAACAAATAAGAGCTAATGGCTACATGGTTCTTTTTGCTCAGAGCATGTTGTATATGATCAGAGTAAACACACCAAGGACTGTTTGTACAGCTTACTCCGTAAACAGAACTTCATCTGACTGTGGGAGTGGAAGTAGTTCCCATCCTAATCTCAACTACTGTTTACACTCGTTTCCAACATAACATGTAAATTGTTCTACCGGAGGTCACACGCAAATCGCTATGTCGCTACCGTCATGGAATTTTAATACAGATCTTATTTATAAGAAAGGGTTACAGCGTTTATATTTTATGCGTAAACTGAGACTTTTTAATGTGGACAGAGATATATTAGTTCTTTTTATTATTATCGCTCCTTTGTGGAAAGCATACTAACTTTTTGTTCCATTGCCTGGTATTTTACAGTGTCAGTGAATAATAAAAATAAATTGCATACGATAGTATTTAGAAGATAATCTAAATACTCTTACATGTGTCAATGTGGTAAACTACACTAAAGTAATGTAGTTCAATTTTTTAATTTAGTAAAATTTTGTTTAAGTGTCCATCTTTACTTTTGCTCGTAAAAATGTTTACTATTCCCTTTTTATATATATTTTTTTATAGTGGGACCAAGGAATTGTGTACACTCCTGGGTAAAAAAAAGGGCCAAGCCCAAAATGGCTAAACAATAAGCTTTTAATTGTCTTCCCCACAAATTATTGGTCAGGAAAAGTGCTAAATCTAAGCAAATGCACAACTTAAAAAACCATTGCTGTCTCAGAAAAACACTAAGACAGAATTACGTTTACGAATTACGTAAGTCGTCATTTGATTGGTTGAATTCTACAGGATGTCCCTGTGTGTCTGCATTCTTTAACGGTACGTCTGGAAATAAAGATGCCTTGATGTGTGAAAATGAACGCTTCGCAGGATCAACTCAATTCTGGATTTTCAAAAGTATTGTGAAGTATGTATGTTTGCGGCATGGAGTCTTTAAAATACGTCCAAGAGTTTTCCTAGTCCGTTATTGAAGGGACATCGGCGTTAGTACATGTTCACACCTCTAAACATACTCATGAACCGTTTGAAGTTATTACTGACTCTTCTCCCTGTAAAAAGCTGTCAGCAACTTTGGGGAAGGCCATTCCGTGCTTTATCTACAGTGTAATCAATTCCTTACCAGTGATTTTGGACTATTAAAAGACCTCTTAATATTTTGCCATTTGGCCCAATTTTACATATATATATTTTTTGCCCAGGAGTGTAGGCTTTAGAGGACCTTTGAATGGGCCAGCCCTGGATGTAGGGATTTTAAAAAGTGCGTTAGGGTGACCGGCTGGAATGCGGCTCTCCTCCTTGGCTGAGTTTCAGAGTGTTTGCTTTGTAAGCAGGGCAGCAGACTGCAGCTCCTGGCTTGAATAAGGAGAGGCCCCAGTGCTTGGGCACACACTGAAGTAGATGGAATGCTGTATGCTCACTCCTCCTGCATAGACAAGCACAGCATGACAGCTTAACCATCACCTGACCACACAGTAGCACTCACTCATGGCAGTTCCTGACCGGCTGGTATACATCATTTCACAATCTTTTCTTTAGCAGTTTTAAACTTTTAAGTCTCATAAAAGCTTAAAATATATTTAATTTGATATCTACAGTAGCTGTCAAAACCTTGGACACATACCAATTCTTTCATATTCATACTCCAGTCTTAAGTGTGTCATGATCCTTCAGAAATCATTCTAATATGCTGATTTGGTCCAAAGAAAAGTTTTTTTTGTGTGTGTGTGTGTTTTATCAATGTTGAGAACAGTTATTAATGATCCCATGACTGAACTCAAAGTTAAAAGATGTAACTTTCCAGAAAATATCCCTTGAAGTCAATGTTTTGTCAAAAGCTCGCACTTTGCTCCAGAAGTGGTTTCCTTCCTTTCCTGTGTATTTAGTTGTTTATGTAAAGCCCTAGACAACTTCACTATGCTATGCATCAAATACTGACCTTCTCCAGTGAGTATACACTGATACATCAGATTCGTAGGACACCATTTTGGGAAATGTAGACTACAAAAAGGCAAAAGCCAGTGTATATGAGCACATGTTCCGAATTGTAACTGGTAATGCTATTTCTATCCCATAGAGCTGGTTTCGTGTCTGCGTCGAGGGACGCATTTCTCCTCTCAGCAAATTAGGTAAGAAAAAAATCCTCAAAAATGACCTGACTTTACAGCAAAATAAAATAAAAATCATCAGTCTGAATAGTCCCACTCTTTCTTGTAGGTTACATTTTAATGCTTATTATCTGAATCCTGGACTCACTTGTGTTCCAGTGCGTTCTGTCCTGCAGGCTGCAAAGGTGTTGCAGGAGAAATCTGGGGCTGGCATGGACAAGGCTACCGTGATGTAAGCCGGGTTTTTATCTGTGTGCAATATAGAGAGATTATTAGTCATGGCATTTTGACTATTTACTATTATATGTGGATTGAAACCAGAAACTGTTTAAAAACAGTCACTTTTCATTGAGGTCTTTTGAGAAGAGGAGTGTTAACATTAGCTTGTGTTTGTGTTTTCTAGACCTCTGTATTATGCAAAGCTGCAGTCCATGCGGGGGTTATTTCAGACAGTTTGGGGGGCATTATCAACGCATCTTTGCAGAGGGGCATTACCTTGTATGAGGCGAACTTCGCTAATGGAGTACTGTCGAAAACGTGAGTGTTTGGCATGTTGTGCAAGTTATACTGACACCTGGTGGTGTGGATGCAGCATCACACAAAAACAAAGTTTTGCTTTACTGACTTAGTAGCCGTTTAAGCTGCACTGTTTCAACTAAAAATGGAAAACGTTTTATGCATTTTCATATAACTACTGGCCTGGCAGCATAATGCAACATTTGCAATAGTTTTTGCTGATCTGTGTGAATCATTTTGACAAGATTGTTGGCTACATGCGAAAACACAAAGGAAAAGACTTTTCCATTTTTAATATATCAATTTCGCGTAAACGTACCCTTAGAAATGTGTTAAAGTTTCAATAACAGGAGAAACTGAGGAGCATTCGGCTGGTCATTTGATTTTACCATGGCCTCCATAAGATGACTCAAATAAAAAATAAAAATAACTTTTTTTAAGGCTAATGATATGATTTGCATGTACCATGTTATTATTTTACAATAAATAATCTATTATATATATTTTTACAGCGGTTCCTTGTCAGATAAACGGCTTGTCTTCCACAGAGGTAATAACTATTATTTTCCTGTATGTTAAATGTGATTTCAAAATATATTATTTGAATTCATAGCAAATTCATGTTGAATTTTGTCTTTGCTCTGCATGAATATATTTTTGATAATGTTTCTTAAACTGCAAATCAAAGTCAAATTGATATCATTCTAAAATATAGCACATGTCAGTTACATTTATTCTTACAAAGAGCTGTAATCACAAAAAATAACTAAATATATAGGATTACTGTTATTTATATTGTACAATAGGTTCTTTTTCATAACATATTTTTTTTGTAAAAACCCTGATATGATTATTCTTTATAATAATAGACGTAAATAAGCTGGTTCAAAAACATCAAACATTTACTGCTTTATTCTCAAATGTCTAATTGGACCCTAATGCCAGGAATAAGCCCATGCCGTGTGTGAGTGTTCAGGAATAAATTACAGTTTATCTAATATATAGTTACACCCTCTACATGATACTACTTACACCTTAAACATGCTGTTAGTGCCTATTTGTAATTATATATTGCTAGAAGATAAACACTAACAACTGAAGACTAACAATTACATTGTATATGAGGTATGAGAAAGTATAATCTTTACTTGTCTGAACAAGTTCTGTTCCCTTTCCACACATGTCCAGAGTGTGACAGGGAGCTAACGGTGGTGGCCTATAACACTTCTTCAGTGTGGGAAGAGGTGAACAGACTGGGTCAGAAGGTCTCCTGGGCTCCGGGACACGGGGACTCTCGGTGGGCTGCGAGCTCTGGGGACCAGCAACCGTGGATGGAGCTTGAGCTGTGGAACAGGAGTAGTGTGACAGGTCAGAGGTCATTGTACAAACATCTGCTGTAATATAAGAGCAAAAGTGAATGTTACAGAAGCATAAAAATATATATATTTTTTACATCTGCTTTCAGGCATCATAACAAAGGGTACGGCACATTACTACATTGAATCTTACTCCTTCATGTTCAGCAAAGACCGCAAAACCTGGAAAGTCTACAAAGCGGCATCGAGCAAAGATAAGAAGGTACAGAATGCTGCACATTATTAAAATTTAAGTGAAGAAGAGTTCATTAGCAAATTTCACAATTAATTTTGAAGGAGCTGGAAGTAATATTGAATTAAATGTGAATTTTTGAAGTAGAAAGACTGCTTTCTACTTCAAAAATTAACATTTAATTCAATGTTACTTCCAGCTCCTTCATAATTAATTGTGTTTTAAATAGTATTTTCTTCTAAAACGTGCTCTCGTAATCTTTGTTTTATTTACAGCTCGTTTATTAAAATCATTTATACAGTGTGCCTCAATAAACCAGTTTAAGGTGTTAAAGGGATAGTTCACTTAGAAATTAATTTTTGATGTGTTCTAGCTTACCTCAAGGGCATCCAAGATGTAGGTGTCTTTGTTTCCACAGTATTTTCAATTTTGATATTTTTAGGTCAAACCGTTCTCGTCTGTCAGTCATATAATGGAGGTCTATGGTCACCACCTGAGCATGCACAGAGAAGTCCAAATTAAACATGATTTAATGATTCGTAAATGTAAGTACACATTGATGGAAAAAAAACGATATAAATACTGTTCGTTTTCTCACACAAACCGCTCGTTTTGTGCCTTAGACCATCAGTGTGTACTTACATTTAAGAGTCATTAAATCATGTTTAATTTGGACTTCTCTGTGCATGCTCTTTTAGGTGGACCCCACAGACCTCCATTATATGACTGATAGACACAAACGGTTTGACCTTAAAATATCAAAATTGAAACTACTGTGGAAACAAAGACACCTACATCTTGGAAGCCCTTGAGGTAAGCTAAAACATATCAAAAATTAATTTCAAAGTGACCTATCCCTTTAAAACATGCGCATATTTACATTAAAAAAGCCCGCGCAAATGGACATTGGACGCAAACGTGACATATTGTGTGAATGTTACCTAAACATTTACTCTTTTAAATACATTACTAGGTATAATCTCTGTCTTGGCTTTATTTTAGAATATAAACAATCCTTTATATTCATGTTATACAAATCACATTTTTTCTCCATGTTAAGGTGTTTGAGGCCCATTCTGATGGTCATGTGACGGTACTCAACAGTCTGATTCCTCCAGTAGTCGCACGCTACCTTCTTCTGAAACCCCAGAAGTGGCATATCAGATCCTGTGCACAGGTTCAAGTGCTGGGCTGCCCTTCTGCCCCCCTCAGAACTCGTTCCTATGGAGACGGTGAGGGCCTGCTACAGAATCTCTTTTAAGTTCCCTTAAGCCACATAAACTTCAGTTTAAACCTTTTTATAGTACACATAGGCAATAAAAGTCCATTGTATTGGTCAAAGTCCAAGCACACTATGGTAAATTAAGAATTTTAAGAATGAAATGAATTGTTAGTCTTTTGAACCCGTGATGAATTCTTTCAATTTATTTTATTTAGAACTGAATACTGGGAGGGCAATTGTCCCAGAGACTGTGCCTATACAAACTCTGCCCACTGAAAGTCCAGTCATTACAAGAAGCTCAGGTGAGGGGAACATCATGATGTGTAAACTGGTAGTAGATTTGTTTTGAAAGGCTAAATCTTTTCTTTTTATTTCCCTACAGGCCCCAGTCAAGCAGTGATATTAGTGGCAGGCATGGTTTTGGGAGCTGCTCTGTGTGTGGGATGCCTTTTAGCTGGGCTTATTTGGTGGAGAAGGTAACACAATAATTGTTCCCTATATAGAATAATATATAAAAATAAGACATATAAAAATACCTTCTATAACGGTAATTGACATTAATATAAAAAATCAGGCATGTCACCATAACAAGTATTGATATGAATTTTAACTCAAAATTGAAAGAGAAAAAATATTTATAGAAATTGTATAACTTAAATAATTAATATAACTAATGTATAACTAATATAATTAATAAATAAGTGTATACATTTTTAAATACAAAATGAAACGTAGTACAAATATGTTTAAATTAAATATATATAAATATATATATATATATATATATATATATTTTTTTTTTTTTTTTACTGGACCTAACAATAAATCTGATTGTGCAATTGAGGTTAATTGATTACTTCAGTTGAGGTGTCGCTAATATCTGTTAATTAATTGTTAAAACAAATTACATTTATAACCTCAAATATGCACAAATTGGAATTGTATGATTCTATTCCATAAATTGGTGATTTATTTTAATGTAAATATAAATGTATTACTGTAATGTCCAAATCATGGTACTGGATTTATTATATATATATATATATATATATATATATATATATATATATATATATATATATATATATATGAAATAGGAAATACAATTAAAATCATGGTACTACATTTAATTGTATTTCCTATATATATATATATATATATATATATATATATATATATATATAAAATAAATGCAGTACCATGATTTGGACATTACAGTATTTTTTTCACTAAAAATAATGCAACAAATTTAAAGGGTCCAAAAAAATGTATATTAATATTAAAGTTCATATTAATTAAGGAATGTTTTAATTTTTCATATTAATTAAGGAATTTTTTACTATTTTGGGGTGAAATATGACCCAGGCATATTCTTGGCAGGTTTTGTAATATTTACGTTTTTTATTTCAGAAAAAGAAATGCACAAATAAAGAAATGCTGTGTTGACCAAGGTAACCTATTGCTCTGCATCTCTAGCACTGGTTTTTATGCTGTCTCCTATATGTTGTTGATATATTTTCTGAATGACTTTCTTTGTCTCTGCTTAAGGCTGTCAGGGTTTCCACGGGAAGAAGCTTCCATGCACAAACCCAGATCTTGTATCTTACCCTCTGGTTCGGAACATCCACGACGCTCTCCCCAACCCTCCTCTCAATGGTAAGCTATCCACAGAGCTTAGACAATTCATAAAGGAATGTTTCAAGCGGCAAACGAGACAAGGCAGTGTTTGTCGAGATGACGCCGCTGGGTACAACAGCTCTCAGAATCTCAGATCAACAGCCCTCTGACATTGCAGTAATATATAGCATTGAATAAGAGGGTTAATGTGGCTCAAACAGCAGGACGGAAACCGAGAGAAAGCCAAGTAGTCATTCTGACCCCTTTGTTCGCTTGCCCCACTCTGTGTGCTTTTGCTCAGCTGAGCTGCCAGTGGAACTCAGAAGAGACATGACAGGCAAATGGCTTTCATTCGGAGCTCATTCCTCCAACAGTTGCTCAGTGGCCGCATAAACATGTCTTTCTTTCGTACGGCAGTGCTTCCCTGAAAGGCTTCTTTAATTGGAGCCCAAATTAGGGGCATTCAAGTCAGAAGAGCACCCTCCTCACCACCCACTGGCCAACAGACCCTTCAGTAAGGGGTTCTGGGATGAGGAGGACAGAGGGTCAGTGGCCAAGACAATCAGAGTCCTTTCTAAAGTCGCTTCAATTAAAACGTCTTCGCCCTCTTAGCATTCCTGCTGAGTGAGTGAAGGACTGAGAAGGAGAGAGGGAACCGTGGGACCCCTTTCATAGCCCGAACTACTGCTGGATCAGTGCAGTGGGATCATGTTGGAATTTAATGCTATATATCTGTTCTTTCAGATTTTGCGATGGCAAATAATCATGGGCACCCGATGTGAAATATATCAATAATTTTAGCACGGCCATTCAAAACATGCGGGTCAAACATGTCGCATGCATATTAAGGTGATGGGGGTCAACACAGATAACAAATACCAGCATTGTCTAAAGTGAAATGTAAACAGGCGGGACAAAAAAAAAAAAATCAGGCATGGGTTGGCCAAGGGAAAAGCTAGCCCTGGGCACGAAGGCTAATCTAGGGAGAGTTTATTCACTGTACCATGAATATGATAAGTTTTTGAAACTATTCCATTACACTTTATTTTTTTAAATGAAAGAAAATTTTTTGCAAATATTTTTTATTTTAAAATCATATTTTTAATAGATATTAATATTTTGTTTGTTTCAAACAAAATAATACATTGATATTAATAATAAATACAGGGATACATATTAAGTAAAATGTATGTTATTTGTTTTTATTGTATTCAGAAAAGGTTTTTCCTCTAATAGGATATTTAATATTATATATATATATATATATATATATATATATATATATATATTAGGGCTGTCAAACGATTAATCGCGATTAATCGCATCCAAAATAAAAGTTTGTGTTTACATAATATATGTGGGTGCACTGTGTATAATTATTTTGTATATATATATATATATATATATATAAATACACACACATGCATGAATATTTAGGATTTTTTTACTTATATATAAAATATTTATATATATATATATATAATAAAAATTATATATAAATCTATATACAGTATATTCATGAATATATATATATATGTATATATAAAAAATATCCTATTAGAGGAAAAACCTTTTCTGAATACAATAACAAATACAATAATTTCATTTAAAATCCTTATTTTTTTATAAGAAATTGAAAGAAAATCAAACAATCAAAATATAACAATTTACTCTAATCCTGTAGGGGGAGGCATTAAATCCTTTATTCGTTAAAATTATATGAATATTTTCTTAGTGTATTTGATGAAGTTTATTTACTTCAATTAAATCATTTACATCAAGTACACTTAGAAAAAATATTGATATAATTTTAATAAATATAGCATTTAAGGACACATTTTTAGTTTGTATAGGTCCAGATGACAAGAAAAGTTGGAAATTTCTTTATTATATTGTGTTCAAGTCATGTCAGAAAGATCATATTTGCGATTTAAACACACATGAACATCACCACAAAGTCGTAATTATGAGTGGGAAACTCCAAACTTTCTGAGTTGGGGGCTTTACTTAGAAAATATGTCGGATACAAGTTGCATGTACAAAATACCATAGTGTTATACAATTATAATAACACGGATTCATTTAACAGCACCTTTTTAAATTGAAAAATTATGTAAAAAAAGGGAGATCACTATTTTGCAGAAACCAAAGTGATTTGAATACACCCGGCGTCATTATTAAGACTTCCTAACTCGTAAACACGAACCTCCCAGGAGGACGTGATGTTTGTTCTTGGCATCAAATGTCCAATGATCAGGAATATCTACGTCCTATTTATCTATTTTTCCTAATTTTACTTCTTTAACATTTCTCTGTTGTTTCCAGACTATGCCGAGCCTGATGTAGGAGCAGGTGGACAGATGATGGGACTCACATTCCGACCCCCAATAGAGGAGGGCTACACCATCCCTTTCACCCTCAACCACTACGACACCCCCGGACAACTTCCCGAATACGCCGATCCCCTGCCACCCGAACCAGAATATGCGACACCCTTCGGCGAAATGCCCACAGACTCAACACTAGATAGCCGACAGAATCTACCTGCGTGTCGATCTACACAGGGCGCAAGAGCAGAGCCGGGCCAACAACAATATGACTGCCCCGCGCACAGAGTGATCTCAAACGGGTACTGTACTCCAGTGTCACATGGTACTAGCCAAAATAATGCTAGCATGATCTACTTTGAGCCCCAGACGGTAGAACCACTATTGCATACGTACCATGAGCCACTTTGAGCCAAGATGGAATCCCCTACCGAAGCCAATTTGTGACATTTGTACTGTTTTAATGAATGATACAAAGAGTTATGCTGTGTTAAATAGCATCAGGGATCAGCATGTAACAAGAAATCAAAATATTATGTGGGTGTTAACAAAAATGTAGAAAATGGGAGAAGTGATTTTATAAGGAGAGCTGTATTGTTCAGACGACCTCTTAATCTGTGTATTTTTTATTTAATGTAAATGTGGGCGTTTTATCTTTAACTAATCAGAATATAGTCCAAGAGGATCTGTGTCTGTGTGATTTCAAACCACTGAAGTATTAAAAAATATTACTTTTTTATAGTTGTAAAATAAACGTGACATTTTCATACCAAAATTCAAGTGATCTATCTTCTGTGCTATCTTTTGCATGCTATAAAATTAATTTAAAGGTGTATTAAACTCTCTCTCCCTCAAACAAATTTAGGTTCTGGGAACGTTCTGGGAATGTTAGTTTTTAAGGTTAAGGGAACGTTCCCGGAACATTCTCCTCACGTTATAAAAATGGAACCTAAAAATAAACTACATGGAACGTTGCTATAACATTCTTGTTTGGTTCTCAAAAAAATAACCTCATGGGACCATTGTTTGCTGGGCTCTTTCTCTATTTTAAAAGACAAATCTTTACTTAAAGGTGCTTTATGTAACTTGTTCACTCTTCTAAAACATAAAAATGCCATATGTTTGGAGATATTTAGGAAGAACACTTCTACAGCCAGCTATTTTACTTTGAAATGTGTGTTCCATGTTGGAATGTCTTTTTTTGTTTTGGTCTGTGTGATCTCGTCCACGGCAAATTCACCCAATTGTATTTCGAAACCCAGGGTTGCCAATTGGCAGGAAACACAGCGTATTCATTCAAACCTAAAAAGCATCAGCATCCATCTAAAAAATTCTATGAATGAGAGCATATTAAAAGGCGGATAGGGATGTCACGGAACCCAAATTCCAGTAGTCGGTACAGATACCATTCAAATCTGTGAAAATATACCTCCATTATATATGACTGACAGACAATAACGGTTTGACCTTAAAATATCAAAATTGAAAATACTGCGGAAACAAAGACACCTACATCTTGGATGCCCTTGAGGTAAGATTAATTCATTTCAAAGAGAACTATCCCTTTAAATTGCAGTAATATTCCACAAGATTGCATTTTTACTCTATTTTTTTATCAAATAAATGCAGCCTTGCTGAGCATAAGAGACTTATATATTTTCTTATTATATTCATTTAATGCCAGTAAATGCTTTTCTCACAGAGATTATTTTATCATGACACTGAAATTCTGCCAGTTATCTCCAGAGGTTTTGACTAAACTTCCTATTCTCGCATAAACTCCGCCTCCATATGACTCTGTAAGACTATGAACAGGAAAAGGAGCAGTAACACCCTTCCTCTGTCAAAAAGCGGAAGTCGATCAGCAGTCATGAATCTCACAGACTGTCAGTACCGTTTTAAAATGATCATGATAGGTTACAATAATGTGGGAAAGTCATGTATGCTGAGGCGCTACACAAAGGGCCTGTATGCAGAGTGTATGTATTGTACCATTGGAGTGGACTTCTGCAATCACATGCTAGAAGTGGAGCCTGGGGTGAGAGTGAATCTACAGATTTTCGATACAGCCGGTCATGAATCGTTTTGGTAAGCAGGGAGAAATCACAGCATCTGCACCTTTAAGATGCATTCTCAAATGAATGAGGCACATTGAAGTGTTGGACCAAAAAATTCTTTACCTTTTTCAGTTCACTCAAAAATATATAGGCCTAAATTTAAGATTTATGTATTTTGAATTACATGTTAAATTTCCATCCATTTGGTTTTCGCAATGAACATGCTGATACTAGAGTGAATGCATTTTGAAAATACTATTATTTAAAATACAGTCAAATAGACGTAGATTAACAAATTATGACATGCATTTTTTGAGTGCAAATACACAACAGTTTATAGTTTATAAATAAATTAAATAAATTATAAGTTTATTCATTTATGTTAAAACAGTGTAAACAAATGGATTACACAATTCAAATAGGCCTACATATATCTTATATTTAGTCCTAAATATTTGAAAATATTTTTTTTCATGCATAGCTACTTCTCAAAGGCACCTAACATATGCAGAGTGTATTTGACTTCATGAGCTCTCGTGTTTTCAGGCGTGCTATCTACTGTTCCATCCCTCAATCAGCCGGATGCCTGCTGGTGTTTGACCTGGGTAATCGGGAGTCTTTTAACTACATTAAGCATCGGCACAAGGAGGTGTGCAATATTGTGAATCCGTACACTGTGCTCTTCATGCTTGTGGGACACAAGTGTGACCTAAAAGAGCAGGCAGTGAATCAATACGAGGTGGAAGAGCTTGCAAGTGAATTGGGAGCACCGTACATTGAAGCTTCTGCCAAAACAGGCCACAATGTGGCAGAAGCTTTTGAACTGTTGACCCGGCGCATTTATCAGGGCTATCTGAGTGGAAAGGTGCGCTTGCATGAGAGATGGGGCAAGATCCATAAAAATAAGGCAGCGGAAAACAACAAATGAAGTCAACATAGCATGGTTTTCCATGTTATGGCCATTCAAATGTAATCATGTATTTCGGACGAAAAATAAAATAAAAAAGCAAGACAAATCACCTAAAATCACAAACATTTAATTACATATTCCTTTACGAGAGCCAGTGACCGATTTCTGATGTTCTTTAACTGATACTGTATTTTAAATGTTAGACTAATCTTTTTATGTGTATGAAATACACTTACATATACTTAATTTAACAGGTTCAATTCATTCAAGTGCGTCGTGATTATTTTGTATACTTGCTTACTTTTATGTTTATTTATATTTTTTATTTATTCATGTTTGTTTATTAAATATTTTACAAATTTGATATTGCTTTTATGATGAATGTAGTAATAGTACATATCTTTTACCAAGTTTTAATACTTTTTTCAGTTTTCCCATCAAGATCACAGCAGGAAAAAAAAAGTCAGCTCTTTTTTTTCTTTATGGATGTTTAGTATCATTGTCATAGAGAATGATTGCCCCCTAGCGGCCATCAAGAAAAAATGCATTCGCCGATCTCTATTTAGGTCAATGATTACGAGGTGTTTTAATGAAAGAAACTCTACAAAAAAAAAAAAACATAAATGGTTTAATAATAAATTATTTCCAGCACAGTTTGAGGAGTCGTGACTCATGAGTAGACTGTCATGTTTAAATGGATATTTTAGTTCTTTTAAGCGTATTACACGAACTAAATTACAATCCCGTTTAAACGTATACTTTCTCGCTTCACTGGATCCCCACACTTCCTAACCTGGTACTATAAAGTACTTTCATGCCAAGTTTCTTAAGTGGACTTAGGGCTATTGGTGGCTCTTTGTGCTTCAGTACATACAAAAACAGATAGCAGTTACATGTGGCTACCAGTTCTCCAATTAAAGCCTCATTTGAGTTATAAAGTAAACTAAAGTAACCGAAAACAAAGTGAAACACTATTTATAGCTCAAGCTAGCCTAAATCGTCTGTCTGTGTCCTCCTAAGGGAGTCAGTTCCATTGTTGTTTACCTCCTGTTTGGAAAGCCTCATAATAATGGAAACTAACCTGTAATGCACACTGTTGGCGAGGAATATGGGCCTGATTTCATCACAACATTGGAAGTCTTCCAGCCACCTTCAGAGGTTATGACCTGGGTGGAAGCATTCTCGTGGTTTGGCCTATTGAGAAAGTCTAGCTGAAACGTTTTTGCTCATTACATGTGCTTTTACGTGATGCATGCCACTGGCTGGTCTCAACAGGAAATGCTGGGCTTGTCCTGATATGATACTGCACGCTCATTCCCTCTGGTCTATGAGAAATTCCAAACTTTTCGCTGGTATTTATAAACTCCGCCCCTCACATAAACCCTGCCCACTAACAAGTATGAACAGGCAAAGATTAAAGAAACAGATCAAGTAGACACTCCCAACCCTAAAACATTCACACAGATGCTGCTCTTTGCTATGGGACTATGGGTTTATGTCTACAGTCTACCTTTATTTAACATGAGAACTTCAAGTACTCTAAGGTAAGGGGTTCTCTGGTCAAATATCCAAGGATCTTAGTTGGTGGAGTGACAGTTGTTAGTGAACTCTAGCCTTTTCATTTAGTTTTAGCTCTTGGTAGTCATGGATCTCACATTGTGGCAGTACCAGTTTCGAATCATCATGCTAGGAGACTCCACGGTGGGCAAGTCATCCATGTTGAAGCGATACACAGAGGACCTGTTTCTGGAGTGCATCAACCAGACTGTCGGAGTAGACTTCTATGTACACTTCCTAGAGGTCGAACCTGGAGTGAGGATCAAACTGCAGTTCTGGGATACAGCTGGTCAGGAGAGGTTTAGGTATGTCCAAACATTCAAGCTTTTGAAAGTTCTGCCATGAATTGAATGAACTGTAGAACACTTAAAGGCATACTCCACCCAAAAATGAAAATTCTCTCATCAATGACTACGTCCCTGATTATTCTGTGGAACACAAATGGAGACTTTTGGAAAATTGATCCATCTCTGAGTCTATATAATGCAAGTGGATGGTAACCCAAAATTTGATGCTTCAAAAACCACACAAAACAAACACAATGGTAATCCATACAAGGCCCAGGTGAGGAACGATAAGTTTGAATGAGAAAAATACTGATATTTGAATCTTCGCCATCGCTTCATATGGTTTATATTTTATATGCGTGTACACTTGAGCACCCTCTGTAATTCCACGTTTACGTCAAGCTAGTCTCAGCCTCAGGCCTAGTCTCAACCAATCAGTCTCGGTCAGGATCTGATTGGTTGAATTCTACAGGATGTTCGGGAGACGTGTGTGTCGCGTTCTTTAACGGTCCACCTGGAAACAAATGCTGTGACGCCAAAACCCCTCATGGAAGAAGAACATGTCAGTAAAATGTCCTCTTGGATGGGCCTTGACCAAGAAAAGCTGCGATAGAGACCAGACCTTCTACCGTCAGTATAAAAGTCTGGCTACACAAGACTAACGTCAAGCAAACATATATGACAGCTAGCCATGGTAGTTAGAATTGTATAAAACATTATTTTCTCACACAAACATTTCACTTCAGAAAACATTACTTCATCAAAAGGTGCTGTATGGATTTCCGTCATGTTCATTTTGTGTGGTTTTTTTAACTGTCAACTTGCACTATGCTCTTGCTCCCAGAGGGCCTCTGTCCTGCTGAGTTTAGCTCCAACTTGCCTCAACACACCTGCCTGGAAGTTGGTAGTGTGCCTAGCAAGACCTTGATTAGCTGGTTCAGGTGTGTTGACCTCTGGGAGCAGGGTTGGGCATCCCTGAGACTATTTTGAGTATTTTTTTCCAAAATAATCTTTGAGGGCAAAAAAAATCATCACAATATACATCTGGAACTGCATGAAGGTGCATCAACTGAGCATGCATCAACTTTGGGGTGGAGTATCCCTTGTGAAGAATCCACAGTTGTCCAAATGGAGATAGAAGAAGGACTGTTTTCCCCTCAAAGTATCTTCTGGACGTTTAGTCAGATGTTCGGTGTCTAAAAACAGTTTAAAGAAGTTGCCTTGCTTCTGTAAAACATAATTGTGAAACTTATTACTCATCACGGCAGCAAGTACTCTTGTGATACTTCCAGGAAGTATGTTGTCAGTCTACACTATAAATGGATTCACACCACTTAACTTAACTGTCCCACCCAGGCAACAGTTTGCCCCACCTGAAAAGGCTTATAGCCCATCTAGCATCTTTGAGCTAGAGTTGGGCCTGTTTACTGGTATACATAAATGACTTTAAAGACATATTCACCAAAAAAGGAAATTACTCACCCTCATGTCATTCCATGGGTGGCCTCATGGGTGGCCTCATGGGTGGCAAGCCTTGTGATGAGGGGGAGGAGGTACTTATTTAACAATAAATATTGCTTTGAGGTATCAAGCCATTTTTTCACTGCAAAAATGATGTGGATGACCTGAAACGATGAGAGCCCCCTCTGCATTAGCTTGTAAAGGGATTTAAACCCCTGAAAGTCAACATGATTTTACATATAAACTCATTTTAAACTCATAAGATTCTATATATACCAAGATGGCTCACTCATAATATTACTATCATCCAGTTTACCAATTGGTCAGTTGCCAATTGAAGCTCCAGTTCTGAGATGTCTCTCATCCTAAGATGAGCACTTCTCCAAGCACATTGCCAATGCTATTTGAGGATAAGAAACAATGTGTATATGGGGTACTTTATGTCAAATGTTTTTGCTGATTTGATGTTATTTAGAAAAGTGTTAACTTGGCAAGCAGTTTTTGAGATTTTAACATTTCCCCATTCAAATAGATGGGAGTTGGAGTTGGTGTTGTATGCCTAAAATAGCTGCCTGGAGGCATTGCAAAAATGGCTATAGAGTGAACTGACTTTCCTTGAAAAGGCCTTTGGAATGATACAGAATATCCAATGAGACATTTTTTGGGGGGGATTTTATCTAATGGGAATTGATTGGCTGGTAAAAAGAGGCCAGAATGGAGCCATATGTAATGTATAATACATGATTGATTATGATTATACAAAGGTGTGGAATAACCTATCAACTATGGTACATTTACAGGTCTGTGACTCGCTCCTACTACCGGAACTCAGTCGGAGGTCTTCTGGTATTCGATCTGGCCAACCGCAAATCTTTCGAAAATGTGAAGCAGTGGCACGAAGAGGTTTCAGAACGTGTGCATCCCTACACAGTGCTCTTCGTGTTGGTGGGACACAAGAGTGACCAGGACAAGGCCGGAGAGCGAGCTGTGAATCGAACCGAGGCAGAAAAGCTTGCAAGCCAATTGGGAGCGCCGTACATCGAGGCCTCGGCCAAAACGGGTCACAACGTGAAAGAGGCCTTCGATCTCTTGACCCGAAGGGTTTACCAGGGCTTGAAAAGCGGAGAGATCAAGTTGCGTGACGGCTGGGATGGAGTCAAGAGCTCAGCTCCTACAGTCCAAATGTCCCAGAAGATACAAAACAATGAAGCAGCAGAGAAAAACAAGAGCTGTGCTTGTTAACTTAAAATCGCAACCTTTGAGTACAGTTCTTCAAATCGGAAGGATCAGTCTGACATTGCCAAATACAACTACAACTAATCTCTAGCACTTTAAGATGTAAGATCTTTCCTCATGGCATGGATAATATATGCTTTTCTGCAAGATTTCAGCATTTGTAAACCACACTGAAACACTTAACGTCATTTACATACATGTGCACATTTGATTACCAAATGTTTGTTCTTATTTCTAGGCTTCACTTTGGATAAACGTTTTTTTCGTGTAACTCCATCAGTTGAAAAAAAAAATCGTTTTTATTTCCACATTACTTTAGCATATGACCTCATAATTCCATAAACATGGATTTGTTTTAGTTGATAAAGGGCTGCCAGAAAATCATAGAATTCAGGATTACATGACATTCCGAAGGTTTTTAAGCACTAATCCACTAGATTTTATAAATGATTCACTAATATTTGTCTTGCATAGATAAACGGAGATTTTAGAGATACAATTGACACAGTCTAGACTCTAGAAACATTGCTTGGTTATTACCTCTGATATGATGTCAGTGCAACACAATGCGAGTGAGTTCAGTGTGAATAAATCACAATTATGTTTTTTATTCATGAAAAACAGGAGACTGCAAAACACTGTGATACACGGCCAAAAAAAAAAAACAATTCAGTTTATACTGTTTAACTTTTTTTTTTTTAAATCTGCCCACAGCAAGTGGGGTTTATGCACCATTTCCCACGTCACATATATAACCCCCTCTAACAATGAACATCTGCATTATGTCACTAGTTCCAATGCAATTAATAACATGGGGAAGTGGTATTTATTTCTCTGATAAAAATGACGGTTTACCTTTAGAAATTCACACACTGAGGATTTCTCTATAGTACTTAATATTACTTAAGTGACGAGTTCTATAACATCGAACATTATCAACAAATCAGACACGAGGTGATTGTAATTGTGCATAGCTACTAATGCCAGCTGAGCAGAAGTTGTGCGACTGCCTGATGGATCAACTAAACATGTAATATGAATAAAAATGTAGTTTGTGAGCGAGTTTTTTTTTTTTTTTACAGAGATCTGTGAGATTCTATCATATAATAAAACCCCAGTATAGCACCAAGGTGCTCAAACAAAATGCTCACATGGTGATTTAACACAAAGTGAACTGTACAGACAAATGACAAATTCCTGCACACCTTTTGAATGGGAAATGTCAAAAGAGGTGTACTGCAAATAGTACAATGCACTCTTCCTCTTTGATTAACATATCATATATAGGTTCAAACCCTATCCACTTCCAAAACTTCCAGGGGAAAAAAATGTTTGTTGGTACTTCCGATCTAGCTACTTTTTGGTTGTTTTGCGGATCAGTGCCATTCTCTGAAAGAACAGAAATAGATATTTAGGTATGCAAGTCATTTGTTTTTCAAACTCATCTTGAGGGATCAGTTTAAGTGCATGAGAGGGATGGCTGACCTGTTTGTGGGCTTCTGTGGTGCAAGCTTTCTTATACGGTCGGATCTCATCCGAGCCAAAACCAGGAATCCACATGTTCCACTGTCGTTCTGTAATTCAAAACAGGATTATGGACTATATTAATGCAATCCCTTAGATTATCATTCAAACAATTTGCAATTGGCATTGATTTAACAACTTATAGGATCCATAATGTATGCTGCACCTATTTTTTATATAAAATTACTATTATAATAAAAAATTCACGAAAAACATTAAGTTTATTGTAAACGGATGGATGCAAATAAATAAAATACATTTATTTATTTAAATTCATTTTAAAAAAGGCACTTAAACCATTGGGAACTGCATATTCAAGACCCTCACCAAGGTGTAGCTGGACATCTTTCACTTCAAGAGTATTTGACTTCCTGTGTCGTGCAAGTTGGCATGCAGCAGTCACCACGCTCTCAATGAAATCATCAGCAATCTGCAAGAGCATCTGAAGGGAATGGGAAAAGACTCAAGTCAGCAAGCCATTTTACTGTCTGTCAGCAAAGCACCAACACACACACACACACACACACACACACACAAATTTATACAGTCATACAGACTACCATTCAGATTTTAAGGGGTTGGTGAGATTTATTTCTCTTATGCTCACCAAGACTCTAACATTATTTGTTGGATCAAAAATACTGTAACAAACAGCAATAGTGTTAAAATATTACTACAATTTGAAATAAATTATAATTAATTTTAAATAATTGTTGTCTATTTTAATATATCTTAAAATCTCATTTATTTCTGTGAAGCAAAGCAGAATTTTCAGCATCATTACTCCAGCCTTCAGTGTCACATGATCCTTTAGAAATCATTCTAATATGCTTGATTTGCTTTCAAGAAACATTTCTTATAATTATCAATGTTGAAAACAGTTGTGCTGCTTAAATATTTTGAGCACATCATAATACATTTAATATTTTGATGAATACAAAGTTCAAAAGAACAGCATTTATTTTGTAACATTTGTAAATGTCTTTACTGATTTTTTGTTCAATTTAATGCATCCTTGCTAAATAAAAGTATTATAATGCTGATATAAAATAATTCTAATCACTGAGCTGAAGAGAAGGAAAATGGACAGTATGGAACAGAACTGACTAGTTTTTGATGTTTATGACTTTTTAGTGGATATAAAGGGACATAGCTCATCTCAAACTGCAACAATTAACTATTATAAAACGTTTCCTAGTGAACGAGTAGTTCAGGCAACTCACTGACTTAAAATATCACTAATAATACGTCATATTAAGTACCTCTTCCACATCCTCATCGAGCTGCTCATTAGGGTCAATTTCACGCACAAGGTCCTGCAGCTTCTTCTTGCTGAGCACCTGTAGGGAAGACATTAGATCCTACATGTTCTGAGGAATACAAATGGAGTAAGAAGAATGTAATACTAACTATATAATAGTGCTGTGTAAGTGTATGTGCATATAAATGAATACAGAATGTCTGATGGATTATTCATGAATATAAAGTCATAGTGTCTCACCTGAGTGCCTTCAGGACTCAGTCTTCCTGCAGGTCCAGGGGCGCCTGGAACTTTGCCGGGGACGACGGTGCTGTTGGCCATGTTTGTGGAGAGAGGAGGTGTTGAAGAGGCTTCTGCTTTCACAACAGCGTAGAAGTTCGAGCGACTAGTCTGTGGAGGGTACTGGGTCATACTATGATAATCAAGAGATGTCTGTCACGAGCCTCTTCAAAACCAGCGCGAGGTCTATTCAGCTGCAAAAAAAAAAAAAAACGGTATTAAGAGAGAATATGAGTTGAGTCAACGCATCCCATATATAAACGATCTTAAATGTTATTTTAGGTCCACTAACAAAACCATGAACTTTTAGAGCTAGCTGCTACTCAGTGCTCACTAGGAAAAACATCACAGAGCTGTCATTCGCTCTGCAGGCTAACGACTTTAGCTTTTTAGCTTTGCTGTATTCTGAGATGATTAACTTAAACTATTTGGACAAACGGGGATGTAATGGTGCCATTAATAAATGTAGCAATACAAATTAACAAATAAATCTCGTTTTTTGTCCGAATGTCTTCGTGTTTGCTGTTATTCATCACCGAACGCCGATCATCTTCTGCTCAACATATTAGCAGCTAGCGTGTAAACATTGGTGCCAATCCACGTCTCGTGATGCTTTCCTTTGATTTCATGTAATCCTATTAGATCGTAAATTAGTGTGATACCTGATCCAGATGATTTTGTATTATCTTCCCATCTTCGACATTTATAAAATGGAATTTTTCAGAAGCCCATGTATTTTGATGTTGTTCCTTCAACAAGCGCCTCTTCTGGCGAACGGAGCTCAGTCGAAATATCGCGAGATCGTCTGAGGGAATGGAGTTTTACAAAATAAAAGCACAGTAAAAAGCCCTAAAAAAAAAAAAAGCCCTGGAAAATAAAAAGCCCTTCCTCTGAGAACAAACAGTAAATTACCCAAAAAAATTCCAGATGTGGGATTATCGTTTAAGGTAGATTAATATTAACTGCTTTTCTCTGTGTAAACATTGAAACAATGTTTAATTCTTATGAATATATATTTAAAGAGTACTATTCTTCTGCTGTATATTTCTTCTGGTCTTGCCCCATGATTTCACTGCAAATAAATCACTGTACACAGGCCACTTAAAAATGAAACATAAGCTGTTTTTATTCATTTATTCAAGTTCATCATTTCATTTCATAAATACATTTTTTTTCCGATTATGTGGATATTCCCCCTTTAAGAGAGTGATGGAAATTTGATTTCAGAGATCTCCGAGTCTGGTGAACTAGTGCCACTTCGGTCACTGTATGCGTCTCTGAGAGACAAAGAGAAAAGAAAAAAAACAAGATAATGATACAATCTATATGCCAGTTGTCTCCACTTTAAATAGTTAAGCTGATATGAGAGAATTTACAAGGCAACAAACCGTGGTGAGAGCCGGCATCCTTTCTGTAGATAGTTTTGTAGTTTCCCAGATGCAGCCAGTAAAAGGCCAAAATACGGAGGCGAGGGTTTAATGGGGCGAGAAGTGAATTCCGGGTGGTACTGCACTCCGACAAAATAGGTTTGATCTGCTGTGATAGAAGAAACGAGCTGAAGCGAAAACTCTCTGACAACTTCTACATACATAGGTTCAGATACTGGACACGCACTGACCTTCAAGTTCAATGATCTCCATCCGCTCCCCCTCCAGGTCCTGACCCACAAATCGAAAGCCTCTATCCTCAAAGTGGTGCTTCAGTTCTGGATTCACCTGGAAAAATGCAAAAGGAACTGTTTGAGCTAATGGGATTAATGATTAATAATTTTAGCAATTATTACTATTGTGAACCTCAAAGCGATGCCGATGCCTTTCGTCCACATATTCAGCATCTCCGTACAGCTTTCCTACAACAGAATTCGTAAACATGCATATTTAAACTTTTCAAAACAGTATCAGTTTCTATTTTTGTGACATGCAACCTTCACATTTTACAATTGCACAAAAGATCACAACTTACGGAGAACGCTGGAGGTGTTTTTGAATAAGGTACGCCTTTTCCCTAACCGCATGGTCCCTCCCATCTGCCCAGGATTGTGTTCAGGCATTTCAATCACCTGGGTTAAAAAAAAAAAGAT
Source organism: Cyprinella venusta (assembly GCA_038021265.1). Classification (NCBI taxonomy): domain Eukaryota; kingdom Metazoa; phylum Chordata; class Actinopteri; order Cypriniformes; family Leuciscidae; genus Cyprinella; species Cyprinella venusta. The sequence continues at coordinate 25,715,304 of CM075874.1, forward strand.
ATTAACAGAGCACGCAAAAAAAAAAAAAAGGAATAATTATGCAGAAATTCTCATTTGTTTTACCAAAACAACACCTACCACTGGATGTTTTGTTTCAGGATCAAATTCTGTAGAATTGGCATCTGTAAAGAAAAAAAAAACAATTAAAATAAAAATGTAAACACATTCATTTAAAAGCATGCAATGTTTGCTTTAATAAACATATCAGAAAATCTAGTATGGGTGTTGTTACCTTCCCAGCCGAGTACATTACGAGCAAATTCACACACTGCCAGCTGCATGCCCAAACAAACACCTGCAGAACAAGGTTGATTTCAAATTGAACCACAGGACTGCTGTGATTATATCATATTTTGTCACTAGCACTGAACCGCTAGCTTTCTGAACATGGTTTGTTACCTAAAAATGGCTTTTTTTGTTTCCTTGCCCAGTTAATGGCTTGGATTTTTCCCTCGGTGCCTCGCACGCCAAAGCCTCCAGGAACAAGAACCCCACTAACAACACAATGAAATAGTCAAATTTACATTCAATGAATAAATATTCAAACTAACAACCTTAACAAAGTCTGATTATTACATACAAGTGTATTCTTACAGATTACACCAACATTTAAAATCAAAATGAAATGCAGTTTGTAAACTATTTTATTTCCACAATGCGACATATTTTATATTTAATGACAATACAAGCAGTAAAAGCAGGACCTGATTGTAGTCATAAAGTATTGATTTAATTGTGAGAGTTTGCTTAAAACAAAGCCAAAACAGCTTTTGGAAAATTGGTTAACATTAACGAAGAGACCATATAGTTGAAAATGACATCAGCGGAATGGAACATACAAGTTTGAGGTAGGTACGATTTGTTTTTAAAAGAAATTAAATCAGCATATTAGAATGATTTCTGAAGGATCATGTGACACTGAAGACTGGAGTAATGGCATTACCATCACATGAATAAATTAACATTTTAAAATACATATGTGTATTTTAAATTGCAGTAATATTTCAAAATTCTGTATAATAAATTTTTAGACAAATGCGAGACAAGTCATTTGTTGAGGTCAATTTGTAAAGAAAGACTACACGCCTGTGCACATATTCAAATGCAAATATCTACAGACTAAACAAATAATGCGCATGTGCCGTCTGCGTTTTCACAGATTTGCGTTTTTGAAGCTTACAGGGAGATAATGTTTTCAACGCATGCACCTATTTTCAGGGTATATACAGTATTCCTTAAGTTAAATTTACTACTTTTTAATACCTTTTTTACTACCTTCAGAATTTTTTTTAAAACCATCACGACACTGAATTAAGTGTTAATCAGCAGCAACCTTTCTATTATTTACACAGATTTTGACATTTATAACATATAAAAATGGCAAAAGATCTGCTGCGTGACAGGATTTAATAGGGGAAACTGCGAAAATGCGACTAAAACGAATAATTTTATCAATTTAAACTAAATGTTGGATTCAATATAGTGTTCCTTACAACTTACTAAAGATCCAGTGATCCATGGATATTGACATGCAGCCCGGAATCGTGTTGCCTGACATTTATGTTTGCCTGATTTCGACACCAGGGAAATTAAAGCAATATAGACCTAAACATAAAGCAAATTTGCCTGAACGCTTTATGTAAATACAAAATAGGTAGGTCTAAATCCGGGTGATCACTTGTTCACAGATGATGTCGATCGACCACTGCATATGGCGTCAACATCAAACATAGACAGAGACGAAAGATCTTTGATTGTGCCCAGATAAGCTAAAGCCCATCTTTAAACGGACTAACGCAAAGTCGCAAACACAGAATAGGACACCTGATAGTCTGAAAAAAATAATACCTAATTTTTAAAAAATAATACCTCTCAGACTACATTTAACACTTTTAATGGCCTTAAATTTGACAATTTTGATTTATCACTTTTTAATACTTTTTAAAACCCCGCGGACACCCTGATTTTAAGGTTTGCGTTCTCGAGCCACCAGGCACTGTTGTCGTGCGAAAGAGCGGGCCGGACCGTGTTAAGGGTTTTCTGTTAGAACAGTGACCTGTAAGCGGCCCTTAAGTTAATAACCAATGATCCTTGCAACGGAAGTGAATCAATCAAAACTAACTTTTAATTTCCTATTATCACTGTAAAGCTACTTTGAAACAATCTATATCGTTAAAAGCGCTGTATAAATCAAGGTGACTTGACTTGACCACTGTATTTTGATCAAATAATAGCAGCCTTGGTGAGCGTAAGAGACTTCTTTCAAAAACATTTAAAAACCGACCTCAGACTTTGGAACAGTAGTATGTTGTTAGTTGTTAGTCCTTTTCTAGGGATTTGTCAAGTGTATATTGAGGACACACTCACTCAGCACTGCAGAGCTTCTGCCAGGCTTCATGGTATTTAACCGGCTCCTCCTGCAACGCTGCCGGCTCCAGGTCTGCTGAATCTATGTACTGAAATAAGGGACCATTTTCAAGTATTGAACTACTTACACACTAAAACAAATATATCCAAGATGTTTAATGTAAGCAAAGTTAATCTTTTTCTGCAAATTATTAACATGAATGAACTCAAATTCATAAGGACACACTCAAATGGAACAAAACTATCCCATCCATCATAACAGTACAGGATATTGCAACTAGTTGCTGTCATTTCTCACCTTGACCTCCAGCTTATAGTTGATGGCGAGGGCAGAGTGCTCCAGTGCTTTAATAACAGAGGCATACGAATCTGACAGTTTGGTGTACTTGCCAACTAAAGCAATGGAGGTTTGCTCCAGGAGTCGGTCAGACCTAGGGAGCAAAAACACCGGAGGCTCAAAACAGCTGCAACAACCTTGGAATTGTCAGAAGACTGCAGTTATTTGGGACTGTTAGGCGGATACAAACCTGTCTGACATCTCCTTCCACTTTGTGAGCATTTTTCGAGGTCTCATCACAATGGGCAAGTCCAGCCTGTGGCAGAGGTAGTCAACGATGCCCTGATCCTCCAGGAGTAAAGGTACTCTGTAGATGGAGGACACGTCATGTACACAGATCACCTGTTCAGGTTCCACATGGCAAAACATGGAGATTTTCTCTTTGACAGCAGTGTCCAACGGAGTCGAGCAACGACAAACAATCTGCAACGAAAAAATTATTTCTCAGAACTAGAGTGACTTGACATGGATTGGCTCTTTACAACATATAAAGAGTAAAGACTGACCAGATCAGGTGACAGGCCAAGACCACGTAGCTCTCGGACACTGTTCTGTGTGGGTTTGGTCTTCTGTTCTCCTGTTGAATTAGGCTGGAAATACATCCAAATACCACAGTAGTTGCTTTTTAAAAAACTCAAATAAACTACTTTTTATCCACAAAGGTTTAAATATAAAAAGTAAGCTTGTTTCCTACCTGAGGAACCAGACTGACATGGATGTTACAAAAGTTCTCCCGTTTCACTTTAAACTGAAACTGTCTAAAAGCTTCAATAAAAGGCATACTCTCAATATCTCCAACTGTACCTCCAAGCTGTGAAAAAAGTAAATACATTTATGCTAAAAATGTACATTATAGTCAAATTGTATTTATAATTAATTTTAACAGTGGTGGATTTTTTTTTTTATAAAGCTTGTAAATATGTAGCATTCCAACTAACGTAGCTAGGTAGTAGTACAATACAGAGGACTTAAAAAATACTTTTTTTGTATCTTAAATCTTAATGTATTCAGATCCTTACTCGCGACTAATGACAATTTTAACTGTTTCCTCTAAATGTACAGCATAAAACAGATGGCTATACCTCAATAACACAGACTTCTGGTTCAATACCGTCATCATCCACTGAGACCTTAGCCTGCTTCATGACCCATTCCTGTATAGCATCGGTAATGTGTGGTACCACTGTAAAAAATTATTCAAATTCACCTTAGTGACACCATAATATGCCATTATGTTATCTCCAAAGAAGCAGGTATAGTGAGCAATATTTTTTTTTTAAACTTTTGTAATACAATCAGTGGAGGAGGATATGCAAACTTAAGGCCCTTACACACTAAGTCCGAAATATTCGCATCCATTTTTTTCGTAATCGTGATTCGGTGGGTCTGAATTGTCAAAACACCATTCAAACACAATTCAAAATGATTACAGATGCCAAAAACGCAGAAAATCGAACCCGATTCAATTTGTTTTATGACGGACAAAAATTTCAGAGGCAGTATGCAAGCATGATTGACGTAACGTGAGGTCGGATTTATTTTTTATTAACGTGCAAAAATTTCAGACTCAGTGTGCAAAGGCATTTAAGGCTGGTGCCATCAAATACACCACAGTACATATACAGTAAACATTACAGTACATCTGTTGTGATGCAAATTATTGCAATAATGCAATTTCAGTGCATTATTGTGAGAAAAGCAATTGTTTTATATTCATATATACATTACAGTTCCAAAGTTCAGGGTCAGAATATATTTTTAAAAAGAAATGAATGCTTTTATTTCTCAAGGATGCAATAAATTGTTCATAATTTGATTGACAGTAAATACATTTATAATGTTACAAAAGAATCCTGAAAAAAAAAATGTATAGCAGTTTCAACAAATATATTTTTAATCCTGTTAATAAGAAATGTTTCTTAAGCACCAAATCAGCATATTAGCATGATTTCTAAAGGATCATGGGACACTGACTGAATACTGGAGAAATGATACTAAAAATTGCTAAAGCTTTGACATCACAGGAACATTTTAAAATATATACAAATAGAAAATTTTAATATATTGTAATACTATTTCACAACATTACAGTTTTTACTGTATATTTGACCAATGCTAAGCTTCTGAATGGTATTCAAATAATATTGAAGAATATTTTTACATCTTAAACACAGATAAGAAATACTGTAATCCTGTTTCCTCGTGTCATATTTTATATTTATATTCCAAACATCCTCATGACTTTGTTGTGTAACTCACCTTGTACAGTTTTGCCCAAGTAATCCCCTCTCCTCTCCTTAGTTATAACAGACTGATAGATCTTCCCCGTCGTCAGATTGTTATCCTTGGTTAGGCGGATATCCAGAAAACGTTCGTAATTCCCTAAATCCAAGTCAACCTCACCGCCATCATCTAGTACAAACACCTCACCTGGTAAACAGTGTTAGAGTGATTGACTGTGGCATGTGGACATTCATAACAAAAGACAGCTGTCAAAGCCATCAGTAATTTATACTCTATTTGTGCTGTAGGCTAAAATATGACTGAAGCTAACATATCATGAAGCAGTTCATATTTCTGTATCGTCAACAAAAAGAAGTAGCTTGCACTTACCATGTTCATAGGGAGAGAAAGTGCCTGCATCGATGTTGATGTAGGGGTCGATTTTGATAGCAGTGACATGCAGGCCACATGATTTGAGTATAGTGCCCACACTGCTAGCTATGATCCCTTTACCAATGCCAGATATCACACCACCGGTCACCAGTATGTACTTCATTGCTCAATAGCGTCTGTCAGTGGAAGAAAGACATTGATGTTTGTTTATTTCAACAATGATGCAATACAACCTAACAAACAGCCACAAGCATCATTTTTTTACTGGAACTATAGAGATAACCAAAAACACACATGCAATCCATAAAAATGTCTTGAATACACATCTTCAAGTCAATTTATTAACTAAATTCTATTTTAATATTTTTGTAGGACTTAACATCTAATATCTAGTAGGTGTGCACCTGTCTTGACTATATATGTATGTGACACTGACACAAGGAATTAAATTGAACGAATAAATAAGAAATATATATTTATACATTTAAATAGTAGCATAAATATTTACATTCATAATGCCCACGCCAAATTCTGCAACAGCCACGCACATAATGTTCAGAGGACAAAATGTAAACCACGCTGACCTTGTAAACAAAAGCAAAATACGCCAAAGCCTCATTCACTACTGAGTCTATAGCATACACGTGCTAGTATAGCATATAACCTTTTTCGGAGAGTAACGTTAGTTTAATAGGCTCAGAATTGAAACCTATTACTAGGACCCTAATAACGTTACATTACATAACATTGCAGTGAACTTCCATGTTGGTACAACTGACTCTCGAGGTGCACTGCCATAAAATCAAAAGTGGACATTAAAATGGACGATTAACTGTAACGTTACCTGAAATCCTGCCTTTGAAATAAAAACCGTTGATTAAAAAACGTCAACCGACTTAATAAAAACGAGCCATCTCCACGACAGTCTGTCAGCGAAATGCGCGGTAAAGCGCCAAAACAACACGTGGTGCGAGAGATCAGATACTCAGTTTTTAACTCTAGCTTTGCTGGATACTCTCGCAGCATGGCAAGAATGAGGGTTATAACGAAGAATTAACGCGTTATGATAGTAATGTATTGTGATATTTGATCGCATCATTTCTGTATCATTTACATTGATCTAGTCTATTTATTTTTATTAGCTTAATTTACTATTACATTCCCTCAATGAAACTTGTCTAAAATAATGCAGGTGTGGGCTCACATTCCAGCTCTACTGGTTTGTACTTCCTTTTAAGTTTCATATTTTTTAGAATTCCGTAAGGAGTTACAAATATATCAATATTTGAAAAATAAAAAGTAAGGAATTTCCTTTAAAAGTAATGAATTAATTGTACATTTAAAATGAGAGGAAGGGTCTAATTTCAAAATCACCCCCAAAAAACTAAATTATTTTTTAGGAATTGATAAAAAGCCTTAATTTGACTAGCTATTTTTTATAATAGAAAATTAAAAAAAAAAAAAAAACATGGGTACAAAATGCTTAGGGTGTCTGACGCCACGTGGCGGTTTACGTTACGCCTATTTCGATTTATTTTCGCCTTTTTTTATCTCATTCTATCCGATACGTTCAGTAATATAGTTATGTGTATAAAATATAATGTAGGCTATTATGTCAATATTAAATAAGATATGGGTAGGGTGTTGGTTATATTATAGTTTTTCAGATGAAACCTGCTGTTTTATTCATTTTATAAATATTATACTAATATATTTATATACATTACATATACATTTTACATATACATATACATTTTTATATATATATACATAACATTTTACATTTTACATATACATATACATATACATTTTTATATATATATACATAACATATTTATATACATATTTATATACATGGTATTTGAGAAACATAAAACTAAACTTTAGATGTTACCATTATAAAATCACCATACAGGGCTCCACTGGATGGCGCCAGATGACGGCATGAGAAACAGAGATGCCGTGCAATTCACGGTCCTACATAAACTGGAGATTGACAGCTGCTTATTGACAGTTTAAGATTAAAGGTTACATTGAACGTGTACTGAGTCATAAAAACATGTTTTTAAACATGCTTGGTTAAAGATTTCTTCTATTCCAATTGTAAACAGCAACACTTATGAGAACTCAATTAAGGGTAATACATTACAAAGACCTAACACAGCAAAGATGATTAGTTTTGCCAGGTATCTCATTAGAAATGATATGTGGTTGGGAAACATGACAGCCGTTCACATTCCCTCTTCCCCCCCAACTCAGAAATTAATAATCAAATAATGATAAGCATCTGAAAATGAGTCATCCATGATTATGACTGAATATAACACTGGTGCTTTCTTCCAAAAGTGAATTATTCAGAGACTATACACAGTAATTCATCCAATCCTTTATATAACATTTCATTCAATGGCTGAGATGTGTTTCTCCTGGCGACAGCTGGGTTTAGGTTTGATTATTATTTTTCTAATTATAGTGCACTGTCCCTGCATGGTTTAGCCTGTACCGCTCCTAAGGTGTGTCGCAGGACTTACATAAGCGTTGGAGGTAATTATGCCAGAACAAACTGCATTTGTGTTTGCTGAGCTCCATCGCTCTGAATGAGACTCACACGTAGAGCTGTCAGCAGTATATAAGATCACATCAAGTGCATCTGGCAAATATATAAAAAGTGTGGCTTATTTTAATTTAAATTCACTGGTTTATGCTTCACTCGCAGAAATGGCAGTCATGTTGGACATGAGACCTCCTGATGTGGGCCTGATGTCAAATTTTTCATTTACCAACCAACTATTATATTTAAAAAATTGTTGTTGTTATTGTTGTTGTTTTTTGTTTGTTTGTTTGTTTTTTTACAGAGGGCTACAGATAGATTATTTTAATTATTATTTTATGTCTAATTTTTGATAGTAAAGTATCTATGCTACAACAACAACAGAAAACATAAGATGCATTATTTTATTATGATTCTATTATTTATTATTAATAAATATCAATGCATCTTACATGTTTTATTTATACAACAGAAAAACTTAAAATTGCATAATTTTATTATAATTATGTCCAATAAAAAATAATGCATCCTGTTTTCTATATGTCACGGATTCACCCTCATCAGCACCAGACATCCTCACTCGTTCACTTTCCTCTGAATACTGATTATCTGCACCTGCCTTCAACACCTATTTTCACTCTGCACCCATGAGCACTACTTATGTTCAGCAGCTTCACCAGTTCTCTGTCCTGTCTCAATGTTGCTACACTGACTTGACTCTCTATTAAGAACTTGAATCGTATGCAACCTTGTCTACCTGTCCATCATCTGATCTTCACCCAGTCTCCCTGGTTTCTTGTCTCACCTGGTCCACCTTCCAGTCTGGTCTTTACTCTCTCTCTCTCTCTCTTCGATCATCACTTATTCCTGTATTCAGATAAGAGACCCTGTCAGACTTCCAGTACCATCAGTATTCATCCTGTCTGTAAAACTCACCTATTTACCTTCAATAATCGATCCTGTGCTCCTTGAATAAACCTTTGTTTACTTCACATGTCTGCATCTTGCCATTTCATGACTATGTATTTCTATTTACTTACTTATTTATACAACGATGGAAAACAAAATATTTTATTTATGCTACTATTAAATAAAATATGGTGCATCTTATGTTGTCTATTGTTGTGTATATACAAAAATAACTTTGAGTTGTGAACTAACAATAAACAAAATATTTTTACAGCATTTAACCTTTGTTCAAATGTTCATGTTAGTTGTCAGTGCATTAACAGATCAGATACGACGTTGAAATGTATTAAATGCTGAGATTAGTATAAATACATGTTGTAGAAGTATAGTTCATTCTTGTTAACTAATGTGGTTAATGTTAACAAATCAAACCTTTTTGTAAAATGTTACTGGATTTATAGTAGCAGCGACATTTATGCTACATTGTTTTGCATCTAAATTGTAAATTTAATATCTCAAACTGTTAAGCTTAAAATGCTATGTGTTTCATATTGGTTCAATAATAACAAATTCGAAAGCACCAATTTCATGTACATTTTTTATAGAGGAAAAAAAATGACTGAATGCACTTTTTAGTTGTACAGTCATGCCAAGGAACCCCCTTTCTTTTTTTTGTCTTTTTTTGGAAACAGTGTGTAATGCATGCAAGTTACTATGATGATGTCATCTATTTTGCATTAGATAAACAGGTGTCTTACTGGCATGACAGAACGAAGACAATCTAATATCCACTTTTACAGGCCTGTGAGCTCAGAATCCACCCACAACATCCTCTCAGTAAAAGCCACAATTTACCAGGAAAACAAATGCAGTTGGAGGGCGTAGTCGACTGTGCGCCTGTGCAGGACGAGAGTCCTCTGCCTGGAATGAGCCCTAATTTGATTATGAAGGTGGGTGAAATGAGAGAGAGAGAGAGAGAGAGAGAGAGAGAGAGAGAGAGAGAGAGAGAGAGAGAGAGAGAGAGAGAGAGAGAGAGTTGTGCTGAAAGAATGATCTCTGTTTTAACCAAACAAACACTGTATCCCTATATCATTGTAATAAACCAGTATTATTCTGCCCTCATTTTTTGAGATATTATTGAGCAGTGCCTGTACACCTGTGTTATTACACTTAGAAAAACATAAGTGTGCTGATATCACAGTTCACTATAGTGGTTGTGTTAGGGGAGGTCTGGAAATTAAAGGATTGGGCAATTAAGTGAAAACACATGCACTACAGATTGCACCCTGCTTATGTATTTAGCACAAACAACTATAAGAAGCAAATCCTGGATCACTGTTTAAACAAAGGGCTGCACATGTATATTCTGACATCTACTGTGTGTGTTCGCGTTGAATGAGATTTGACTTGTGGAGAGGATGCAAACTGGTCCTTAAAGCTTTTACTGCGTTGACTGAACATTGCTCTCGGTCTAATGACTGTCATGTATGAAATCCAGATTTGGAGAAACATCTAGCATGTGATCCTGCGCCGGCAAACCTAGAACACACACCATTCACAAGTCAGATGTTAAATTTGCGGACAAGAGACTCTTTGTCACTCGGCCTCTTATCTAATCATTTTGTTATGTACATATGAACAAACAGTACAAACCCTTCCTGATGAGTAGACAGCATGACAAAGGCAGTCTAAGGACACACATTACTTCACAAGCACTCACAAGGTAATACTCATAACACATTTCAATCATTACACAATTTTGTAACAAAAACTCCCTTTATTATGTTAAGACACATATTGTTGCTTAAGGCACATATAGAACTATTAGTTCGCTTTAGTTCTCTAGCCCAAATAGTATTGCTTTATTACTTTCTGAAATACATTGTGATGTTGTTTTATTTATTATAAAAGAGAAATTTTCTATATCGGCAGCTGTTGGATAATCTATTGGTAAAATAAATGCTGTCCACAAATTGAGCTTTTTCTGAATAGCTGTGCAATAAAATGTCAGTCATCATCACTTATACATACATATACAGAGCATCAATTATATTGTTATTTTGATTATGCAATGAATATACTTTTGAATGTACAATTACTTCACGACTACTAAAAAATGTTCTATACAATATGAATGTGTGTAGTATGAATGGAATCTGGACGTACTACATTCACGATGTTGTCATTCTCATGTAACCTACCAGCGTCAGTTACATGGCTTTACTGCCATTCATGAATCCTCTCCCATGGGCCCATGGGATATTGAAGGGTCCATTGTATCCACACTTCAGAATCTCACTGGAAGAAGTAAGTCATTTGGGTATACTTTCGCCTGAGTACTGTAAATTCGGACATACTTCTTTTGTAACATTCTAGTTTTCGCCAATTATATAGTATAGGGAAGTTTTCGATTTCGAATGCAGCCCTGGGTTATCTCCTTTAAGAACTTCAATACCCATAACCCATTGCCTGGACTCATTATCATGTGATTAGGTTCATCGGTGTGGCATTAGCTTGTAAAAGCCTTGCCTTTCGCCAATTATATAGTAGGGAAGTTTTCGATTTCGAATGCAGCGCTGGGTTATCTCCTTTAAGAACTTCAATACCCATAACCCATTGCCTGGACTCATTATCATGCGATTAGGTTCATCGGTGTGGCATTAGCTTGTAAAAGCCCTGCCTATATAAGCCCTGTGTTTTCACTCTTTCTTTGCGAAGTCTTGTTTGTGTCACCACTGCATTTCTCACTCTTTCTTTATGGTGCCGTGTAATAGGGATGAGGAAATGAAGCAATGAGGGTTTCCCCTGACTGTTCCGGGAAAAGATTCGAAGTTTCGCGAGTGTCGAGAACAGCGCCATCTGGTGCTTATTTAAAATAAAGCAGACTAAAGCCTGTGTAAGAAGCTCTATCAGATGAAGCAACCACAACACACTCAATGTTATGTGAACAAATAAAAGTCTTACGCGTTTCTGTTTGATTTGTCCATTTACCCATTAAAGTGTGACAATACAATATAAAATGGTCTTCTTTGATTCAATGAGATCTAAAGTAGGCCTACTATCTCTCTCCACACACACATAGTGAATAAGGACATTGTGTGATATGATCATCTGTTATTAAATGTGCTTATGACACTTGGCAGTGATAGTGCTTATGTAACTGCAGGAATGACAGGAAGGTGATAAAGTCTTTCATTATTTTTATAAAGAAATAAAAGTAGTTTCACAGTGTTGGAGTCTATTTCTCCTCTTAGACACTTCCCCAACCTTAGAGAACACTCTTTTACATGACCCAGTGGCCGGGGTACAAGGAATATATATAGATAGATGGGGGTAGAAATGTTTCTGCTTTCTCCAGTACTCAAGTGGATTTCAGCTCTTTGTCTGTTTGTCTCTGTGAAGTATTTATCCACTTCTATGGTCGCATCAGAAGTGGCATTTGAGCTTTAGTTGTTCTAGTCTACAACACTACCAACAGAAGTTTCAACCTCAGAAGTGTGAGGAGGAAAAGAAATGTTTGGGTGACAGTCCAACGGACACACCAACCGTCAATAATTATAAAATACAACAATAAAATAGGCCTAAATTTGAAATAATAAAATAAATATCTTATCTTTTTTAGAAATGAGCTAACTTGGTTTATATGGGATCTCACTGTGACATCACCCACAATCGCTGATGCAAACTTTTAAGGTGTAGCATATTCCTTTGGAATCAACCCTTTGGGGTTGCAAGCACCATTTGAGTGCTTATTACAATAACAATCAAAATTATTGCTCTGAAAAATAATTCCATATGTTGAGCAACCAAAAAGATCCATAAACCACATTTTCTTCATAATTTAATCATTCTGGGCTAAATTTGTGTTCTAATCTGCCTCACTGTTAACACACACACATACACGTTATGAGCTGGGAAGCACTGCTGATTCACCACCTGTCGCCCAGGTACTGTCCAAAAGACTGTGTCCTCACCCGTGGAGTCAAAACAGCGAGGGAAAACGACCTACAAATCTCTGAAGCACTGCACCTTTGCATGAAATCTAGCATTGTAGAGGAATTTGTCAAAAAAAAACTGACTGGAGATGCCACAAATTTGCTTTTTAAACTCTCTCAATATGTACTGGAATACAATTCATTGCTACTAATACATAGGCCTGAAGCAATGTGTATTGCTGTATCTGTTTTTATTGTCACAGATGTAGTTTCCTAGAAGGAATGGATTATAGTTGCGTCAGACAATTCCATGTAAGCAAAAGGTTAAAAGCCTAAAAACACACATTTAGTTTCAAATTCCATAATGCGCAAATGCATCAGAGATGTTAGTTTGTGTGTTTCAAACAAACTACGAAAAGGATCAAGCATGCACGTCGTGGTGGAGGTCGCAGGCTGCCCTTTTGTCAAGTGTTAATCCTCCAGTCGCCCATACGCAGATGTCACCGTCACACGGGACTGACAGATTGCTGTGGAGAACCATGGGAAGGGTGAGGACGTCTGCAGCCAATCAACGTGCAGGCAGACTGAGCTAGCTGTACTCAGAGAAATGTGTCAAAATGACATGAAGGTATTCAGATGGAAATCAAATAACATACGTTTTAACAAAGTATTACAATAATAGCAATAACAACTTATGACAGTAAAACTATTTATAATTAATACAAATAAAGAATATTAAATTATTTAATGAAAATATTAAGTAACAACAATAATAGATATTATCATTGTTATTATATAATTAACTAATTAATTAATATTATTGAATAAATAATTTACTTAAAAAAATCTGCAGTCAGCAATTTATCCTATTTATCCACCTCTGTTCGAAATCTGCAGTTGCAGTTGCATTCGCGGAATGATCAACTTTACATGAGTTGTGCATCGGCATGGCACAGCGGGGATGAATCCAAGGAGAGTGTGCGGCTGTCAGTCGCCACGCTGGTGTGGATACGGTCATTAGAAATCACAGATTCTACTTTTTAGAAGTATAACCAACATAAGAATTTACCGGAAAATGTCTGAACAAGTAACCTCCACTTTTGTTCTGACAAACTAAGGGGAAAATGCATTGCAGTAAATCGCGCTGATTCAATCTAATGATCCCTTACATAACATCAACCCATGCAAATTATACTTTGTCTTTAAAATTGTAAATGTTAACAACACCAGCATTGCGTGACTACATTTAATGCCCTTCCTATATTATCCTTGTTTTTGCATGGGCCTGGTTGCAGTCTGAAGTGATGTCTTTTACATTTTACAACGGGTGACTGACCAGTTGTCACTGGTGATTGTCGTTTGAACCTTTCTGGATCCGCCATCAAATTGATAAGTTTAATTATATCAAGTGCTGTGAGAAAAAGGCTATAAATCTCCACCTCCAACATTCTCACAAGCAATATAGTTTGCCACTACTAGCCAAGACTCCTCCTTTAGAAGTGCTTAAACATTTATGTCAACTACCCATGACGGTTCCTTTTAAACCCTGTATATTGTATGCCGGCAAAAGTAACTTGTCAATGAAACATCAAGAAAGAGGACCTCTAGCATCTCATTCAAGTTTCCTGTTGTGAAGAAAAGATATACAAAAACATAAAGCTTTTTGTTGTTTAAGGCTTTCTCATATAACATTCTGATCTGATCTGATCTGAGTACATACATCACAGCTTTCGAAGCTGACCCAATCTCTCAACTCAAGTACAGAATCAAGCCTGACAGAGAGTTGGTGTGAGGGCCTAAAAAAAGACACAGGATCATTTCCATAATCCTTGACTGAGGCACGCTTCACCCTGGTGCCTCTCTCTCTCTCTCTCTCTCTCTCTCCCCACCACTTTCCACATCTAAGGCGCAGAGCTCTCCAGCTGGGCTGTGCGTTGCAGGCATGGCATTAGCATGTCAAAACCGCTCTCTGGTCTGGGTTAAAGGAGGAGGGAGAGTCAATGGAAGTCGACAAAGCACTGACAGAAACAGCTGATCCACAAAAGGTGCCTGTTTAACGGATCTTCCTGCCCCTACCCCAGCTGCTCCCCAAAACTGCAGCGTCACAATGTGGACCTGATGCTCCACCCATAAGAGCAGAATCAACAAACCTCCAGCAGACAAAAGATATTCCTATTTCAAACCACTCCTCCGACATGGCTGTTTTCATACTGCACCTGCACATGCATCAAACAAAAGACCTGCTCTTGAGTCTGTCAGTGGCACAGGGGGTTTAAACACTACATGTCACACAAAAAAAAGGTTTAAGTGTACAACTGCAAAGTGTATCCAAACCTAATTGTCTTCATTTGGGCCAGAAATGCCAATTCCATATAAACAGCTGTTGAAAAATAATTCTCTGGTGAAGTGGATTTACTTAGTGTTAACGAATGTTATCAGCATTGTAATGTTAACAAATAACAAATGTTTATTCATAAATCCATAAGATCTTGCATTCATGCTGTGGAAATTCAAAACAGAAGACAATGAGTGCAGCACTGAAAAGGGGCATAACGTAAGGTAAATAATAATTTAACAAATTAGATATCTATACCTAAAAAAGTTGCATTATACACCAATATAATGCAAAGATTTTCTAGTTGATTTCTAGGATGTTGCTGGAGATTTCTGGGCGGTTGCCACTTAGGGAGATTTGAGCAGTTGTTAAAGCAGAATAGTAATACCTATACACTAAAACATATCAACACACTCAACTAAAGGATTATTAGGAATACCATACTAATATTGTGTTTGACCCCTTTTCGCCTTCAGAACTGTCTTAATTTTATGTGGCATGGTCAGAAACAATACTCAGGTAGGCCGTGGGATTTAAACGATACCCATTTGGCACTAAGGGGCCTAAAGTGTGCCAAGAAAGCATACCCCACACCATTATACCACCACCAGCAGCCTGCACAGTGGTAACAAGGCATGATGGATCCATGTTCTCATTCTGTTTACGCCAAATTCTGACTCTACCATCTGAATGTCTCAACAGAAATCGAGACTCATCAGACTAGGCAAAATTTTTCCAGTCTTCAACTGTCCAATTTTGGGGAAGCTCTTGCAAATTGTAGCCTCTTTTTCCTATTTGTAGTGGAGATGAGTGATACCCGATGGGGTCTTCTGCTGTTGTAGCCCATCCGCCTCAAGGTTGTGGGCAATGTAATCAACAGAACAGGGAACAGGTGGGGTCAGAACAGACTATAGGCTGTGTCTGAAAATACCCCCTGTACCCTTAAATAGGACACTAATTGAGGGGACAGCATTTATAGAGGTGTCCGAAACCACATTGGACGCTATATCGAGTTCACTCATTCAATCCCACAATGCACTGTAATGACGAGTATATAACCAATGTATGCCCAGATAATACAGTATATAATGCAATATGAGAGTCATGCGGCACATTAATTACCACGTCTCGTCAGATGTCACCTGCAGCTGAATCATCCATCCAATGTGGGTACTGCGTAATATCATACAGGTATAAATTCCTTTTTAATCGATTTATAAATGGTTTAATTAAGGTTTATAAATGCGGTTCCATAACAGAGTTCAAGATCTTTGAGATGGTCCTCACTGCAAAACATGAAATCCAGGGGGAGGAGTTCCAGATCCAACTCCTCCCACCGTACACATACCTAAACCTACCTATCTCCGCCCCCTGAATTATATTACATTACAATTATATATTACAAAATGTACTTCAAGGGGCAAGTAAATATGTGTCCAAATAATGCATTTGAGGAAACTCCAAATTCTAAATATGAAATATATTTTGGACAATGTAAGTATTAAAATGGATCTCAATAATTAATATTAATTATTACTAGCAATATAATTTGGCCAGTGTTGTATAATTTTATTTAAGATTTTAAAATATATATATATTAAAATATGTTTTTTTTTTATAGTCTGTGTTTAAATAAGATTGTATTGTTGAACTTTGTATCGTTTAATTAGCCAGTTTCTGATTCTCCGGGTTATATTCTGGTGTTGTTTCCAAAGCTCCAAACAATATTTTTAAAAACAAAAAATACTTCTGTACACTTGGCCAATGGTGCAGGTGTTTGAGTGCTGGTGAAGATGATGAAAAACAGACCGATTGGATAGTTCCCATCAACATCCCTCTGACCAGCGACTTCACACAGAGGACATTGTCCCTGGTAATGAGAATTTAATCTTAGATGGAGCCGCGGCTCCAGCGACACAACACAGCTCTAAAAAGCTTTGGGAAGCTTCTCCAACTTCCCCTGGTTCCATTGTCCTCAAAAAAATGACAGGATACAGAGGGCGGCCTCTGGGTTGCACCCAGTTTGTTTTTCCTAAATTTGCTCTTCGCATCCAAATGGAAGCAAACAACCTCCTACACTGTCATTTCTCAAAACATGTGTCACAGACAAAATGACCTTGTACTGGTAGCAGCACGTAAATAAATGCAGGGGCCCAAACAGAATGAAGCTCCTCCGAAACAAAGAGGGAGGGTGGCATCTGAGATCGGCCCCAGATGGTGAGATTGAGCTGTTCTTGAATAAGGACGACATTATATAAGTGGATTTGAGCCCAGGAGCAGGAGCCTTGTTTTGAGTGCTTGATGTAGGGGAGCTATATTTGGAGCCTGATCTAAGAGAGACAGACACGGATGACTTAAAATAGCTCAAATACCCCAGTTTGGTCACTCGGTTTCTTTCCACGTTTTTTTGCCACACAACTTCCAACCAAACCGACTTGCACTATGATAGCTCAGCTCCTCTGGTAATGGATATAATATCAGTTTGTTTCTAGCCCCAGGATGTAAGGAACTAGATACGAAATACAAGATGGCAGATATTAGGCATTCAGAAATGTCTTATTCTGATGAATTTGGAAATATTTATTGTGTGATTTAAAAGCTTGTGTAAGGCTCAAATAAGATACATTAATAAAATATATTTTCACCAAGTCTGACCACACACTGAATTAAATTATAAGATCATTTCAAACCATTTCAGGAAGCCACAGCTATTCACTCTGACTATAATGTTGAATTTATGTCCAATAGAAACAAATAAACGTCAATATCTGAATTGCTCCTCGTGGACAAAAATAAGATTAAATTGAGATTAAACTATGAATGTGAAAATCATATCTTCAATTCTCACATATGTGATCATATTTCTCTGTTGTGATTTTTGTTTATTTCATAATTACCTTTTTATCTTTACTCTAAGAAACAGCTCGACAAAGAAACTACTGTTTAAAAATTTGGGGTCAATAAGACATATTTTATATAATATAATATATATAATATATATATATATATATATATATAAATTATTATAATTTTAAAATGATTTCAATTTCAAATAAACAGTGCTCTTTTAAACTGTATATTCATCTTAAATCCTGAATCCAAATCCTTAAAATGTGTCATGGTATCCATAAAATTGTTAATTGTGTTAAACATAATAATGAGAAATGTTATTAAATGCACCAAATCAGCAAAATAATATGATTTCTGAGAGATCATGTGACACTGAAGCCTGGAGTAATGATGCTTAAAATCAACTTTGCCATCACAGGAACAAATAACGTTCTAAAATATTTTAAAAATAGAAAACCATGATTTTGCAATAATATTTGCAATGATAATTAAAAAAACCCTTTTGATCAGTACTGTGTATGTATATATATATATATAAAATTAATAACTAAAAAGTGAATTATCCTGGACTACAAAAAAAAAAAAACAACCTCTGAGCAATAACAATTCCTATGGGATCCCTCTCAGAAGCATACCTGAATGAAATGTTCAACATCAAAAATAAATAAATAAAATAAAATAAAATAAAAATAGAATAAATAAAAAGCAATTAATCTCAGTACAAATCTTCACAGTTCATAGAGATTCATTGTTTCATTTCATAATCTTTTGGGTTTTTCCATATCGAAATTCGGGCATGGAGTGAATAGGCCTCACTGATGTTCAGCCCCAAACATGAAAAAGTCTTTAGTCATGCCATACATTCCTGAGCCTGTGGCGCAAACCCTCGTCATCTGCTCAACAACAATGTGTCATTCTGAGGGACCCAGACAGAGAGAGAAGCAGAGAGAGGGAGCCGTTCTCTCTCAATGGAGATGAATGAGACGGGAAACACAATCCCCTGGTGCCGGGTGCCCTTTGCCCCCCAGTGAGGGAAGAAGTAACAGGGGGGCCAGCTGTCTCCTACAATGGATGAGCTCAAAGAACCTCATTCAGACCTGCCTCACCGAGACTGCCTCGTTGCATGCGTGCAACTGACAATGCGGGCACACAGAGAGGCCACACTTCTGCTCCGACGTCCCAGAGGAAGTAGAAGACGTGGACGTTCAATCTGGAGACAACTAATACTCAAGCATCACATTCAGAAGTAGCAGCTGCTGCAAATTTCTCAACTTAAAGGGGGTTGCACTGCCTTTTCTTTCTTTTTTGTCTTTCTCTCCATGCTGCACTCTCGTTTCTTTCATCCTCCCTTTTAGATATGCTATTTCCTGTGTCTTACCCTGTTATCCTGCAGTGATTAGGCCTACTTGTCGTTTACAGTGTGTGCCTTAGGGACAGATCCCAGTAGTAATTACCCCCAGTCACCTGAGTACACAGATCCACGCTCACCGCAGGAGCCCTGAAATCTTATCACGAGGGCGGTGAATCTGTGACCAGTTTAGCAGTGGCTGTGGTAGGGGACTCTGAAATGCCCCAGCTGTCAATATTAAGTTTTTTGGGGGTTTTTTTACTAAAAAAGTGAATCATGTCACAGAATATTAGACCAACTATATGCTACATACTATAGGATGTTATATTTGTTATATATTCATATCTATCATTAAGTAAAACATTAACAATATATATTAAAAAACATCAAATTATTTTATTTTAGCTAGTACAAAGGCAATTTTTAAAAATTGTTGCTTAAAAAAACTTAAATAAATAAAAATTAACTATAATAAATAAATAATAAACTTCATATATAATATCTTCCACATAATCTTACAATGATTTGTTTTGCTTTTAATGCAATCACAAAGAAATGACAAATACTTAATTTAGGAAACATGTTTTTATAAAATCATGACAGTTGTATAAATGTGTGTATAGCTGACTTAGCAGTTCCTTCACAAGGAGATTGTTATATTTGGATGTCCAAGTCTGAAAACCCCTGATTCAGATCACCAAAATGTCTAACCAAAGATAATATTTCTGCTTGTGCTAGCTGATGACAACAATGTGTGTTAGTGTTATGTTATTAGTTGGATATCCTCATTGATGAGACCAGTGGCGCATCCTCAGCTTTTGATGTCTGCTGCTGTTCGGATGCCACATTCTTCATTCTGGGATGGGACTGGATGTTTTGTGTAAGGCATCTCTCTGGGGACTGTCTCACTGATACAATAGGCAGTCAGCCCTGGCTTGTGTCCTGCATGAAGCCCCCTGCATTTTATTGAGGCACACCAGCACCAGCTTGCTGGCACACTCCTCCTCCCAGCTTTATTTTCTTCTCTCACCCCTCCTCGTCTCTTTCTTTCTTTCCTCAATGAGGCCCTTCCTGTGTTTACCCAACACAGCACTTCTCAACTATGTCATTATATCTCAATATCATCACCCCTGCCCTCTAATAGATCTCCTTTAAGCACAAACCATTACGTCTGTCTACCTTTTAAACACCGGTTTTATATCTAAAAGATTGCACCAACAAAATCTAGTTCTGCTGATATTGTTCTTCACGTGAATGCTCTACAGACCAATGAAATGCATAACCTTTGAGAGTCTCTCGAAAATTAAAACGGTTCCGTGTTTATTTTTCTCGATGCTAAATCTAGATGCTAATCACTCCACTGTGTGCATAATTTATGTGCGCCACGTTTGAATTATGCAGATAGAAGAATGATTACACACTTGCCAAAACTGTTGGCTGGGTTTCGTAGACATAGGCCGGGACTGCAAGGAGAGCTGTGAATAATGGGTTTGTGTTTGTCACTGCTTCGTTTATTTTCATGTAACAGGCCATATTTTGACCTAGATTTGTTCAAATAGATTTGCACTACCTACTGAAAATACATTATCTGAGGATTTTATATAATTGTACATGATAGATAGCATCACAAAAATCACAGAGTGGCTCATTTTCGTAAAATAAAAACATTTACCAATCTATTAAAAATCAACAAAATGTCAAATATATATATAATTTGTTTTTAACTAAGAATATGCAAGTGATTCACTCTCCCAACCAATCCTCACTGGTTTGTCTCTTGTCCTGAGACTTCAGGGTCGTCCACATTCAGACACCCAGCAGGCTGAACAAGCCTTTTGTTTGGGAGTAAGGGGATACTTTGAGGAAACAGCCCCCCACAAAGTCCCCCTTTCTGCTGGCTGTTTTTTTTTCTGGTCAGAGGCTGTGTAATGACTAATATAAATGATGAGGGTAAGTGCCTGACCAGAGAATAGCCTATTCCACTCCAGGTCTTTCAAGTTTTCAAGAACGTTTATAACAGGAGCGCCCAGTCCTGTTCCAAGAGATCTATATTCCGGCAAAGTTCAGTTCCAACCCAAATAAACAACTAAAACAGCTAATTAAAATGTTCATAGCACTTGATAATTACAGACAGGTGTGTTGGACCAGAACACTGCAGGTAGATCTCTAGGAACAGGATTGGGCACCTCTGGTTTATAGGCACACATGCACTGTCAGGAAAAAAAAGGTTCAAAAGCTGTCACTGGGGCTGTACCTTTTCAAAAGGTACACTTTTGTACCCAAAGGCTGCATATTGGTACCTTAGTGGTAAATATTAGCACCTAAAATGTACATATTACCACCTACAATATACATATTACCACCTAAAATGGACATATTACCACTTAAAATGGACATATTGGCACTTAAAATTGATATATTAGCACATGAAATGGACATATTAGCTCATGAAATGTACATATTACCACCTAAAATGGACATATTACCACTTAAAATGGACATATTACCACTTATATATTAGCACCTAAAATGTACATATTTGTAGATAAAATATATTACCACCTAAAATATACATATGACCACCTAAAATGTATATTTCAGCACCTAAAATGTATATATTAACACCTACAATGGACAAAAGTTTACCTTTTGAAAAGGTAAAGCCCCAGTGACAGCTTTTGTACCTTTTTTCTGAGAGTGCATGTACACTTATGCTTTTGGCAAATGCTTTTATCTAAAGTGACTTAAAGTACATTTTCTCTATCAGTTCATACATTTCTTGAGAACCAAACTCATGTTCTTGATGTTTCTAGTGTAAAGGATGTAGTCCAGTAAACTTTGTGTGTAAACCTCACTCCCCTTGCCTCAAGAGGCATGAAGAGACTGTATTCAAGGTACACATTTGATTAAGTTCACGCATTCCCAGACATCAAACCCTCGACCTTGGTTTTGCTAGCACCATGTTCTGTTTGAGCTAGAAACACACAAAGATGTATTAGGTGAAATTGCAATGCATCAGTAGGCAACGTTGCTGTTAAAAAAGACTAAATTAACAGAAAATTCATTTAATACATTTCTGTAGCTTAAACAGAGCAAGGCGCTAGCCACTTCAAAAAACAATATTCAGCATCATGTGCTAGTTGACTTCTCTCAAAATATCTTCTTTTACATTCCAAGATGAGCAACATGGGGGTTAATAAATGATGACAGTAAATTTTCAGTTTTGGGTGAACTGTCCCTCTAAGCAAAAAATATAATTTCAGTGATTGTACGTTTTAAATGTTACACCCTTTTTTAACTTTTGGAATGGCAAAACGTCTGTTTTTCAAGTATGAATTTGCCCATTTAATGAGTAGATCTGGTAGAACAACATATCCATTTAAACAAAATAGTAGCTGTGTGAAGAAAAGCTGAACATGTCCATGCCAATCTGTTTCTCATAGCATACAAGATAAAAGGTTTGACTTTTGAGCTACAGTTAAGAGAGTTACTTTGTGTCAAAACGCTTTCGCATCTTTGTTCTTCACTGTGAATGAGAAATATCCGCTATATGGTTGGTTCCTAATGGTAATCGAGGGCACGCTATACATTTCTCCATTTCCCTGTCTTGGCAAATTGCTCTTACTGATTTCAGGTCTCACAATCAATAGATCCGATCAATATTCCCTCACAGACTGTTTCTATGACTATCACAATTACTTCACAGTCTCAGGATTTCCTGTCCTAACCATTCGGGTTAATTGGCACCTAAAGTGCTCACAGCAATACACTCAACCAAGTGATTTTTCTTTTGCATGAAAATAATCTGTAGAAAGTGTGTTCTACTTGCACTCCAATTCTTTACTACAGTTCCCAAAAACTGTACGAGTTGGACCTGCGCAACCTTATGCCGAACAAAAGCACACTAAGAAAAGAGACGAACACCCTGTGAGGTTGTCAGAGACTTACAAACTGTTATTTCAAATGAAAACAGATCGCTTCCACTCCCTTTCCTCTAACACACAATGACAGGAAACGATTAACAAGAAGTGCCTTGGAGAGCAGCGTAGGGTGTTGGGTCACTGTCTTGTTTAACAACACAGTGCAGTGAACCCATCCTTTCCTTTTCAGTCATATGACAAGCACGTATCTGCCTGCTCTAGGGCATTACAGGAACCCACATCAATCTTAGTTAATCTACACTTAAATGTTGTGAATGATCATAATTGTATGCTGCTTTACGTCGAGTCAGGAACTTAAAGCTGGACCCAAAATGATGATTAAAATGCAGCTGAAGCTGGATCGCAGCATAAATGGCCTGCACCCAAATCCAAAAACATTAATTAGAGACATTATGTAATTTATTACAATGCAGTATTGTGAGGCTTGTGTTATTAAAATGGAAAATACAAGGTTCATGTTTGGCTTTCACTTTTTGAGTGTGTGTGTTTAGGGATAATGAGAATAATGGATATGACTTTTTCAAGGATAATGACTTGTCGTGCCCTTGTTTAACTAAAATGATCCAAAAGTTATTTTTCAGTGAACTGTGAGTCCTCATTTTACCTTGTCAAAATAAAACTGAATGCTATTTCAACACACAGAAGTTCTTGTAATGTGACCCTAAAGTGGGGTATACATGAGTAGTTAGTTAATGCTCTTCATTCAAACTGACAGCACACTAATTACAGGAACAGCCCTGCTGGAGTAACCTGGGGTTAAGCACTTCGGTCAAGGGCACACTTGTAAAATGACTGGATTATGATCTAGAAACTCTCCAGGGTCCATTACTGGCTCATGCCTTACTGGGATTGAACCTGTAACCTCTGTGTTAGCGACCTACATCCGGGTGATAATGCCATTTCCTACATACTGGAAAAGACTGTTCTATATATAGATGGTTAATGTGATTTCACCAAGAAGAACATGTTCCTATATCTATATCTATATATTATGGTTCCCCTTTTTCCTTCAGAATTTCCGTAATTATTCGTGGCATAGATTCAACAATGTGCTGCAAACATTCCTATGAGATTTTGGTCCATATTGGCATGATGCAATCATACAGTTGCTGCAGAACGCTGCAAACCTCTCATTCACCATCCCAAAGTTGCTCTATTGGATTGGAATCTGGTGACTGTCAAGGTCATTTGAGTATAGTGAACTCATTGTCATGTTCAAGAAACCAGTTTGAGAAGATTTGAGCTTTGTGATAAATGGTGTAATCCTACTGAAAGTAACCATCAGATAGGTACACTCTGGTTATGAAGAGATGAACATGGTCAGCAACAATATAGTATATATAGGCTGTGGTGTTTAAACTATGCTCAATTGGGAACCATTGATACAGGGCAGGATGGATCCATGCTTTCATGTTGTTTATGACCCATTCTGACACATTCAGCAGGATTCGAGACTCAGACCAGGCAATGTTTTTCCAATATTCAATTGTCCAATTTTGATGATTCAGTGTAAATCGTAGCCTCAGTTTCCCGTTCTTAGTTGACAGGAGTGGCACTGGTGAGGTCTTCTGCTGCCGTAGATATTTTTCTTCCAGGTTTGACAACATTGTGCATTCCAGAGATGCTCTTCTGCAGACCTCGATTGCAACGTGTGGTTTTTTGAGTTACTCTTGCTATAGCGGCAGCCAGTAACCGCTAAGAGGCTGAGTAGAGGGAATAAAGTTGACCTGAACCAACTCTGAACCACCACTAGCTCTAGCTCTGAACCAGCACCTGGTTCTAGTTGGTGGAAAAGGGGTACTAGAGAGCTGCTGTCCTGCAGAGTTTAGCTCCAACACTGAAAAAAACCCTCTCCTGCCTATAGCCTAGTAATCCTAAAGACATTGATTAGCTTGTTCAGGTGTGTTTGATGAGGGTTGGAACTAAATTTTGCAGGGCAGCGGCTCTCTAGGACCGAACTTGCCTACCCCTGACCTAAACCAAGAGACGTAACAAATTGAAAGGAAAAAATTCTAAATAAAAGAAATTCAATTCAAACCTGGCACCTACACTTGCCGTTCTATCAGCTGGAACCAGTCTGGCCATTCACCTCTGACCTCTGGCATCAACAAGGCGTTTTCGCCCACAGAACTGCTGCTCACATCCAGTTCTCTCTTTTTCGGACCATTCTTTGTAAACCCTAGAGAGTGAGTGTGAGTGTGTGCGTGTAAATACCAGTAGATCAGCAGTTCCTGAAATACTCAGGCCAGCCCATCTGGCACCAACAACCAGAACATACATAGTTTTTGCTAAAATAAAATAAAATAAATGTAAAAAAAAAAAACCCCACAGCATTGCAACTCTATCTAGAGCAGGTAATCACGTAAGTAGAAGTTAATACCAAGAACAAATGGAAATTCAGAGAACTTTTAGCATAAATTAACACTAAATTAACACAATTTTCAAACAGATGATAAGCGCTTTGGATTTTGAATGTTGTTCACCTTAAATGCTCATTTTGGTTGAACTTTATTTTACAGTCTTGTTCAACGTGTACATATATGTACTTATTATAGTGATCACAATAACGGCGTAATAACTAGGTAGGCTAACACACACTTAAAACTAACCTTAACTTATGTAGTTGCCTTATATTACCCAGTACTTTCTTAGGTAATAACACTGTAAGTACATAAGTGCGCATACTGTAAAATAAAGTGCAACCCTCAGTTTAATTGTTCTGAATATGAAGTGTCTCGCTATTGACAGTAATTTTTTCTCCCTGAATAGGCTTGTTTGCTTGAGCCCTAAATAGGCTTATATGTGTTGTGTTCAACTGTAGCATCTCGGCTAAAAAAACACACACACACAAAAAACAAGCAGCTGCACCCTGGAGGCTCTTATCACAACCGGACAACCTCTTTTGAAGCCACAATGTTTTACTGTTTTACTCAAAGTAAAAATTTTAAGTGCTGCAGATTATCCTCTGATTGCCTGCATGCTTAAAAGTATACTATTGTGTCACAATATAAAAGTTCTGCCTCCTGTACAGTGTTTATGTATTCTAGTCAACATCTCATGACCTTCCGGTCATGTCCTCTAGACAAAGGAAGGGTTTATATCAGTCTTTCTCAGCTGACCTTGTTGTTGTTTTCCTGTTTGAATCCTATGAGTATTTAAGTGGACCAAACAAATGGAGGGGTACACATCCCTATTCTTGGATAACAAGAGATAGTCATCGTTTCGCATGACGTTAGCATCTGATTTAGGTAGCTATGGCGGTCTAAATCGAGGAGAGAAACAAACATCTCATTCTGCTCCTCAACCATAATTAGCCTTCATAATAGAGATGAGTCTATTAGTCACAGACATTCAGCAGGATTTTACATAATACAGCCAAGGAAGCACAAAACAACCACTACAGCAGCATTTTGGAGTTTAAAATAATAGTTGTACTTTGAGACTGAGGCACTAGACCGTTAGATTGGATGTTCTCAGAAAAACAGAGAGAGTGGACACAGCGGCTATTATGTAAATTATGTTTGAGCATCTGTGAATGTCTGGTCTTTCCCTGGAGGAACTCATAGATAACACTGAAGGAAGGTCACAAAAGAAAGAAGTAAAGTGTTTGAAAGCAGTAGCAGAGGCCCGAGGTGTCGTCTGACTCCTTCATGATGTCTCAAATGCACAACACGTGCGGGCGGAACGATAAACCCGGATCTAAGTGAATTACAAAAACAAAGAGACGCATGTTCGCTGCCGTGTGTGCTCCCTCTCTTCCTGGTGGATGTCTGTTTTGGTGTTTTAATTGAATTTGCTTCTTGCTTGCGTCCAATGTGACGAAGAAGAAAAGGACTGAATTGTGATTCAATGTTCTTGCCAGTTACGTTGGCAATTATACGGTCGCGTGTTACGTGCTATGCTGTAAATCAACCAGACATTCAGAACATATGGACATCAGCCTGCTCAATCACAAACTTCACATGCAATTTCTTCATACTGTAGATTGGGAGCGTCAAAACTAGAAGGAAGAGGAGTGTGTGAAATTTGTGGGAAAATACATGGCTTTTTACAATATGAATGAAAATGAGCCAAAAAGAGGGCAATATTGAAATCTGTAGAAATTTGTCATTCAGTAGAGATGATTGGAGCTGAAAAATCAGAACGCATCACGGCAGGTTTTGGGTCCATAAAACTGAAACGTTTTTGAAAATTAAATAACTATCTTATGCTCACCAAGGTTGCATTAATTTAATCAAAAAATTGTAATATTGGGAAATAGTATTAATTTAGTGTCACATCATCCTTCGGAAATCATTCTTAAGCTGATTTGGTGCTCAAGAAACATTTCTTATTATTATTATGTTGAAAACAGTTGTGCTGCTTCATATTTTTGTGGAAACTTTTGCAATATTTTTTTTTCAGTATGCTTTGATTTAAGTTGAAAAGTATGGAACTTGTTCCCGCCACTGAATAAAAAAAAAATAAAGTTATACTGTAATTGCGAGATATAAAGTCAGAATTGCGAGATATAAAGTCAGAAATCCGTGATATAAAGTCAGAATTGAGAGATATAAAGTCAGAAATGCGAGATATAAAGTCAGAATTACGTGATATAAAGTTACAATTGCGAGATATAAAGTCAGAATTGCGAGATATAAAGTCAGAAATGCGAGATAAAAAGTCAGAATTGCGAGATATAAAGTCAGAAATGCGAGATATAAAGTCAGAAATGCGA
Organism: Cyprinella venusta; assembly: GCA_038021265.1. Classification (NCBI taxonomy): domain Eukaryota; kingdom Metazoa; phylum Chordata; class Actinopteri; order Cypriniformes; family Leuciscidae; genus Cyprinella; species Cyprinella venusta. The sequence goes on from CM075874.1 coordinate 25,743,210, forward strand.
GATATAAAGTCAGAAGTGCGACTTCTCAATTCTGACTTTTTTTTCCTCACAATTGCGAGTTTACACTCGCAATTCTGACATTATAACACATAATTGCGTGTTTATATGTCGAAATTCTGACATCTTTTCTTAGACTTGTGAGATATAAACTCGCAATTGCGAGTTATCAGGACAATTCTAAGGGGAAAAAAAGACTAACTTTTCCCCTCCTCAGAATAGTTTAATTTCTGACTTTATAACACGCAATTGCGACTTTATATCTCGCAATTCTGACTTTATATCTCGCAATTCTGACTTTATATCTCGCAATTCTGACTTTATAACACACAATTGCGACTTTATATCACGCAATTCTGACTTTAGGTCTCGCAATTCTGACTTTATATCTCGCAATTGCGACTTTATATCACGCAATTCTGACTTTATATCTCGCATTTCTGACTTTACATCTCGCAATTCTGAAAAATAAAGTCAGAATTGTGAGATAAAAAGTCTCAATTACCTTTTCTGGTGGAAACAAGCTTCCATAGAAAAGATGTTTAAAATAGAAATCTTCTGTAAATTGTAATTGTCTTTACAACACTTAAGATCAATTTAATGTTTCCTTGTTGAAATAAATAAACGAATAATATTGCTGAGCTGCAAACTTTTAGTTGGAATATACAGTATTTTTTGAAAAAAACTAAATTCTATTTTTCACCAAATTGTTATCATTGTAAAAACTATTATTGTTCATATAGGTCTTATCAGACATTATCAAGCTAAAATGTTGTCAGAAAGTGTGCAAATATTCAGATCGGCTATATAAATATTTAAATACTCACCATGATCAAACTGTCATGGTGAGTAAAGATGGGTGAAGAGAGATTGCAGCTCTATGGAACCACATTTGTAACAAATGCAATTTTGTCCACAGAGGAACTAGGTCTACTAAGTGACTAGCTCAAAGTCAAAGGGATGAAGAAGAGAGGACAAGATGCATCAAAAAGAAATACTTCAGGCTATTAAAGGAATAGTTCACAAAAAAGTAAACACATTTACTTGTTTTAAGCCTGTATGCCGCATGTTAAAATCGCATACAGATAAGAGTGTATAAATGTTGACAGAAGTTTTCTTTTTGAATGAACTACTCCACCCTTATGCATGTTCCTTGTTAGTAAAACGGTTTCTTCATAATGTAATTGTACAAGTTCAGCAGGTGGATTCGAACGTGCATGGTGCATAGAAAAAAAACCTGAGGTTCAACGATGACGAAGCTAGTCTCTTCTCTCCCAGTCCAGTTGTTTCAAGTGTAAACAGGAAGCGTGTGGCACTTTGTGCAATAGGGGGGAAGGGCAGGCCAGCAAAACAGAGAAAGCCAGAGCGCAGCCTTTCACGGCTGGCTGAACAGCAAATGAAGTGTCCAACTAAAACACAATAAAAAAAATGTGTTTTCACTTTTCTACAAGCATTCAATTGAGAAAGAAAACGGTATCATACAAAGCGTAAATCTTTAGAGGCAGCTAACACTGCCATATTAACATTTGTTTGATTTGTGGAGTTTAAATGAACAGGGGGTTAAAGCTACTGTTTTCTTGACGCAAGACAGCTTTGGGGAGTGACAGATAGAGAGAAGAGGAAGGCCTGACAAAAGATAACATGAGAGAGGAGAGGAGGGGTTGCAGGGAAGAAAAGAGCAGAATGAGAGAGAAAAGTAAGTGGTATGCAGGGAGTGCAACTTGAGCAGAGTTGGGGGTGGGTGTGAGTTTGGAAGCAGATGAGCAGAAGGAGCGTCTTTTGTTGGGGGGAAAACGCTGACTGACAACAGGCTACTGCCTACGTCTCACTGACTCGTTTGTTTATGCGTTTATTGATCGTAAACCTTGTTAAGACTCCGGATGAGCACGGGTTGGACACCTTTTCCTCTATTAACATAAAACTGTTGTCAAGGTATTCACAACATGAGGTATACTAGTGATCACTAATATAATTACTCATACTTTGGCTTAACGATCTGAACAAACTCTAAAGGTGCAGTTTTATTAGCGAAATTTCAGCAAAATCTTGTGTGCAAAAACAGGTCCACTGTCAGTAAGCAAATCAAACAGGATTTAGTTGGTCAACGGCAATTCTATCGCCCTCATGTGAAACTCCTGATTATGTGGATTCACTTTGGAATGGCTGGTTTTTGCTGTAAATGTAATGGGCATATTTATAGTGTAAAGGTCTTTTCTTAGGTATTGTGACACTTCTTCTGCAGTGCAACTGATTATCAGTAAGAAAGAAATGCAGGATAAGGACTTGAGCTGCGTTCGTTGACACTGCTAGCGACTTCGCTAATGTCATACGTTGGAGGTCAGCACAGCGAGTACACAGGAACAGATCATAAATTAAGCTATAGGAAAGTTCTCGGTCGCTAAAATTAACTTCTCCATCTTGTTGTGACACTCCAGTACAGGATGTAGTGACGGATTACCTATGCTCCACTGACTTTACTCTTATTGGTCACTTTGTCACGTCGCCTACATCCTGTCGCCAACGGTTGCCACTCTCTATTGAAATGAAATGTTGCTTTGTCACTATATTGTGAATGGGGCTTTGGTTCTTTAATTCAGTTCTTAATTGGATTTTGAGATGTGGCCATTTCACAGGAAATTTCATTCAAAATTACGAGATCAAAAGGAATTTTTAAAAATAAACATGCACGGTTGATTCATTCTAAATAAAAAATAAAAAAAAAAGATAGGCTTAATTTTTATTTCATGCTGACTAAAGCCTGGAGTTCAAAGGCCCCGTCCACACCTACTGCGTTTTCGTTTAAAAACGGAGACCTTTTGCTACGTTTGCACCTCCCGTCCAGACTAAAACGGAAAAAACGAAGACCTAAAAAATAGAAGTTTAGAAACGCTGCAGCTCCAATTTGCGTTTTGAATCTCCAGAGGGCGTTTTACTGAAGACGGAACGAAACGAAGGAGTTTCGAAACGATAATGCAGAGGCTGATGCTCGGCTCTATGATTGGGTGTCATCAGTTCCCTAATTTGTCAGCCACTGTTTAGACCGGCACATGCATGCCCAATGTTGGTAATGAATAGTCACGTGATCCGCGTTTTCAGTCGTTTTAATGTGGACGGAGATCAATTCTAGTACGCAGATAAAACGCTGTTGTGGACGGAGATCGTATTCGTTTTAATGACCAGATCAGGTTGAATAGGCACAGTAACATATCACTATTCTGAGTATTTGAGACAGCAATTTCACTACAACTTGTGAGAAGAAAATTAGTGTATTGGTACCATAAATAAATGAGACGACTTTGCAAAGATTCAATCAATGAAATAAGAGGGAATACAGTCAGACCTGTAGTTTGGTATGACAAATAAAATAAATATTCCCTTAAACACAGTTCGAAAAGTATTTTCCTTGTCCTTATATAAAGTCATGTGACAGAAGAAAGAAAAATCTACTACCCGAGTGGTTAATTCGGTCTTACTTGAGTTGTCCAAAGTGTATGGTGTGTTGTATTCAAATAGACACTGTTGGCTCACCATTCAATCGTCCAAGGTACACTCAGGAAGTACGCATCAATGGGAAGCACATAAAAAATTAAATAACAGTTCCTCGAAATGAAAGTATTTACCTGGAAAAGAACTTAAAACTCTTTTCAATCGTTTATAAACTCTAAATCAGGCCATTTCTCCTCTCTCTCCTTTGCAAAATGGATTCTTCCATCGTTCCTAATTATTTCACTCATCACAGAGAAATGCCCTCTAGTGGATAATAGTAATTACACCCCCCCTCCCCCCTCCCCAAATTAAGTCTGTTAACGTTACATGTGCATACACAAAAATTGGGCACCTTGATGACGTTTCAAAGCATGAATACTAGCAGACAATGGAAACCGAAGCATACTTCCTTGTAAAAATTTGGTTGGTGCTTTGCACACAAATGTTAGCTCAAACTGACCAGCCTAGCAAGGATAGAATCATAGAAACTTGAGCCATATCTAGGGACCAGAATATTATACAATCACCCACAACACCATACCAATCATCTAATACCACCTTAGCAACCTCTCCAAAACAGCTTAGCATCATGGTGGCGAGTTTACTGGCACATTTTCTGCAGAATCTCAAATTACTACTGTGATTATGGCATGCAAAAAGTGCTGACACTAAAGAGAACAGCTCCTCTGGTTAGATTATCTCTTATTAACTAGGCTAGGTCTTAACAGGCCAGTGAGAAGTCTCCACAAACAATGACGCATGTAACAATGCTGAGAGGCAACGTTACACATGTACATATCATCATACATGTCACGAAAACCCCATCTTCTGGGATGTTTTCAAACTCAAAAACGTATCGATTATCGAACTAAGATGCATATGTTTGTTGTTATCTAAGCGAATCCAGTCATTAGCATGACATTAACATGGGTCTAATCAGTCTGACCTCTGACACTGACCAGTGATTTGTTGTTCTCATGGCCTGAATGCATACTAGAACTGTGAATAACAGGCGTTGGCGGCGCAACAATAGCACACACTCACACGCACATTCACACAAAGAAGCAGACTCCTTTGTTTGGAGCCAAGGTGATGTCCCAGGTGCAAATGAATAGTTGTGTGTGTGACTTCTGCTGTAATTGCTGCCTGTCGGATTCTGCAGGATTGTATTGTGGGTGTGATGGCGGCCAAAAGAATCTGGTTTACAGAATTCCAGACATGCAAATTCCAATGAGTTACTGGAATATCAATATGTTTGAAATGTGGATGCGTTACCAATATTGATCAGCACATAGAGGGAGAAAATAATTCAAATACACGGTGAAAGATTTAGGGCAGTGACAAGAAGAGGGGGGAAAAAAAACGTGAATCTGTGAAACCAAGAGAGAATCCAAAAATAGGTTTCTGGGCAGAATCCAGAGCTCCTTTGCATGAATACTTAACACTATTGTCAGGGAAAGAGAAAAATACAATGAACAAGTCTTTAACTAGTGAGGTCCGAACAATGCGCTAGTGAGAAGGACACATATGCTTCACAGACTAACTCCTCAAAGCTTAAATGGTCATGAATAATTAGGGCATTCTCTTACAGAGCAGATGTCTTTTTTTGGACCGCATGTTTTCAAAGCAGCAACCCATAGATTATACAACGACGAATTGTAGAGAGAGTGGACCGAAAGGACTGACCCTTCAACAATGAACGCTGACCATTACAACCACTGGGTTTGTGTGTGTCTCTCTCACCCTTGAGGGCTGAGCACAGGATGGTGGAGGGGGGCAACTATCTTTCAGCTCAGCATTCATTGTATCAGTGAGTCCATAAATTATTCACCAGCTCTCAAATATTGATATGGAAATCACCATCCACACAAGTGACGGCCCACATATAGACAGAGCGTGCTCCCATTCACTGTTTCTCTCTCATCTGGCATCGCTACCTCTCCATTTATTCATGCAGCTCAAATGCTGTTAATTTAACGCGTTTATGCTCAGCTTTACAGTCAAAGAGGATTACACAATCACTAAAATTATTACATTAATCTTTCTCAATCTATTTTCAGTACACCTGAAAAGCACTTCAGAACACATCTCGACATCTGCCTCAGTTTTCTCCACCGATTTTATTACAACAGATCATACTGTTAGTTTATCACAGCAAACAGAGGAGAAAATGTGTTAGTACAACAGTTTCCTGTTGTGTAGTTGATTGTCATAAGGTACAGTGGGATTTACTGTACTGTAGTGACACAACAGATTCCAGATTCCAAACGGAACAAGGGTACATCAATACATCACTTCACAGGAAGTGGACTGGAGTACCCATCAGTCAGTATTAAGTAAAATTTAGTACTAAAATCCAACAGTAAATGTTTAACCATTAATCACATACTCTTCTTTCTTACTGAGTAGGTGCAAATTTTTAATAAGTAGGTTACTTCGCGACCATAAAAAGTATGTTGCATATATGCCCTGTCCCAAATGGAAGCCCTAGCGATCTTCTTCAGAGTCTAAAATTACAAATGGGACAATTTGTGTAATTAACAAACGTGCACAGACGGCGGCCATTGTAAGAACGCAAGTGCGCATGAAGTGTGCCATTTGGGACAAGGCCATCGTATGAATGTGTGCAGTAATTTGGATATACTACATTCATCATGTTGTCATTGTCATGTGACCTACCAACATTTGTTACGTCACTTCACTGCTATTCACCCTCTGTTCACCCCCATGGCCTCATGGGATAGTAAAGTGTCCATTTGATGTACACTTCAGAATTTCGCTGCAAGTATAGGTAATGTACTTCACATGCGGTTTACTATAACATGGTACAACAATAACAACTTCATATTCACATTCATATTAATAACAACAAACATTTACCACTTAATTCGGGAGTTTTGAGAATGACGAATTAAAATTAATATTATATTTATTTAGTGCCACTATACCTCAAACTCACGCGACGCGCTTTGCGTCTGGGTTTGATGGCGTTGCAGCAAGTTGTTCACAATGAACAAATGAACTTCAACCATAGACAGTATAAGAAGTGGACAGAGCCATTTCATTGAAACTCCATTGAGACAATTGAAGCCCATTTTTGGCGACTTTTTAGCACTTCCGTTCCTGATGCGCAGACTCAAACCGACTCAAACAGAGCTTGACAACGTAGAAACTCATTTCAAAATGGTGGCAGGGATTCCCCTGAGGGGAAGTGCTTAGGGAAGTTTGCGAGTGTATGTCTAAAAGCGAAGCGGAACACACCCTAGGGTACGTTTCCCAAAAGAATTGCTGGCCAACTATGGTCGCAAGGTCCATTCAATTGTTTTGGAAATAATGGAACCATATTCGGCTTTGAGAAACTCACCCCAGCGTGACTCTCTGAACTACGTTCCATGCCCATGTCCCATATAGCACCCTAAACACTTGTTGTCTTCCTACAAGTCCGCACTTTCATGATATAACGCCACTTTGACTGTCAGGAAGAAGTTTGCTGCAGAGCTCCTCGCTTCAGTGAAAAAGTTCACATCGAGGGCGCGTATCGACCCCAGAGGGAGCGCTCACAAGCACCCTTCTGAAACCTAAAATGACAAATGGGACACTCTACGGCCTCATGGACTTAATGGACACAGGCACGCGGCAGCCATTGTAAGTCCACAAGCCCAAAGTGCATATGAAGTGTGCCATTTGGGACAGAGCCCATCATGTCAGTTAATCATTACTTTGACAAAAAAGCCATTAGGCTGCTTTTACATTCAAAAGTCACCAAGGAAACAAGAATACATCCTTATTTTATCTGTATATCTCACAATAATATGTTGCTTGTTTTAATTTTATTGATAAATAGGTTGACTTTGGCAAAGCGACATGTAGTTTACTGCACAATAGTTAAGGATTAATAGTTCTGGAAACAGTGGTAATCTCTAGTGTAGTTTATTGAGTATTCAAAGACATGCACATATTGATTGAGAGAGACCTTTACAGCAGAGAGACGCAGACAAACAAATAGTAGAGTGTTTGTTAGGATTGACAAACATGTGTTTGTGCTGCAATCGGGAGGTATCACATGGGCCTCGGCCTACGCATTACTGATTCTCCACACCATTCATCCAAACTGTGTGAAGGTCAACTGACGAAATCATGTGACACTCAATATATTGATTTCACCATCCAGTATTCTTCAGAAGGAGACTGACTTGAGCACTCTGACAATGTACGGCTTAAGATCATTGACGCCATAAACTTCTGTGGTCTAACTTTTGGTGATGCCTTGCAATCAATTTAGCGAATATTTTTGCGTGCTTCCCTAATGGATTTTCTCGCCCGAATTATTGGCGATGGTATCGCTTGCGTAACAAGCATGTGTGGAATGTAGTGTCAGATTAGTTCAAAATTCATAATAACCCTTCTCTCTGTCTCTTACGTCTCATCTTGTTCAGCGAGAGGAAGTAACCGCCTCCTGTTTGTTTCCAAATCCTGTTGTGTGTGTGTTTACGAAATCGAAACCTTGATGTTTCAGCCCACCCCTTTTGACTCAAGGTTCAGAATTTAAACATTCTGTGTTTCTTCCCTGTGCTGTTCTAGAATGAGTAAGTGTGCAATATCACAGGAAATAATAACCATCAGGACAATGAAGGCCTATACACACGCAATAACAAAACCAAAAACAAACCGATGGCTTTATCATGTCAATTTTTATGGCCAGATCAGAGGTTAAGTGAGCTACCAGCTACATCCTGTTCCCAAAAGCTCCAGGAAAGCCCAGCAGTACCAACATGTCAACAAAGCTGCAGCTCATTCTGATGATAATGTCATCATTGTGCACATGGGGCTGAATGCTAATGAAGCATTATCCACTTTGATAGTGCTGAGGTAGATGTCTTTATCGGTTTCCATTGTTATATTCCACTGTCCATGCTGTCTTTGTCTTTTACTTTAGGCTCATGAACATAAAGACAATGTCTAGTTTGTAAAAACCATTAAGGCTGACTAATTAAAAGTGCAATTAAAGAGTTTTTTCTTTTCTTTTAATATAATTGCAAGTCTTGTATGCATTCTTTGAATGCATACAAGATGTACAAGAAACGCATGATGAGAGTCATGCTTTGCAGTTGGTCACAGTGTTCGTATTCATTTCCTGTGATGCAAGATCACATACTCCAGTGACGAAACATGTGAGAACGAAGTGTGGGCATCTATCTATTTATACAGGAATGTCTGTGTGTCTGTCTGTTAATTGAAAATCTCTCAAACCATTGGTCCGATGGATTTCAAACTTGACAGATCTCTTGCTACGGGCACGAGTAAGTGCAGTGCCAAATTTCACGTTGTTTGGATTAGAAATGCAATAGATATCACTAAATATATCAGAAGCACACATTGGCTTTTGCCGCTCTAGCCGCTGACCATTCTGGCTCAAACACACTGAGTGGCCACTCCCCAAAATAAACATTCTGACAGCAGAAGGTTCGAAAATGTGAATATTATATATATGTGAATATTATATTTTATTCATTGGCCATCATTTGTAGTAGCCTATTCGCAAACTATTTGCTCATGCGTAGTGTTTTTTGGAGTGCACTGTGTAGCCTTCTCCAGCCAAGGTCTGAACGTCCCCTGAATTATTCATTCCGCTTTTTCTGCTTATTCATTTGTGGATGTTAACTGAATCTGTAAGTCAGACTGTTGAATTCTGAATATTATATTTTATTCTGGTGTGCTTAACGGTATCGTTTTCTCAGAGTTTAGGCTCCTGTGTTAACACAATAGTAGCCTAGGCTATTCAGCAACTCAAACATACCAATCCAACAATTACTAAAAACACACAAAAACAGATTTTGCACGGGCATTGCACTAGTTTACATTAATGACTAAAGAGCCAGTCACACCACGGACGATACCCAAAATTATAACTCAAAACTATAAACTTTTAATAATCATTTTCATTCCGATAGGAAATCCACACTACAGCCATAACGATAATGACACAAGCTAGGGAACAATATTGTTGGATAAAAAACACCCGAGCTTTTAAAGTAGGAGATGACATAACTGCAACCCTAGCTTATTATGCACAACATAATTGTTTGTTAGTGTATCAATGCACTTTTGTTGTACAGTATTACCATAATAGTTACTGTATCTTTGCTTTTATTGTTGTTGCTGTAAACATGCATTAAGACCTGTCGTAAATTGAACTCAAATATTTCTAGCTGTATATAAATATATTTAAGGTTAATTTTGTACGTTGGAAATGTGTCAACGGCTAGTCTTAATGTATGTAAATGTGCTTTACCGTTTCTAATGTGTTCCTAGGTCAGTCAGGTTGGTTAAACTGTCAACATGTTTACAGTTAGCTGCCTGAATGTTGGCATGAAAAGAAAATTCTATTGATCTTATTGATCTTATAATGAACGAATCATTATAACCAGTTTTTTTTTTTTACTTTAATATCATAACTTGATCCTCTGGTGAAACGACAGTAGACTTCTCCAATTATAGTCTGCTTGAAGCCCACCTACAATCGACATCAACCCTGCATTCAGACCCGCCTTCATTTGCAACTCCCACTTCTCACAATGCAATTAACAACTGATGGTTAGAAGAATCTGCCCTACATTTTTTACCTTTTTCAATAAGCTGTTACAGATCTGTCGCTACATCTGTTTCATCGTGAATTAAGGTAACAATATGAGCTCAGTGAGAAAAATCCACCAGATATGTTGACAAAATTCTTATAAACAATACTGAACTGAATTTAACACTTAAATTCAGAATATATCACTGCTCCAAAAATTATTCAAACATGAATGCCATTAAAACTGTCAGCATGTCATTGCTCTATGTTCAAAATATCAAACCAATTATGCTTTTTTCCATTAGACCAGTTGTCTCAGTTAAACGGCTGGTCCCAAGGTCATGCTTAGTGGATATATGAAGTCATTTTTGCTTCAGGTTCCCCACAGAGATGTGCGGAGTAACCACAGGTTAGTTGTGACCACAATGTTTGACATCTAGAAGTTGTCCAAATGCCATTTTGCCAATGCCAATTTTTACAAAGAAAGTAAGCATGTCATTCACATACTTGGTTTGATATTGTTATTTAATGACATTCATACACAACAAGACTAAAATGACTACAGTATGCCCTTCAGTGTGTCCTGTTAGATTCTCCAGCCTCCCGTCACTCCACAGTACTGGAAGTGAAACCCTGCTGGTGGCACAGGCAATCTCCCCCATAGTTTCCTAGCAAAGGATGACAACAGTGGCGTGGGCGAGTAGAATAACAGGATACAAACTTTGCACTTGTGGGTAGCGGACAGGGTTGACTCGACATCCAACGTGAGCTTTGGCTCACATTCAGCTAAGATTTGGGTGACTTGTGGCACAAACACTCGCATGTTTTTGCAGTCACACAGACACACTGAGTAATAGTGGGGGGTTGAGTGTTTTGCTTTAGTGTGTGTGATATTTTGTCTGGTTAGGGGATTTGCTATGTGTGGCATTGCAAAACACCACAGGAATTTCTTAATACGTGTAGAGTGTGTAGGAGTGCGTGTTCTTGTTTTTCGAGAGGCTCAAGATCTTTGATTATTTGGTAGTTTTCTGATAACAACTGCTGTGGCATCGTCGAAACAGATAGAACTGGCCACTATGACATCATTTCACTTTATATGATTTAATGACTCGTAAATGTAAGTACACATTGATGGTCCAAGACGCGAAACGAGCGGTTTGTGTGAGAAAACAAACAGTATTTATATTGTGTTTACCTCATGTAACCACAGCCACGTCCAAGTGATCTGAGGCCGCAGGCGCTTTCCGGAAAGTGCCGGAAGCCGTCAATGTGTACTTACATTTACGAGTCATTAAATCATATTTAATATGGACTTCTCTGTGCACAACATGACATCATGACTTTTGCGTAAACATACACACCACTTTCGAGTCAAGTGGCGTGTTATCTCTACGCATTTTCAGCTATCCGCGTGTATCCGCGTGTATGCGTGTATGTCTACGCCATTAACGTTTGCGTCATTCCGCGTGTCCAGTCATAAATGCCATTAATCCCAGTGACGGTTAAGTTTAGGGATGGGGTTGAGGTAAGTCATATCTTTTTTTTACCTAGGATGGTAAGGGAACAGTCATAAATGCCATTAACCACAGTGACGGTTAAGTTTAGGGACGGGGTTGAGGTAAGTCATATATTTATATAACGTTAAGTCAACGGTGTTCATAAACACGCTGAAAAGCGATTATGCGTCTTGATAGCACGCCAAAAATGGAAATACGAATTGGCGTGTCATACACACGCTACTTCATGAGATCAGTCTGCTGTGCATGCTCTTTGAGGTTGTGACTATAGACCTGCATTATGTGACTGACAGACAAGAACGGTTTGACCTACAAATATCACAAATAGTCCAGGTCTGGTCCACATAACGAGTGTGCAGCAGTTTGAGATATCACTGCTAATAAAACATGAGACGAAACATGCGGCGTAAAGTATAAACCTCAAAAGACTGTTTGTGTACTTTCTTCTCTCTGGTGAATAGGCTATCTCTGTTCTTTTCCAGTTGTCACAGTCAGAATGACAGTTTTTGTTTGAACAAGTTAGGCCAAAATAATGTTGGCCTATACTTAACTGTTCTTTTCTTGCGTTGCTATTGAACTAATTTGATCATTTGTATCTTGATGTCATTTTGTAATTCTTTAGCATTTACCGGGCAACCAAGTATGACATGCGCGATACCCTGCCATATGCAATTGAGGCCCCTTGGTTGCACTGGCACCCCTCTGTCGGCTCATCCTGACATCTGTGAGTCAATTAGCTGTCTAAAGAGAAAACATCCCCCTTCCCCACCTTATGCACACACACACATCGAGGGCAAGCATCGTCGTGAAGCCCGCCCCTGAGAGTCAGTGTGTGTGTGAACGAAGGCCGGTGTGCTCTCATGGGGGAGGGGTGTATATTGGTGGGGGAGGGTAATGGGGTTGGGTGTCAAGAATGTGGCTCTTGGCTTGTTCTTTTGTATGTTGTGTGTTTTTGTGTGTTTTAGTGAAACAGTAGAGATCTTACATTCCTACAACTTGTGCATGAATGAATACAAGTAATAAGGTGGCAGGTGCCATTTGAGCCTAAAAAAGTAATATTTATACATATATTTTTAATAGTTTTTTTTTATTTTTCCTCAAATTCTAAATATGTACATTTAGTTTCAGCCTTGAAAAGTGCACTAATGCAAATTCATAAGGCCTATTTGATTACTTTGTTCGTCTTGATTGATCAGATTGATGTCTAGTTATGTATATATACTTATATAAATGTGATTGGATATCAATTTGTTCTACTTTCCAACACTATATGTATAACTGCACTTCCGTGATGATGCTGCCGAATATTACATTTTCTGTTGATTACTCTCTTGGCTTCAATTAGTGTTTTAGTTTTGTGGTTTCTCCACCCATGTGTCTCATCCACATTTGGACTGTGTGGCTCCTAAACTCCCGTATGTTGACATATTTCCATTTGGGGGAGTAAAGTTTACATATGTGGCCTGAACCGAGACGCAATAGTAAATGCATCTGGTTGTGTCTCAAACTGAGGCATAGGATGAGTCTTATCATGACCGAGTGTAAATACTGCCTGGTTTTTTAAAATGAAGTGATCATTGCTCAAGCACACATACAACCTTCTTGCACACATTCATCTGAAAACACATGTATCTTTCTCTCGCAACTCGGCGTGCGGTTTCCAGCTCGTGTCTAATGCGTCCCACATTCTTCGCAGCGTCCCTGATGCCCTCTGCATCCTTAGGCTCTGCTATGGAAATACGCCTCAGTCTCCCCGCTAATTATTAAAGAAGCACCACCTCATTAACTGGGCTAGGGGATAATAAAAGATTCATGCAGCATTCTTAACGTCGCCGCACACTCAACTCATCTCCCTCTCTCTCTCTCCCACCTCGTCTCATCTCCAGTGGATTCTCACACAAGATACTTATCTATTATCCATACAGGTTCCTCTCACTCTCTTAGTTTATTCAGGCTGGCAGACATCTTTAATCGTGGCTTTATGACAAGTGCCTTCAGAGCGGTTGAGAAATAAAATGTTATTGTTACTAACTAGTGTCAAAATAACTAATTTAAAGGGTTTCCCAGTCGTGTGGTGGATTTCAATGCAATTACACAATCGGTAGATATGGCCGTGTTCAAATGTCAGCAAACAATGGCTGAAGTAAAATGTCACCATTGTGCTCCATTATCTCATATGCAAATACCCTTTACAGCTCAAAACTCCAGTAATGAAATTCCTGTGAAAAATACCCACGGTTTAATAATCCCTGAATGACACAAAAGATTGGGTATCATCAAACATTTAAAGATAACATCCAGCTCCTGCAGATACGACCATTTCTTGTCAGTTTTGGGGGGAAAAAACATTACACTCATGAGATCGTGGCATTACTGAATGTGAATGGGAGTTTCCAAGGCAAGGAATCAGTGCCTTGTTCCTCATAATGCACCATCTAAAGTCGCTCATTTACTTTCTTAATTTGGTTCTCTTTTATGACACATTCAATTTGTAATTAATATGACACGTTAAATTTGTTTCAGAAATGGTATTTTATTTTGCAATTGCTGACACAAACCCATTCCATAACAATATTTAAAAGGAAACTCCACTTTTTTTGTTCGAAATAGGCTAATTTTACCACTCCCCCATGGTTAAACAGTTGGGTTTTACCGTTTTCAAATGTATTCAGCCGATTTTCTGATATTTAGAAGAATATCAGTAACCAGAAAGTTTCTGGTCTCATTGATTTCCAGTATATTTTTACCCTACTATGGAAGTCAATGAGACCAGAAACGGTCTGGTTACTGATATTCTTCTAAATATCAGAAAATCAGCTGAATACATTTGAAAACGGTAAAACCCAACTGTTTAACTCTGGGGGAGTTGTAAAATGAGCCTATTTCCAAAAAAAAGTGGAGTATCCCTTTAATACTTATTTATGAAACAAGTGTTATTTGGGGTTTGTTGATGAAGAAGTTTAAGTAATAAGGCCCACTCTCAAGCTCCAACTGTTTCTGAAAGTTTATTATATTTTATATCAAGTCAGTATTTGATGATTTTGTCAGCCAAGAAAAAAAAACAGGTTGCTTTTGCATAAATTGCATTACTAATACTAATAAAGGATGTTTAATACCGGTAAGCAGTCACTTACCGCTTTCCACTGCTGAGCTTTTGAATATTTTGGAATAAAAACAAAACTATATGACAGCACAATGGCATGTCATTGATCTCCCGTACTGGCCGTTGCCCTGTCCCCTCAGAATGAGAACTGATGGATAGCCCTGTCTCCATAACCCATAAATAATCAAGACTTTCAGTACACAGTGATTTACTAACTGTGGAAAGGGAATCTCAACACCATTTAACAGTTCACTGTATTTCTGAACAGATAGACCATGTACAGTACCATTCTAGATGATTAAAAATATTTGATTAATTTGTGTTTTTAACCTTCACTAGTTTGTGGTGATCATTCTAGTTTCATTTTCAGGGCTTCTTTCAACAGGATGTGGCACTCTGAAAAATGGCTTTAGTCAAAAGCTGCTTGCTCCCTGACAAGACCCTCCCAAGCAAAAGAGAAAGACTCTTCCTCCGAGCCGAGGCTGTGTCTCTCTCCCATGGCCCTGACTCACCATGTCCAGCAGCCTCCACTTCCCAGTGATGGGGCGTTTTGCTCACCAAGAGGAAGCACTGCATGTATTTATAGACATTTCTCGTATGAGAAGTCTGAACAATATACCCCCACCCCCACAGCCACTTCACCACCTCAACACAAAATAAGGCTTGCGAGTGAGATAGAATCAAAGTTTAGTTTCACTGTTCGATGATGACAGGAAAATAAAACTGAGAGCACTGCACTCTAATTTACAAGGTGGTTTTGAATTGTGTGATTTCATTGTGACAGTAATCAGGGGAAAAACTGGCTTACAATGCAGTGCCTGCGTTTTCAGCTCAATTAATAGAAAAACTCTGTTTATATGTCGAACATTAAAGGAGTAGTTCACTTTTAAAAATTTTTTTGCTGATAATGTACTCACCCCCATGTCATCCAAGATGTCCATGCCTTTCTTTCTTCAGTCGAAAAGAAATTAAGGTTTTTGATGAAAACATTCCAGGATTTTTCTCCATATAATGCACTTTACTGGTAACCAAACAGTTCAAAAGACAGTTTCAGTGCAAACTGCAAACTGTTCAAAGGGCTTTAAACGATTCCAGGCGATGAATAAGGGTCTTATCAAGCGAAACGATCGCTCATTTAAAAAAAAAACAAAGTTTAAGTTTTATAAACTCAAATTCTGCGATACGTACTTGTGCCTCACCTGTTCGAACACGTTTATCGAAATGAACGAATCTTTTTTTGTGTCATTTGGTTCATTCAACGAACAAAATAAAATAATTAAATCGGGAAAAGATTCGTTCATTTTGATAAACGAGTTCGAACAGGAGAGTCACGAATGCGCATCACAGAACAGAGCAAGGCGACCATTTGAGCTTATAAAACTTAAACTTTTTTTTTTTTTTTTTAAATGAGCGATCGTTTCGCTTGATTAGATCCTTATTCATCGTCTGAATTCGTTTAAAGCCCTTTGAACAGTTTGCAGTTTGCACTGAACCTGTGTTTTAGGCCTTGAACTGTTTGGTTACCAGTAAAGTGCATTATATGGAGAAAAATCCTGGAATGTTTTCATCAAAAACCTTAATTTCTTTTCGACTGAAGAAAGAAAAACATGGACATCTTGGATGACATGGGGGTGAGTAAATTATCAGCAAAAGTTTTTTTTAAAAGTGAACTACTCCTTTAATAATTAACAGTCGTTCAAACCCTTTCCATGAATGGCACTCATCTGCCTCGTGACTTTTTAAAGCATTATAGACACAGATTATTTTTATTTATTTATCGAGAACTGTTCGATTATCTAACACAAAATGAACCTGAAACAAGCTATTTAAACATTAAATATCTGCATCCTCCCTCATTTTGTCCTGTTACATCTCAAGTTTTATATACTCAACCAAAATATATTTATCTGTCTCACTCACAATAAATATAGACATAAAAGGAACTTATTTTTCCCACAAAAATAACATTCCTTACATGAATGGTCTATTACATTTTTTTGTCATTGTTAATAGCTTTGTTATGTATATCCAAACAACATTAGGCAAACGCAAGATTAGGCAACAAAAAACATGTTGTTTAATAGTTTCAAGGACCATCTGGTTGTTGTACATTCAAGGCCGTGGGCACCCACAATGCCTTCTGTCTAATCCCGCTCCACTGTATACAGTGAGAGTCATAAGCACTGAGTCACACACCTTTAGAACAACAACAAAATGGGACGTGTATTTGCACAGGTTTAACAGCTGTCCAGTCAGCTGTGCAGTGAGAGGGTACGATCATGCAAAAAATGGTGCACACATCACAACTGAAACTTTGAAGATTGTTTTGCGTGAACAAAACTGTGTCTGCAGGTGCTGAAACCACCAGAACTGTGGTTCGCGAATGCACTGCAGCAAAATGTCAAGAAGGCTATACGACTTCACAGCTGAAGCAATCAACTAAATAGAACATCTTTTCTTTAATGATCTGTAAACGCTCCAACAGGCAGCTAGGTGATTATGGGCCAAACACTAAGCGTTAGAAGGTAACGCCTTTGACGGTTCTAGAGAGCATGAGATGAACTCCTTCAATGGCCCGTGTCTGGAGTGGGTGGTAACACTCTTTATTTGTGTGTTAAGTCTTGGTGCTTCAGGAGAAGTTGATCTGTAGAATTAGACAAAGCATTATGGATATGCAGGGTCTTGGGGGAAGGGTTGGGTGAGTGGGGGCAGGGGTGGGGGAGAAGATTCTCCGAAGCCCAGCAGGTGTGTTTCTGTTTTGGTGAAACAGTAGAAGGTCCTGCTCCTGCTGTCATACAGTACAGGCTTGGGGAAATCTGAACTATGCCCTATAATTGTGGTGTTGCAAGTTATGAGGACAGGCGCAATCACAAGATAAAGGTTTTGTTATATTACAGTCATCATACCTTATGATGAGTCTTGTGTAAGACCCGTGTAAAAAAACCAAAAACAAAACATGTCATTGCGTATTAAATACTCTGACTGATTTAGTTGTTTTGAAGACATTAGACCAAAATTCCATGAAAGTCAACAACATATCGCGCAGCTAAATCATCTTCTAACTGTTGCAACTCATAATTGCGTCATATATTTACTGGGAGTTCACTTGTAATGCAGCCAGCACCCAAACCCTGACCTGATGTGAACCTGTTGACACATATTTCTTACAATTTGTAAAAACTTCATGGCAGAATACTTATGAAAATGAGTTCCCTGCCCTTACTAAGAAATCTATTGAAAACAAGGTTGAAAACAACAGCTTTGCAACAATATCCAGCTGCTCAACTCTTGTGTGTGAGAGAGAGAGAGAGCAAGGGGTCATTTTGGAGCTAAATAAACAAGGTAGATAGTGAAGTGTTGCTGTAACTGGGTTGGAGGGGGTTGGGGTGGCTGTAACAGAGACTGATCTTCTCAAAGCAAAGCGGGGCAAAGTGTCCGAGTGACTGCCAAACAAACACGCTTTCATATGCTTTAACATCTGTGGTTTATTCTTTTTACTTCCACAATGTGATGTACACAACCCGATCTCACGAGAATTCGTACGAATTTTACGAGGTGGCTAATTCGTAACGATTCATACGACCTCACTCGTACGAATTAGTACGTTTTTGCTAAATCGTACATATTTGACGAATTGGCCAATTCGTATGAATTCGTACGAATGACCTACCCCTGATCCCGCCCCTAAACCTACCCATCACGTGGGTTTGGACAAATCGTACGAGTGAAGTCGTGTGATTTAGTAAGAATTATCCACTTTTTAATCACTCGTACAAATTTGTACGAATTGGTTGTGAGATAGCGTAGGATGTACACTATACCGTTCAAACATTTGGGGTTGGTAAGATGTTTTGGGAGGACAAAAAACTTTAAGTGATAATTATGCTCACCAAGCCTGCATTTTGACATAAATATAGAAAAAAACAGTAATACTGTGAAATATTTTTACAGTTTAAAACTGTTTTCCATTTTATTATGTTTTAAAATGTTATTTATTACTGCGATCGTTACAATGAATGTACACATGAATCTTTAGAAATCATTTTTGGATACGTCTTATAAAAGTTGAAAAACTGCTTTATATTTTAATGAAAAACATGAAACATTTTTTTCAGGATTCTTTGTCTGTGCGGAACATTTTCATACGTTCATTCATTCATTCATTCATTCATTTAAAAAAAAATCTCACTGACCCCAAACTTTTGGTGTGCATTTCCAAATTAAACAAGCAAGTCAATCCTGTAGGACAGGATTTCAGGAATTACCGTGAAAAGTTGGTGTTGCATATCGAAGCGTGAGCTACAACAGATATGCAATATCGGTTATCCAATGGGCCAAAAGGCCTAAAGTGACATCAGCATAACGCAAATCATTTCAGGTGAAGAGAAGTTATTATATATTGATTAAAAATTATGATGACAAACTTTATTTACTTGGAATAATGTGGACTGACGAGTCATTCTGAATAAGCTCAAGAATGTGAATTTAAAAAGTATGTAATAAGCCTAAAGCTTAGCATCTCCACAACAAATTGTAATTATTTGGTGTACATTATATGTAAATTGGGGGGAACTAGTCTGATAAAGCTGTCAGTTTTACATATACAATCTACAATCTCATTATCAACTGTATTTAGCCTCTCTTGAGTCCTCTAGCAGCCGGCTCTTGGTGGCAGTTGGCTGGCCCCTCCTCCAGCTTCTTGCCTCTTTGCTAATCAGGTGTGGGGGAGGACGAGCCCGCGGCTGGCTGGCCAGACACACACACACACGTACTGCACGAGCAAGCCAGCAAGCTTGGTGTATAAGCTGGGCGATAAACCACTAACTGTAGGGCAAGTCTTTAGGGCTGTGGTGGTGATGATATCCACGGGCATGTCTAGGCTTAATCTTATGTTTTGAATTGTTTGTGTGTCAATAGACATTAATCTCATGTCTACATGTACACCCTTGCAAAGCTGTGGCATTGTAGGTAAATACGCTCCCACAGCTGAGTTCTCAATGGACTGCGCATCTGCCCCGAGGTCGAATGCACAGGTAATTGTAAATATGCGCCGTGATTATTCTTTCTAAAATATTATTTCTAACCACAGCTGCGACACCTGACTCTAGATAAATGATTATTAAAAACAGATCTTGCACTGTAAACAAACAAGCTTGGTGAAAGTCTTTGTGTATTCTTTACTTGGATCCCAGTTAGCAAAGTTGCTGCTAATTTGACTGGGCTGCAACTCCAAATACAAAGTATTAAAAAAACACAACAAAAATTGTACAAATTAACATTAAAAAGTTTAGAGAAGATAACATGCCATGTGGCTTGACTTTTTCATGATTTTTATTACCTAAGGGTACGTTTCGGCCAACAATGATGTTTTAAAAATGGATACGTTTTTCACTTTGTGTTTTTCGCGTATGTGACAACATTGTCAAAATGATCCCCATTCACACAGATCTGCAAAAACAACTTAAATGCGGTGTTATGCTGCCAGACAAGTAGTTGGCGATGTCACTTTGTGAAGCAACACTACACGCCTAGACTGAATATGCATGTGAGTGCATGTGCATGACGTTACGTATTTCACAAATTCTGATTTTATAGTTTACATGGAAAAGATAACGGTATCATTTCCCGTTTTTAGTTGAAAACGGTGTCAATTAACAGCCCCATAAAGACTTATCAATGAATTAAATATTTATAATACATTGTCTTTTAAAATTAATTTGTCCAGTTTTGAGAAAACTAATGCGTTCCTCCCTAAAAAAAAGTAACTAATTGGATAGTTACATAGTTACTTTTTGGCTGGACTTGGTTGTTTGTTTGTACAAAATAACAACGGTTCAATTTTTGCAAATGTAAAGGCCCCTTCACATCAAAAGTGAAATGACTCGGCAGAAGACTCTAACTACAGGTCAACAGCACAGACGTTATGTAATAACATTTTAATTATTGCAGGATTGCATTTCATTGTTTTAATTCATTTTGAGGCACACTGAATCTGTTTTTTGTGGAAATGAGATGAGTAAATGCATGCTCACATTTAGTCTTGAACTAATAACCATCATGTTCACACAGCGCACACAACGTCTGAACTTTCAACATCGGGATAGGAGAGCTGCAGTCAGTAAATGGGAAAACTTTTTCACAAAAGTGACTCAGATATTTGTAATCAATTTAAAAGTAATGTGTTACTTTAGTTAACTGGAAAAAGTAATCTGATTACGTAACTCACATTTTAACTTTTTTTTTTAAAGCTCATGGACATGTCAGACAAAAATGAATGGAATTTCCAGATGAAATATGTGATTAAAATACCAAGGACCAAAACAATCAATATAAAACCACAAGAAAAATGAAATAAATAAATATAGAGCACATAACTGACCTATTTCTTAACTGTTTGAAACGGTATGTATTTTATGCTTCTGGTTGCAGAAGCTCGATACAGAGCCGTTTTCTTCAAGGAGTTTGAATATGGTGATGCCTGATGATCCGTAATCACATGACTAGTATTATAATCATGATCAAAGCCCAATATACTAAACACAGTTTTCAACTCTGCTTCCAGATGAGGTCTTGCTGATGATAATCTAGCAAAGTTCTGTACAAGCTGAATATTTTAGTTGGACTAGATTGGACTGCTGGGGTAAAAAAAAAAAAAATTCTTATCATGATTAGGCTACTTGGTTTTGAGCTATGATGTAAAACTGATGTGACTTCTGTCACGTACCTCCAAACACCACAAAATGTGTCTTTTAACACTTTAGAAGTGCGGCAAGCCGCTGAAGGTGCTAACAGATTATCATACAAATTACACCCATGATCTTGGCAATAACACAAAACAAAGACACTGGAATTGAGATGTTAATTTGTCAAGCGATAATGCTCTTTAGAGGTGTGAGGTTCTGCTCTGACCAGTGTTGACCTCTGGGTAAACAGAGAGCTATTGTGACCAAACAGAGGATGTTGATTCCCTGCTCTCCCAAACAGACAAGCAGTGTTGTTGTTTTTGAAGCAAGTGACCAGGGCCTAGTTTGGGACTTGCTACATTACAGTATCTTCATTAAGATCCTCAGAACCAAACAGTTAGGACGCGATCCCACCATTAACCTTGTGATCTACAGCTTCCAATAAATTACACATGCAGCCCAGGCCTGCATGCTCACCACCACCACCACTACTTCAGCCGGTGGCCCAGAATAGCACCAGCATTCCTTTCCCCTCCCCTCTCTCTCACCCAGCACACGGCACAGCAGAGCGCTGGGTCACATGGACTGCCACAGAGCCGCCAGATCACACACACTCACACTAATGTATAAGCACTCATACCGACCATAACAAAAACAGCCCTGGGGAACAACATGTAAGGACTTTTACAGATAAACAATAAGATTATTAGTCCAAAACTCATGTTTGCATGCCAGATGTTTATCTAGATTCAGATGCAAGAAGCTTTAATTGCATTGCAATATTATACATACACACTCACACATATATCCCATCTATCTATCTATCTATCTATCTATCTATCTATCTATCTATCTATCTATCTATCTATCTATCTATCTATCTATCTATCTATCTATCTATCTATCTATCTATCTAGTCTCCCATATCTAGCTTTACTTAACATCACACAGATCAACTACTTCTGAAGGGATTTCCTCTTCACTTTGAATCAGAAACAGAAAAACAACCCAAATCTGTGGACAGAAATTGGCCAGTGTTTGACAGAAACCGCTAGGGGTTTCTTTGCACACTGATATTAAGCAGCAGGGCCAATGGCAACAAAGGATAGAGAGTGAACGATAGCTCCACCTCTTCGCTTTTCTCATGTATATAAAGCCCGTGGAGTTGACCCAGAAAACACACACACACTCGTTTGAAGATAGTGAGCAGCGTTCTTTTGTGTATCGGTCCGTTGGAGTATGAAGCTTCACCTTGTGGAATATAAAGTGTAAATCTTCTGAGGCTTTTGAACAGATAAAGCTCAATTGTCCTGTCGCGGCGGAGTCACTGATCATAGAACACGGGGTAAGAGATTCAAAACGCTTGAGAAACTCACGGATTGTGTCTTAAAACACACGCTGCCTTTCTAGAAAGCATTTTAGTCGTCAAAAGCGCGTGCAGCGTTTGCACCCGACCGTGGTGCCCAAAATGCTGTCTAGGTAGGAAGCTCGCTTGATTTTGAGACACCGCCAATGCTTTAGAGCTCAGGGTGGCAGATCCATTGTTTGCTTGACTGCACGGTGACTTTCTTTGGATTTATGCGCTGCTTTCTTTGATTTTTCTTTGTGTAAAGTACAGGGTTGTAATATAGAATGGCCGTTTTTTTCTTCTTCAAACAAAACTAATGGTTTTATTAAAATGCATTTTCAGTTACCACCATTGTTTATTTATTTTAATGGCAAATAGTAAAGACTATATGTGTGTGGACGGTTTGGAAGGTAGACTGAAATCCTGGTCAGTTTCAAAAATGTTGTTTGGATGTGCACCATTGGATCTTAAGAGGTTGTAGTGTGTTGAGTGGGTAGTCAGGTGGGCTTAAAGTCAAACACCTCTCCTACCTGTCCAATAAGAGGCTGAATGTTGACTATTATGTGGCTAATTAAACTGCATATATTTAGTTTGAGTTGAGTGTAAAATGACTTCTCTCTGTTGTCACCACTTCAATTCTAAGTCTAATCTCGTCTGTTTTAATAAAAGGAAACTCTATGGCAGAGCACATGATGATGCCCATGAACCACGGCCAGGGAAATGGGGGTCTGCATGGCTACCGGATGGGCATGAATGGAGGCCTGCAGGCAGGCCCTCAGCAGCACGCGCCCCAGCCCGGCCTGAGAGCGATGCCCAATGGACAGATGATGCACTATGGAGCGGGGCCTCAGGGAAACATGGAGGCCGCCATGCGCCAGCGGGCCAACATGGTGGGGCCTATGAATGGACAGATGGGTCACCACCAAATGCAGTCGAACATGATGTACAACAACCAGGGCCAGCAGCAACATCATGTTCAGCAGCAGCACCAACATCAGCATCAACATCAGCAGCATCAACAGCAGCACCACCACATGCACCAGGCACAGCAGCAACCGCCTCCTCCGCAGCAGCAGCAACCACAACAGTACATGACCGGGGGTCTCACTTCCCAACAGCTCATGGCCAGCATGCACCTTCAGAAACTTAACACGCAGTACCACGGACACCCGCTGGGACACATGAACGGCAACCACATGGGGAACGGGGCACAGTTTCGCATGGGGCAGGCCCAGCTGAGCAACATGCAGCATATGGCCGGCCCAGCTCTCAGTCTAAACGGCATGGACGCAGATTTGATCGACGAAGAGGTTTTGACGTCACTAGTTATGGAGCTAGGATTAGACAGGGTGCAGGAACTCCCTGAACTTTTCCTGGGACAGAATGAGTTTGACTTTATCTCAGACTTTGTGAGCAAACAACAGCCAAGCACCGTTAGCTGCTGAGACCGGACTGCATGGACAATAGGAGGCGAGAGAAAGTTGCTCTTTTGATGATTTATTTTTTTGTGACCGCTATCACCAAGACAAGAGGTGATCCGATGCCGCTTTGGCCACAGAAACGGGTGGTAAAGCTCCTGTCAGGACTACAGTTCTCTTTCTGGCTGGAACGCTGGGCAGCGCTCCATGGATGAATGTAACAACGCTTCAGAACTGTGAACTTGGTGCAATGTAAAGACACTCAAACCTTATTTGTCTTCAATGCAGTTTTACATTTTAAAAATGTATTTATTTATTGCTTATCAGATGTATTAACATAGAACAAAAGAACAGCCATGACATTAAGAGCCTGTGGTTTATGGAAACGTGCTGAATTGTTACGATCATTTAGACCCAGAACTTTGTCCATTTGAAAGTGTAAGTCGAACGTTTAGTTGGATGGTAAAGTTTCAGTAAACCCAAACCACAGCTTGTTTACAATAGTGGTTAATGCCCGTCTTGATGCAATGGTCTGTCTAAGCTTTAGAATTGCCTTAAATCAAGTTGCTTTTATTTATTTGTCTCCCACCCCTAACAGTCCAAGAGGGCTCAAACCTATGTGTGACTTGTAATAAAGATGGCCATGTTTTAACTCTGGCCTAATTTTTCATCAATCTCTTATCTTATTTGTGCAAATGAAAAGAGGCGAGTGAAAGATTCTAAGGAAGGTATGTGTGCAGCAAATGGAAAAGTTACAGAACATAATACCATCAAATGTTAGTCAATAACAGCCAATGTTGTTTGAGACCCCATTTGTGCAAACGAAAAGGGCCGAGTGAAAGATTCTAAGGAAGGTATGTGTGCGGCAAATGGAAAAGTTACTGAATATAATATCATAAAATGTTAGTCAATAACAGCCAATGTTGTTTGAGACCCCATTGAATTTCATTGTAAGGACAAAAACATCCTTCAAACAGTCTTTTCTGTTATGGAAGTTATCAAGGTTGGTAAAAGCATGAAGGTGAATCAACTGTTAAAACTGAAATTTGCAAAAGTGAAAAACCGTGGCTCTAACTCTCGTTTAAGAGCTGTTGTCTAGATTGGCGATATTTCTAAGAATCATTGGTGCACCACAGGTTCCACTTACCAACCATTTTTGAACCTCATTTAAAACAGTGAACTATGCTTCATAAAAGTGGTTAAACTTCACTCAAATAGCTACTTTCTCCATTCTTTCTCTTATTTATCTGTTTACTTTTAAAAGCAAGAACTTTACCTACTCTCAGATGTAAAGGTGTGAATGGGGGAGGTAGTGGAAACTGTCCAGGTTAATCTGTGCTTACCTTTACATTACAAGTCTTTGTGTGAACCCTTGGTCTGTGCATTTTGTCCTGGGAATGGAGGGCAAAATGTCCATTTACAGACATGCTGTGGTGAGGGGGGAAGGGTGAAGATTGCAATGACAAGCCGTTAATGCTCCACTGTCACTTCCTGTTCCTCCTCAGCGGAGGAAGGGTTTGAAGAAAGTCAATTGAGGTTACTTGGTAGTAGCACTTTTATTGGGTTCCTCTTTGATTGCCGTGGTATCAAAATAAGTCTTAATAGGATCTACGAATGGTAAATTGCCAGGATTGAACTAACAGACACCATTGGAGTGCTTCAGTGTTGGCTCCACCCTGTTTATTTTCAAAAACTACACTGTTTTTTAGTCTCTGACTTGTTACGAGTTGCCCTTTTCTTTAGATGGTCTTTCCTAGTATGATCTTGATGTGATTCCTTTGTGCCTATAGTCCTGGACCAGTAAGCAGCAAAATTAGACGCCTAATATTGTGCTTGTGGATTAACCTGTAGTGTGTTCAGATTGAAAAAGTACAGATTCTCATTCAGGATGTAATTTTTCATGTCTGATTTCATTTACAGACAGAAACAGTTCATAAGAAACTCTACTGCCTGCTTTTGAACGGTGGGGGTTTTCAGTTCAAAGATGTTTCTGTAACCTCACCTCTTCTCTGGGGAATTCAGCTTGTCTTTGTGAACTTTACAGTTTTAAAACGATAAATATAGGTGAATGAGCACAGGAGGGAGAGGGAAGGTGTGTGTGGCTACTTTTTTTAGTTGATTGAATATGCAACTATGTGTGAAAGAACCGAATAGCAACATCTTTGGGCGTCCTCGGCCAGGCCCAAGATGGCACCACTGATCCGTCTGTTAGGAACTGGGTGTGACCTGACCGATTATTACTTTCAGTTCTTTGCGGATTGTTTTGAGACGGAACGGCAATTTATCATAATTAACTTCTAATGTTTTTGAAAAAGACTTGGAATCCTAAAGCCTTTTAGTATTATGCCATCATATTTTGTCAAACACTTGGTGTAAATCCACCTCTGAGAAACCAGACTAGACATACGCTAAGCAGGGTGTGACAGGAGACATTTACTGTTGACTGTTTTTTGCTGTCTCTCTCTCACTGCGGCCACCCACAATAATCTCTAAACACACACACACGAACACACACCTACTGTTCTTTCTGAGTGAGCTCTCTGAACAACCTTAGATTCACTAGAATGAGCAAATGACAAAGTCGTAAAACCAGAAACGTCTTGTTTAAAATAAAATAAAAAACACTTACTGAAATTGAGATGGCTAGTGTGGGAAATTCTTTAGGGTTTTACCCAGTTGCCATGAGGGATCCTAAAGACCACCCCCTCTTACAGCATATCACAGTCAGCAATCTCTCTTTCTCACACAGGGCTTTCCTTACAACAGTTTGTGGCTAAGGTGTTTACTAATTCAATTCTTTTTCTATGATATGTCATTCCAAGAACAAAATATAGTGAGACATTGTATTAAATTATCTGCAAAAGACATCTGACAGCACAGCAAAAGCAGCCTAATGGTTACGTCAAACTGTAATTGAAGCAATGACACTATGCAATGCATTACAGGTCAGTTAATGAGTAGTCAGCAGCTGAATGTGGCACATTCATCCCCACATAGCAAAGCCATAACACAGCGAGGGAGAAGAACTAAGTTACATCAAAAAATCCAGCTACATAGAAAAAGTCACTACTCACGGTGTTTATGTCTAGCTTCCAGCTTTCCGCTGCTTCTCTTTCAAGGTAGTGACGAAACGCGTTCTGTAGCGCTGTTTGTTCGCTGTCGGCTACGGTAGAAACATGACGTCACAATATGTCGACCTTCATAGGGGCTGCCCACGGTTATGTAGATATAAATGTCTCATTCTAAGACAAGGGTTCCCAACCCTGCTCCTGCCGATCGACTGTCCTGCACAGTTCATCTCCAACCCTTGTCAAACACACCTGCCTTTAATTTTCACTTGAACCTGAAGACCTTAATTGATTGCTTCAGGTGTGTTTGATTAGGGTTGTAGATAAACTGTGTAGGACAGTCAAGTTGGGCACCCCTGTTCTAAGGTAATAAAAACATTACGGTTTATTAACTAAGTTCTTTACACACCACTGAAAACATAGTTATGGATGTCATTTTGCATTTGTGTTAATAGATACTCAAATGTTTAACACATTGCACCTTTAACCAACGTACAGTTGGAAAATGGAATAAAACTTGAGCGTTTGAGCAACCAAACACACATCTCCATTCCATACTGCTCTGTGACATGTCAACGCTCGTATTGGCCAGGTGGTATTTATGGCAGGGAGCGGAATGCTTTAGATTCTAGAGAGCATTTGATTGGACAGAAGATGTGATGAGAAGCTGAAGTCGGCGGTGATGTCATACAAATCTGTGATCTATTTTAGTGGAAGTGAGAATCTGTAAGTTTTACATGCTTATATCTCAAATGTTGTCATTGTTTTGGAACACACCGGCTTATTCAAAACCTTAAGGCTAACATATTCACTAAAAGCTACACTCTTAAGAAAAAATGGCTCTAGACGGTACCAAATTAGGGTTCTTCAGCTTGTAACAATAGCAGAACCCTTTTTATAAGGTTCCATAAAGAACCACACTCTTAGAAGAAAAGGTTCTATATAGAACCTTAAAAGGTTCTATCAGCACTACGTATTTGGAACCCCTAAAAGGGTTCTATACACTCTTTAAAAAAGGGTTCCACTGGGTTCTATATAGAACCCTGGGGTTCCATACTTGGCCAATAGAACCTTTTACCAAAAAAAATGGTTCTATATAGAACCATTGCAACCATGTTACATTCAACATATTAGTGCAAGTTATTCTATCTGTTAACAGAGAAAAGTGAATGAAATAGGTTTTCTGAAGAACCACAGATCTTTAAAAGGTTATTTTAGCACCAGGCTACAAAAAAAGCATTCAGATTTTTTATATTCATGTGATCTAATAAGTCTATTATAGCTTCAGATCACCATATCACAAAGAGAAATACAGGAAAAGAGAGATGGGTGGGACACGCATCAACATGTTTTCCCTTCTGTCAACTGACCGTCTTTCAAATGATAACATGTTTTTCAGAGTTCAATTAACCCCCCCCCCCCCCACACACACACACACTTACCATTCATGTGTGAAAGTATGCAAGAAATTGATAGTGATGGACCACACTTTCTGCTCTTGTTTCGCCTGACTGCCAGCTAGCAATCCTAATTTGATAAAGCTGGATAAGCTTCATCTAGACCTAGTTACTTTGAGAGCTACCGCTCCTTTATGATCGGATCCATCCATCACAGGTCTTCACACATATTAATATCTTAATTATATATGTGCAAATGATGATGCCACACATGTTTAGGCAGGCCGTGGCACCGAGAGTGTTTGACAGCTAAAATCGCTAGAGATTTCTCTGCTCTCTGCACCTATCGTTCCCCTCCCCTTCCACTGTTTATTGCCTTGGGCTTTTGAAGTTAAGGGCACTGTGTAAATTATTCATTTTCCTGTGTGAAGCGTACCTCTCAGCCAGGCCAGCTTCAACAAGCTGATGTAGGAGTGGCACTGTTTGTTGTTTGTTCAGTGTTGTGTGTGCATGTGTGTGTATGTAGGGGTGGGTTTAAAGGGTAACTAAACCCTAAAAGAACTTTTTTAAGTTCATGATCTGTAAGACCTGTGGCTTTATTAATGCCGCTCATTGATTTGAGTAAATTTTGACATTTGGGTATAAAGTGTTTTAATTCTACAATATATGGTGTAAAAATGTCTGAGTGCTGCCCTCTTCAGGTTGAACGGTGGCTACTGCAGTTGAATTATTTTGGTACAGCGTGATGTAAGCAGGTACCAGCTCACCACGCCCTTGCCTACAGAGAGACGCGGGTCAAATCCGCCGGGCTCTGCCCACTTTTCCAGCATTTTTCAAATATTGCCAGTGGGGGGAGTCAGGCTCTGACCAAGGGTTGAGTTACCCTTTAAAGGAGAACTCCGCCACAAAATGAACCTTTGGTCTAATTACACATTGGTACCTAGCCGACCGTTCTCTGAGATTTGTTTTCATGATAACTTAATGTAATGGGGGCATATAATAAGTAAAGAGAAATCCCTAGTTAATATCACCAACAAGGCTCAAAATAGCCCCACACTAACACAGTAACATAATGAGGGTCCCTACATGCAAAAACGAAGTATTGAGAACTTGTAAAGAGTACAGACTATTTAATAAGAAGATATTGTCTCGACAAGTCGATCCACGAAGCTCTTGTGTGTTAATCTTATCGGAGAGTTCTCAACTACCGATATCACCCAGCTCTGAGACCATCAAACGACCAATGGGCAGATGGACCCCACTGAACACGAGCTATCCAGGTGAGGTCATCCAAGTGTGTGCTCTGAATGTTTCGCACTGTGGTAAAATCACAAGCACACTGTTTTGGCAAGTCAAGAAGGAGCAGACTGAGAAGGCCATGTGGGTTTTGATATTGCCTGCTAGAGATTACTATCACGCTGATAAATGACGTATACGACAAACATTTCCGAAACATCAGCGAACAACATGGTTTCTAAGATGCGCAATAGCACTAGGCGAGCTATAAAGAGTGGGTGCTGGAAGTGGTCAAAACCCATATCACAAATGGTGAATCTAACCCAGCGCCCTCTGGCACACAACAGTGTGTCGGCGCTCTAAGCATTCAGAATATTCTAGGAGTCTGACAGACACATTTTTATATTTGTAGCATGTCTGGCTGAGAGAACACCTGTCTGCTCTTCTGATTGGATACCACTGAGTTTGCTGGATGCTCTTGAATTCTAAATATACATGCTGTGATCACAAACATGATGATCAGTTTGAATTTGCATGTTTCTTGACGGTCCTTTGTGGAGTTGATATGAGATTTTCAAGGAATGTATTGGGTTCAATACAATTCAATTGTCGGTTTGACAAAAAAAACACATTTGCAGTCAAGCACTTTCAATGGAAGATGGGATAAACATTACAATTCATACCATTTCCAAAGTATAGCTACAAGGATGTATTGCACAAAGTGCAATTGTTTGGTTTTGAAGTCGAAATTAAATGGAAAATCTCTGACTAGCCCAACATAGCAACTCAACCAATGGTGTGAGTTTGAGGTAGGGCTACCTGTTTTGTCCGGCAAATGAAGAATGGGGAGTGTTCAGTAAACTGTTTGGAAAAAAGTCTTTTATTTAGCAATTCCGTTATGGGGCGTGAATGGGATAGAAATCTAGTAAGGTGGATTTTAAAGCATTCTAGACTCAAAGGCTAATTATGCTACTTCCCAAAATATCTCACATGGATCCTTTACAAAGAAAGCAATCCCAGAATGCAGTGAAATGGTGGATGAGGTGACAGATATGTAGATTACAATTCATTTAGTACTGATAACAAATTACATTTAAATTGATGTTTCAGAAAATTTTGTATAATAGAATGTTGCAGTTAGCAACACGAGAGAGTCATGAACATGGAGTATTCTTTTTTAAAAGATATTTGATGATATAAGAAATCAGTTTTGAAAGTAGACTATGTAAAACACTTAATGATTAATGGCACGGTGGGTGTTTGCTTACAGTTAAACTCCATTTCTCCATAATATATTCATTGAAATAAGACCTTAATGACATCTAGATAGCACAGCCTGAGTAAAACCTGTTTTTTTTAAGGTTACAGAACACTCCAGCACATTTAATCAAAGTACACAGAGTTTTGAAAATATGATGCAAACACTTTAGCTCTGACTAAAACCTAGACCAGTTGTAATCAGGCAAACAGCACACTAAAACTCCACAAATGTTTCTATAGCATGTTGGCACAGCCAGTTATGATAGAGTGGGGGTTTCCACACTACAAACTACAGAGGGATTTGTAAGTCACATGACTCTGTTATTTGCACTGTATTCGTGTATTGTAGCACACATACTGATTCTGACTGAGGTATTTGGTCAATTTGTTGCTCTCTGAAAGGCACCTTCCTGTTTTTTGATAATGTGGTAAGATTTACAGTATGTGACATCCCCTCCACACGGCACGTATAGCGCACCGATGTCTGTCAGTGAAAACCGCCACAAGCACTTTCACTATGTGCTGTGGTACTCAGAAATGGAGTAATTCTCGACAACTGTTGCTTTAATTTTGGTTTGCTATATTATAACGTTACTAACCAAACATGGCGTTCACATGGTTGATACACAATATTGTGTATTTTATATTAAATCTCTTTAAGACTGTTTAAAAACATAAATATCTTTCTAAAACTGTACCGATATGAGACTGGTATATGTTATTAAGTCAGAATGCTTTAAAATAGAACAGAAGCAGAAAAGGGCTGTTCTGCCCCCCTGTGGTTGATAAAGGTTGTGAATCGGCATCATCCATGACACCTTCCACATATACAGTACACAACACTTTCAACAAACTCTTAAACAATAAAATTTTCGCTCTTTCTGGACAAACAGAAAAAAAAATCTAAGTGTAAGGTTCTAATAAAGCCGCTTTTCTACTTTCCAAATGGTTTAAGATATTCAATGTGTGAACAAGCAACTTTACATGCAAATTTCCTTAAGTGTCAAAAAATTAATTTGTGCAGTGTCCCACAACTTATAATATTAACATAGTATGTACTCCATAGAAACTATCTACACATCAGTACTCAAAAAAGACAAGAAATTGAGGAAAAGCTCCGTATATTTATTTGAACTTACGGAGAATGACGCTGTCAACATATGCACTCTACCATATTGTATAAAAAGTACAAACAAGTAAGACAATGTAAACATCAACACAATATAAAATACAGGCAGAGTGTATAATAGCAGTAAAGGTGCAGTCACACTAGACTTCCTTTCGTACTCATCTGAACGCATGAATGCAAGTATATACTAAGAACTCTTGCGTTGTTTTGAACCGACAATTGGTATAGCAAAAACACATTTAACTAACGTATCTAAATGTCACAGATTGACCTTTTGGCTCAATGCAATGGAAAGAATAGAGACTTCAAAGCTGTATTGCTTGCAAGGTTCCCGCAAAGTGGATTAGATAATAAAACAATTTTTGTTATTTGTCATTTACAATTGATTCAAACGGATGACATAGAGAGTGACATCATTTAATGTTGCCCAAATTTGTTCTGAAGTAATTTGACATGCTCAAAAGTCTAGTGTGACCACATCTTAATTCCTAAATCTGCTATGTATAAAGTATGGAGGTTCAGTAATGGTTTCTGAGGTGACAGTCCGGACGGATCCCTGGCATGATGGGGGATCTAGTGTTTATCTGGAGTTGATTGAAGAATAATCAGTCTTGTATAAAAAAAGCCATACAAAACTCCCTAATTGATGTAGGGTGAAAAAATATACAATTAAATGTATATCATAAAAATTCAAGGCCTAAAAATGGCCTGTATACTGCCCACTTCACTGCTTCAGTCAAGTCTAAACATGAGAAATGTTCCGGAACGGTACAAAAACAACCGCGCATGTAACGTGAGAACAACCGTAAGGATATCCGTCATAAAAACGGTCATGACAGTGCTATAATTGATAACAGAACGTATTTAAACCAGGAGTACGGGAGTAACGAACAAAGGGGAAGGAAAAGAGATGAGCGGAGCTCGAAAGCTTGCCGACACCTGCAACAGTACTGGGGGGAGCGTAAGGAACCCAGCATGCAGTGCATCTTGAAATGTGCTTGGAAGGGGTACAGGGTTGAGGATCAGCCCTTTCAAGTGCCATTAAGGTCAACGACCCTGTTTCAGTCTGTCAATGTGGAAGGTGAGTTTAAGAGCGGGGCCCAACTTTAGCCCCATGTATTTCATCATGACATCACTGCGGAGAAGGAGGAGAGCTTTGCCATCAATTTCCTGTAACAGAAGAGTATCACCCAGACAAGACAATGTTTAGCATTGTATTGCACAAACATTAAAGGCCATTGCACACCGAGTCCAAAATTCGCATCCGAAATTCGCACGTAAAAAAAAAAAAATGTCAATCACGCTTGCACAGCGCCTCCGAAACTTTCGTCAGTCATAAAATTAATCGGATCGGGTTCGATTTTCTGCGTTTTTTAGCAACCACAGCCAGCATTTTGAGAGGTTTTTTTGACAATTCAGGGCCTGGGGAGCCCGCTCCACACAATTGCACATGCGCAGTCCTTTCAGTTTCGGTTTTCAATTCGATTTGAAGTGTTTATATGTTCTCTGGATCGGATTAGAAAAGGAAACCTCCCCGAAATTTCGGATCGCTTAAGGTGTGATTGAGCAGCCAATTCGATAACTAATGTAATATTTGGGTAAAATATATAACCTGTAGCCAATACATACAGCTGTTCTGTGTGTGTGTGTGTGTGTGTGTGTCCATACCTTAGACATACTGCCAGTCTCTGTTCAGGATCGACTGGTTCACGGAAACTGGTGCTCTTCTTTTTAATATGTGACTCCAGAATCGCTACCAAAGCATCAAACTGTTTCACTGCTTTCCCGAAGTAAATTTTGAATATCTCGGGATAAATTCGCAACTCCTTGATAAGGAAGTGGAACTCTCCTTCCTCTCTGCGCAATTTCAGGATCGGATGGACCCAATATTTTCTCTTTCTTCTCTTTTCAATAAGAGAGAGGGCAACAAAATCATCCTCACTGCTTGACGAATCCATTTTGCATTTTTGTGCGTTTTTTCCCCGCAAAGGTTTAATAAATACGCATCGGACACAACCTATGTCTGTACAAAACGACGCAAATTCACAAGTTATCTTATGTGCAAGTCAAAATGTGTAACTCATGTTGTGGATGCACTCTTCCTGTAACAACGTGCCAACTAAACCCAAAGAATTCACAATGTTTTTATACAATACTGTTCTCTTTATAATGTTATCTTATATGAAAGTCCCAATCATAGTTATATGTCAATGTTCCAGTAACCTGTGCCCTTAACAATGCGCTAAAACACAGACACAAAGAATTCAAAAACATTCTTTCACACTAGTGTACTCATAATTTATATAATTTATATTATGCTGCACATGTGGCACTTAACTGTATTTTCGTTTTTTGAAGACTCTAATCATATTTCAAGCTTTTTAAAACCATCATGGCGAACAGAGCACATCTGAATTGTTTCAGCTGAAGGAAATAATACATTATTTATCGGCTTTAATATATTGGCCAAATTTTCTTAGTGGTAAGATACAATTTTAAGATAACATTAAAACTGAGGATATATATTGACAGACACTAATATGGTGTCTGATATATCGTTCATCCCTAATCATATGCAATCGCTTGGCTTAAATATGTGGTATTAATTGATTGCAAACTGCTCCGAACACGCAAAAGCACAGCATATTGACTTTGAATATGCAGCGGTCAAATTACTTTAAAATAAATTATCACCTTTTGAAGTTTAAGAAATCACATTAGGCTGTACAGTGATTTTTGTCCAAAAACGTAAGACCTCTTAAAATTATAAAGACGTGATATACCACTTAAGATATGTAGGACGTTTGATGACCTTGAATTTGATCAACTTTCTTCACTTACATGTTTGCGGAAGAGGTCTGCGTGTGGTCCGAGCTGAGGGTCGATGTCTCGGATGAACTGCATGACGTCCTCCACCGTCCACAGGTTGGGGTCCTGTCCACTGGGTCGCGGGCTTTCTCTCGAGCTCACAAAGCGTTCAGAACCTGGGCAGCAGTGAGAAGACAAATCAGTGAAAAATCAAGATGATCTGAGATTTTGAAATCCATAATTTGTTCACATAATTGCATTCCCATGCAAGGTATACAGTGGGGTCCAAAAGTCTAAAACCACGACTGGATTGAAATATTAATACTTGTCCTGTTTTTGCTAACAGCAGCATTCAACGTAAACCATTCAGAAAGTCAGACTTTTTATACTTTTTTTTTTTTAACTTTTTACAAATCTGCTTACATTTGATTAGTAACCTAGAAATAGTGCAGAAATAAAACTTTCCGGGTTTAAATTAGATTTGAAGTCCATGCAAATGATCTTCAATGGTGGGCTAGTTTGTGTACCTGTTGAGCCCAGCCGATGTAGTTTCCCCGGTGAGCTGCTATTCTGAGAGAGGGGACGCACTGACAAGCCATGTCCGGGAGACGAATGTGTTTTCTCCAAGACCTCCGAGCCGCCAACCCCATTCTCTATCAGGAAGGTTTCTGATCAAGCGTAAAAATGCACAAACACTCACCATTTAACAGTCAGAAAAGGCCACATCAGAGTTTACTAATACAGTTTTTCTTGGTCGCTTTGGATCAATTCTCAAATCAGAATTTTTTTCTCTCAAAAAATAAGTTCAGATCTTTTGGTTTCTTGTTCACATCAGATTTGAACTTCTTATTGATTTAAACAAATGGCATGTTTTAGCTGCAAACATTAGCAAACAGACCTTTGCTTTGAATATGAATATATTCCTGTTTTTCACCTCCCATACTATAGCGTTGATAACCCATCCACTCTTGAAAAAAATATAGCTATCTGTACTTTTGTAGGCTTTCATTTTTTTGTAGTGTAAAATGACAGATTCTCTATAAGATATAACTTATGTAAATATCGCCAAACTCCAAGTCTGAAGAGACTTTGCCAGCTTAAAAGCAATGAAAACATCACCGGGTGGGTGCTGTGTATGGATCACACGCTCCGAGTATGTTAATCTGTTCTTGATATCTAATTTTAACATTCTGTGACATATGGTCTAAATAGTTCATTAATTGCAGAATTGGAAATTTGCAAGGCTGCAATTCCCCTGGATGGCCACTGTTTGTCGCCATTTTGACAACGTTTGTAGCCTGTGAGGTATCCATGGTAGTCACGTGACTGCAAAGTATGAACTGCACTTTGAGTTTAGAGAATGTTAAGAGTGTTTTGGAAAATGTTTCAAAGCGATGGAGAAGAACTGCAAATGCGGTTTTAGCAGTGGAACGGTGTGGAATACCTTCTGAGGAGATACGGTGGTTTTTAGGTATTTTGTGCGGTACAGGGTTGTTATGGTAGGCATCATGCTGAAGGAGTCTCTTAGTGCCTCGACCAGGTCCAGAACTCAGACTTTCTGCAAAGTTTCTCCTCTCTACAACATACACAAGTGTAAGATTAAAAAGGCACAAAGAGAGTAATGTTTGCACGCATGAGCGCTGACCTGTGTATGTCCGGCTGTCATAGTGAACTCCTCCCAGAGGGACGGGCTGATTACCGAACAATGGGTCGCAGTGCAGGTTGTGACAGAGTTTCTCCAGGAAGCGCAGCAGATACGTCACACTGTTCACTGCCGGCAGTGTTAGAGTGTGGTGCTGCTGCTCAAAGTAGGCTGTAAAAGTCAAATGGGCAAAATTCTGTGGTTATTATTAGTCTATGATCTTTTAACTAAAAAAAAAAGTAGGGATGCATGATTGATTTAAATAAAACTGAAATCGCAATATGGCTTAGCGTGCTATGATCTGAAATTGTGCCTAAAACTTTCTGCCCTAACAAGAATTCAAAATCGGACTTTAGAGGCTCTTAGTTCATTTCTGTTAGCTTTGTGGGTCTGTGCTTACCTGATATGAGCTCTCCTCCATGACCTGGTTTGAGGCAAGAGAAGACTATGCTCTGGTTATGTGCACAGTCAACACAGGCCTGAACACACTGCTGCAGCACAGATGAAGCTCGACCAGGCCCAAAGTGATCTGGCAGGGACTGGATACGCCGTGCATCCAGATGGGGGCCTACTTTTCCATACTTATTCAAGTACACACATACTGAGACACAAGGAAGTTGTTAGGAAAGATGCAACAGTATGCAACAAGGACTGAAAACATCTTTACCATTGTAAACTTTAAAATATTTAAGACACTTGCGATACCTGTAGGGGCCTGTAGGGCAGCGCTGGGAATAGTGGCGTGGTCTAGTGGAACTGAGCTGGTGTCTGGCTCTGGAGTGCTACTGCTTGGGGAGGTGGGCATAGGATTGGGTACCAATCGGGGCTTTCTCTGTATACAAAGAAATAAGAACAGTCGGCAGAAATTTGCATAAATAACATTGCCTTCCAGTTGTCGATTCTTCAGCAGACTAAGTCGCACCTTGCTGCCAGGTTTGGGGCCTCTCTTTTTTGGAATCTTGATGGGTTCTGTTGGGTTCTGCTGGACTTTCTGGCCCCAGCTGGCTGGCAGTTTGCCTCTGGGTTTGCTGATAGGTCTACCAGGACCTCCAATCGCTCCTTCAAGCCACGCTGTCCTTTTGGCCCAGCTTAGCTAGAAGACAACGTAAAAATATTTTGGTAGCAATTCCATACATTGAAAACTGGAATAATACCAACTCAATCCTTTCATCTAAGCATAATTTACTGTCAACACATTAGTGGACTTGCATCTCATTCACATAAAGCATATTTAGAAATCAATTAAAAGCTTTCCTGTAGCTCAAACAGTAAAGCGTTAGATGCTTGCAACGCCAAGGTCAGGGGTTTGATTCCCAGGGAAAGCAAGAACTGATAAGATTGTTGTGTGTGTACCCTAAAACACAATGCTAGACGCTTTGGGTAAAAGCGTCAGCAAAATGTAAATTATTGGCCTTTTAACTCAAACTCAAGTAGTTGAGTTTATGATAGTGCTTCCCATGTAGAAAATTATAAGATATTGGAAAATTTGTGAATTGTCCACCGGATAGAATAAGAGAAAATAACAAAAGCTGGGAGTGAGCTGTCCATTGCACTCCAAATCCTGCCAAGGTACTACAACAATAACACACTCAGTAAAACATAGTCTAATTATCGTTATCGACAAAATCCCAGAAGATATCTAGATATATATTTTTTGACAATACCACAGACCTCTACTTTTGACTATTTTTCATATCATGATGACTCTAAATACTGTTATACCTTGCTTCCTGGTTTGGGGCCTCGTTTTTTGGGGATTTTAATAGATTCCAGTTCCTTTAGAGGCTGAGTTGTCTGGGAACCAAGTGTTCCTTTCTGACCCCAGGGCCCGGATAGATTGGTTTTCTTGCGGCCAGGCTTACGTTTCTTTTGGGGTGGGGGTCGGCCTGGCGTAGGAGCCATGCCTGTCCCCTCTATGCCACCATCTGGTAGGGCACCAAGTGCACCTAGCGTCTTTGGTAACCCAACTGCAAAAAAAAAAAAATAAAGAAAAGGAAGAAAAGAACAGAGAACAAGAAAATACTGATCATACTGGATAATACAACACATCTTGCAGCAACAAACAGAGGCAGAAGATGAAGAGAGACAGGCTTTGTGTGCAGAGCTGACCCATTTTTCTTTGAGACATTTTAACAAAGAAACGAGTTGTGTTACACATTTTTGGTGCTGGTGGCCTCAAGTGCACAGATGAAAACAAATGCGAGAGAGTGCACAACATGAAAAGAGGAAGGGAGAGAGATTTCAAGAAATATGATGAGAGAAAGATTCAAACATGTGAATTAAGATTCTTGAAAACAAAAAAGCAAAACTGATTAAAAGGTCTATAAACTTTACCCACACATTAAAGATTTATCAGACTTAAATTGAGGGGGGGGACACACACACACACACACACACACAAAAAAACACCAGAAGTATCAAATGATCAAATTCAAAACTAAATCAAGTATCAAATGATCAAAACTAAAAGAGAGCAAACACACACACAAACACTTTACAGACCTGTTAGTGTGGCCATGATTGCAGTTTGCACTCATCCAACTCAGGGAAATGAAGACTACACAACCTCACAGAACTAGGGTCTGCTCTTGATCTTGCAGTGTGTTAATTTGTGGCATCTTGTTCTCTCAGTCAATTCACTTCCTTCCTGCCCTTTAGTTTCGATCTTCTCTCTAAAAAGCCTTAAAGTCTGCTCATAGTGACACGATGACCATCTTTCTAGAACTGTTAACCCTGAAAGTCATTTATACACAAAAACGGTGGAGTTTGTTTTGGTTCTTTCCCAGACTGATAGGTTTACACATTTTCCAAGTTTCCTTCAAGCATAAAGACATTCACAAGTAAAACACCATAACAACTTGCTTACCACGAATAGCTGTGAAGTTTAGTTTGCATTTAGAGGCCTGACAAGGGTTTTCCTCCTCTGCTAAACTCACTGGCCTTGCGTTGTCTTTTTAACTCTCTTCGCTCATTCCACTTAAACAGTCACACCAGCTCTTCAATGCGAGGCCAGCTAGTGGGCACAGGGTTTTCAGCCGTTCCAGCTGGGTGGATGCCAGCCCTTTGTAAACCAAAACTCTCAAGATCTCTCTGATTTTCTCTCACTCAAGCCTTTATTGCTTAAAGGAACACGTCACCCAAAAAAATTAATTCAGATATTAATTCATAATTCAGACAATTTTAATACAGACTTTGCTACAAACTTAAATGAACATAATGTAAATTGCATAAAGTTCGTTTCCAATGTCACTGATTCCCTAAACTCCCTAAAACCACTCTCATTTACAAGACAACAATAGATACGAGTCCCAAACTTTTGAAAAAAACTTCCCACACTTTTGTAAAAAAAAAAAATAATAATTAAAAAAAAAACATTTTTTAACATTGTAAAGGATGTCTAAACCATAATATTGTTCAATATATTTCTATAATTAATATTTTAATATATTTTAAAATATAATTTATTTCTGTGATGGCAGAAATACAGATTTCTCCACTCTTCAGTGTCACATGATCCTCCAGAAATCATGCAAATATGCTAATTGGTGCTCTTGAAACATTTCTTATTATTATCAATGTTGACAACAGTTGTGCTGCTTAATATTTTTTTTAAACTTTTGTGATACATTTTATTCCAGAATTCTTTGATTAATAGAAAGTAAAAAAAACTTAATTTATTCGAAGTTTTAAAGTGACTTAATCATTTTAATGCATCCTTAATTGTTACATATTTTATTATAAAAAAATGGACATCAAAAAGTTTAGAATGGTAGTGTATATTGCATAAATGTGCTTTTCCATTAAATCAGTAATTCAATCTCAATAAACACTCTAAAACAATAGGTAATACTCTCACTGTCAGAGTGTATTTAGCACTGGCCTCTTTAAATGAGGTCTTTTGTTCCTCAACAACTCAATTCCATCCTTCTCTGTGCGTGAATGCGAATGCAAACACTTGTCAGAATACTAGAGTCTGAATTCGTCCTAAGTGATCCATACCTTTAGTGCCTGGTGGCTGCAGGTTGTCTCCAGTAAGCGTGCACCAGTTGACGGGGAAGATGTCTCTGGAATCGTAGCGACAGTAGTAATCAAAAGCGCCCCGCCAGCCGTCAAAGGTGACCAGCACCTCCACACCCCGCAGCGCACCCACTGTGGCAGGACAGATGAAGTGAGGATTCTTCCTGTCCACTGCCTCCAGCTTCATCCCCACCTCAAAACAGTTCTGCTCTGGGGCAGGTGGCTCTTGCTGGAGGGTAAAAGAGATGTTGGGAAATATGAGTGAAAGAGAAACATTTCAGACAAAAAAACATGAAAGGCAAACATATTCTCTTTGCTTCTTTTAGCATCAAATAACCAAAACATTTAAAAAATAAAATCTGAACAAAAACAACAAACTTGACTTTGAATCTTTTGTGTGTGTTAGTATGTTTGCAACAGATACCTTGTGAAAGATTCGGGCTGGGGCCATTTCTGCTCCATTGAGTGTTTTTAATAAGAACATGGGCCATGATGACGCGTTCAGACGAAACCCTAGAGAACACAGAACATTTAGAGTCAAATACCACTTCAAATTGATCAAAACAGATTTTTATGAAGGCAAGGAAGTTGCTGATTACTTGTGTTGCAAGACAAGACAGCACTTTGACAGTCTTATTGTGCTCGGTTTAATTTTCTCTTTGGCATTATTAAAACCATGTAAAGTAGTGTGCTTTAGCTAAACTCAAAAGATGGTGCTAATGGGGTAAAATTACTTATCTTCACTTGAATGATTTTTTTTTTAAAATCTATCCACTTGTTACTTCTGACTTCACACGTCACCGTTTCCGGGTCCAAGCGCTCTATCAGAAACCAAAAGTAAACGGTGTGCTGTAATACTACAGAAACGTCATGATCCTAACCTTTTTCTCCATGCCAAAATCTCCAATGGCCAAACAGTGTTGCATCTTTTCAGAATTGTTAATTAAAATAATGTCCAGAGACTGTAATGTACATTGTGAGTTTTAAAGAACTATACATAAATATTGCTCATAAATAGCCGTTGTGATAATATTCTCACTTGAAATGGAGTGGAGGTTTGGACCCGGACACAGTATTTGTTACGTCTTAATAATGTAGTCTTAACAAGCAGATTTCACTGTGAACAGAATCAAGGTTTATATGTGTGAGAATCTAGAGACCTAGTGGCGGCTGCAGCATGCCTCCGTTTTTCTCGCAATTGCCAATGGGCTGGATTTCTGCAGAGTCCACCAGGCGCCAGAAATCATTCTTGTTGTCGCTACCGTCCAGTCGCAGGCGGAGGCGAGAACCCGTCAGACCCACCACTGTAGCAATGCAGGTCGATGTAGTGTTTCTAGGATCCTGAGCTTCCAGCTTCATGCCAGCCTTAAACTCATTCACTGGAGGGGTCGTGCTCTGAGAATAAGAGTCATTTTTTAATCTTAATGTGGTAGAATGACATTTAAAATTGGTCCATAATAATGAAGTGTTCCACGGTTGCATGTGTGAATGAAAAGACTCACTTGTCTGAAGCAGTGAGGAGGAGCAGCGACTGCTCCTGTCTCTTTCAGGTACTTCTCCCAACTGAAATGCCCTTAAAAATAGAGGTAAACATGTCAACATCAAACAACTCTTGGGGCTACAATCACACAGCCTTAGTGCTCAATTCCAATTGTTTTTAGAGCCGTCACTGTAATACTTCTGAGACAACACCATCCTTCCTGAGGACCTTTCGCAACTGTCTTGATGACTTCGGTTTATCTGTAACTTCTGTAAAATCTGACTCCCAACGCAGAATTGTGATGAATGTGGTGTGAAAGTCGCATGAATTCCAATATGACTCTTCATAATGAGGTCACATTGCAAAACATCTGACCTGTCTCTGATTTAGGACCACATATGGAAGTGGCCCAAATCGGAATTGAAAAGATCAGATTCCATGAGGTTTGTGCTATTCACACTAAAAAAAAAATATGTTAAAATCCAAAAAAAACAAAAATGGAATCAGAGCACTAAGGCATAGCAGTATGAACATGAGGCTTTTGTGTACCATACCATTCCATAACTACGAAGGAGGCATTTATACTCGACGCGCTCGCCGTTGTACTATTCTTTCAAACAACAATCCGGGCGCGTGCATTTTACCTTCGCCTTTAAATTAGCGATTTAAAACCCCCTTGTCCTACGTCAATTAACCTTTGTGAAAATATCCTCACCGTCTTAAAGTGACAGCAGCCTAATATTCCTGCTGATGTATGTAGTTTTAATCTAAATCAATCAAAGACTCACTGCAAAGAAAATAATTTCACTCAATGCTCTTGACTGAATAACTTTTATAAAGATTCATCCATATTTCATTCATAGAGTGATGACTATGATTATTCAGTTTCTGTACCTAATCCACTAATCTAAGATATAACTGAAAAACCTGAAAAGCACTGTTTATTTAATTTGTATTTTTTTATTGTTTATTTGTGCTATTGCTTGTAGTTTGATTATTTGTTCTTATTTTATTTCAGACTGTAGGGTTGTCTTTAATAGTGTTTGATATTTATATTATATTTATGTAAAATTTTTTTAATTTGCATTGTTCTTGCATTCCATGTAAAAAGTCTGGCGAGTATTCAAAAATGTACTAGCCAATGGCGAATCAAGTTTCAGTGTGTCCATATGGGATTGTAAAGTCTTCCAGACTACTTTTAGATGTGAATCACTATAATGCTGCATGTGCCCCAATTTGGATATCTGACTCAAAGCAGGTATTTAAGTGTAGTGTGTTTGCTACCTTGGTACTGTGATGGCACACGAGAGGGACGACCACTGCGAGCATGCTTGATCCGTCTGCTATCTTTCCACTCAATAGCTACTGAGAGAGGAAAACACTTCAAAATCAGAAATCACCACATTTTTTATTTAGCCTTATAGGTCAGAATATCTCCCCTGATAACAGTTATATTATTCATTATTGAAATAATGTCAAAATGTTAATTTTGGCAAGTATCTTTATAAACAGTCTGTTATGTGTTATGAACGTAAATAATTGATTGAATTCATACGTGTTAGATTAGATCACCGAAGTAGCAAATTTTGTTACTTTAATAAGGATGAATCTA
The DNA here is from genome assembly GCA_038021265.1 of Cyprinella venusta. NCBI lineage: Eukaryota > Metazoa > Chordata > Actinopteri > Cypriniformes > Leuciscidae > Cyprinella > Cyprinella venusta. The sequence goes on from CM075874.1 coordinate 25,786,985, forward strand.
TATTGAATTAATACAGTGTTTTTTTTTTTACATTTGATTACTATATTCAATGTCTGCAGTATTTCTTACCTACTTGGAAAAACATGAAAGAAGCACTGTTCATTTCATTTGTATCTTATATTTATAACATATTTTATATATTATTTTATTATATTGTATTTATTTGGGATACTGCTTGGAATTTGTTATTTGATCACTGACTGTATACAAGTTTACATGGGTCAAGAACAATGAAAACAACCATTTTTATTTAGATAAATTCTACAAATTATGTTTTTTATAAATAACAGAAAATCCTGCATCCTATGTGCCCCACATCTTCCATTAATCATGTGTTTTTATGTCTTGCAAACTAAACATTGTTTTATAAACTGTGTTCATTTTAAAGTAACATTTTCAAACTGGCTGACATAAGGTTTTGTGAAGTAGTTTATATTAATGTGTCAGTGACAATCTGACAAAGGATAGTGTGATATTTTACATTTATATATAGACTTTTATTTGTCTGTTTATAAATGTTACTGTCAAAAAACGTAACATTTGATTAAAATGCCAATATTTCCAATATCTAAAAAATAATGCTGTAAAAAAATTAACATACTGAACAAAAGAGTATCACCTTTCTGTGGTCCAGGTTTCTTCATGATCCAGCTTTTCTCAACCTCTCTGCGAAACATAAACACAAAACTGAGATTTTAAAGCTGTTTTCTTACATTAATGTCTGTTGTGTTTGGTTCAATGTGGCATGTCTGTCTGTCTGTCTCTCAGGCAGTGAATTGTTGTCCTGGTCAGCTGTCACTGGTCTCTCATTCTCGAAATGCTGAACATTGCCAACCAGCTATATCCCCAAATGGACAATAACATGGACATGGATACAACCTAAAAGTTAATTTTTCTTGCACAGACTCATTGACCTCTTAAACATGTTTCTATCCGGACTGACGCAGAGGGTCGTTGAGTCAGACGCCTTAACAACAAGCAGCAATGACCTAAAAGGTCAATGTGAAATAGTAGACAAAAGCGACATTGAAGATTGAACCCTTCATATTCAAATGAATAATAACATAATAACAACAAGATAATAATACTATAAACGATAACATCCCGTTAAACCATCGGTTTTTTTGGCAGTCAAAAAATTCAGTCAATACTACAAACGTTAAGTTATTCTGCTCGCGCGCGTGTGATAATTTCTGTGTTCATACACCGCTCCTTCATGTCTAAATGCAAATTAGATCAATAAAAACTAACTGTATGCGTACAGATACCTCAAAAGATGGCTCCTTGTCTCCCAGTTTTCCAGTTCTCTGTTCAAATGTAGAGCGCCTTTGAGCGCCAAACAACAGTCCCTCCCTCTCCATAAATGACAGCGCGCAGTAGTGGCAGGGATTTGAATCATCCCAAAATGATTCGAGTCTTTTGAATCAGTTCATTAAAAAGATTCATTCGTGCAACGAAAGGAATGAGAGGAGAAAAATATGAGTCGATCCATGGAGATAGATAATGAATCGTTCACTTAAAAGATTCATTCCCGAACCAAGCACCACAACAGCCTCGTTTCACTGGGACGTTACACTCCTCCAGCTCGACAACTCGAACAAAAGCTTATTCTGTATTTTTTTGTACTATTAAAATCATCCCAATCTCTCTAGGGACGATTTATGTGCATTAAACGCTATAAAACAATAGGACTTTTAAGAACACAGCATAGAAAACAACACACTCAACAAACATGATGCTATGTTACGTAGCATCATGCATATTCTATTGCACATTTCTTCATGCTATTCTGACCTCGATCCTAGGAAACTAACAGTAAAATATACTTATTTGGGTCTTTGTTTTTGTAAGGCAACACCTGCGATGCATATACAACAAGCATTAGCTAAATGCTAACCTTTAGCAACTCTCTTGAGTCACTTTTTGTGTTTTCCCTTTACATTTTCCGAAACTAAAGTTATAAGTGATGTAATAACTGCTACGCAATTATTACGGATGGTAGGAAGGGGACTGTTTACCTTGCGCGGAAAGGTTTTTGTGTGAGGGTTAGTGTTTATCCGCCATGTTTTTAGTGCGCGTGTAGTCTTGTGTGTGTCAGTAGCAGCGCGTGGAGAGGGGAGGGGCTGCACGCGACTGCACTAGACGATTAGACTCCTATCAAAATGGGTCAAGAAGGCAATGCTAGTTATCTATAATGTGTATATGTATGTTCACCAAAATCTTTGGGGAAAAAAAAACTTATCACGTTATTTCGTTTCTTGTCTCCATCTGAACAGGTCATCATTTTACATTAAAAAACCTTACTCTTAATTTATTTCACATTTTTCATTTAATATTTAGCCTAAATATATTTACAATTCAATTATTGTACTTTTATTTATTACAACTTTCTATAGACCCTTTTCAAATTTCTGTGTTTCTCAGAAGGGGAAGTCGTCATAGTTGGGTAAACTTTTATAGCGGCTATTGAGACTGAGAGAATACATTAAAAATAATTTTGTCTTCCTATTTGCTCAGATAGCAAAAGAAAAAATCCACAATAGTGTCACAATTTTTAAAAAAAAAAAGAAAAAAAGAGAGATTGACAAGGCAGTCAGAAGAGAGAAAGATGTACATTTTATTGTCATTCCCACAGTGTTAACTATTTATTTATTTTTTGTAATTTCATGCAAAGACAAATATATATATATATATATATATATATATATATATATATATATATATATATATATATTAGATACTAATGAAAAATATGTGTAAGTGTGAATTTGATGTATGTAACTTAATGTAGTGAAACATACTGTAAACATTGCCTAAAACATGCCTACTTTTGGGATATAAAATTACTATGATATTAATAATAAAATATATGAATAATCAAGGATTAATTATATATATATATATATATATATATATATATATATATATATATATATATATATGAAAAATGAGTAGGCTATTGAAATGTAATGTAAGCCTGTGTCTACCAAAAGCGTAAATGTAAATATTTTTTTTTATGTAATCAATAGAAATAATATGTATTCTATTAGTAAAAATGTTTTTGTAATAGAAGACTTAAAAACAAAACACAGTTTCAAAACAAACAGGCAAATCGTCATTGAGCAAGCAGCGGCTGAACTTAGGCGAGGTCGCACAGCTGTGGACTGACTGTGACATGAGGAGGGCGGGACGCAGAAGGAGGGCGCGTCTAAAGATCCTCCCCAGAGTCTTACCTGAAAAAAAACTGCAGGAATACTTGTACGCCATAGTAAAGGCATGTCGAGGACGCGACCACAGGATGTTTTTCATTATTAGCTAGGCACTGCTTTCGAGATTCACCATGTATACGACTGAACGCAGGCGCATGAGCCTGCGCGAGACCAAGAGAAAGGATCCCGTCCGAGTTTCGGCTGGAAGTTTATGGCAGGATCCTTTGGCTCTCGAAATAGGCGGCGGATGTAAAGGCATAACTTCCCCGCGGAGTCGAACCAGGGCTTTAAACGTGGTGTATATCGCAGTTGGGGACGGGACTTTGCCGCAAACCGAGGAGAATCTTTCATACACATGTCTTGCAGAAGCCTGCGAAGACGCGCACGCTGTGCTGAAGAGCGTTTCTTTTGAGCGCATTGCGTTGGGAACGACTGAAATCCTAGACAATTTTTACAACGCAGGCAAGTTGTGACACGTACATAACTGGGATTTTCAGGAATATTTCCAAAGTGCACGTGTAAGCTGTTGTTTTTAACACTGTGTTTTAGATGTTGTCGTGGTGGAGATGAACAACTCTATCTGTCAGCCGTCTCTGTTTTATCACCTGGGTGTCAGAGAGAGTTTTAGTATGACCAATAATGTCATCCTGTACTGTAACAAACAAGAGGAACATCTTCAAGTTGTGAAGGTGAGACCCACTCTACACACAAAAACACTTCCTTTGTGTTAGGTTATTTTCGAAAGTTAGTTTGACTTTGAATACACCCTTTATTCCATTGAATATTTCTGTATTTTTGAAAGCCAGTTTCTGTATAGACTCTGAAAATACACTTCAACTTTTTAGTTATATCTTCATTAAATAGTTGACTTAATGTATGCTGTTTATATTGTGCACACTTATTTACCAACAGATATTCCAAAATATTATGATACTGAGACCATGTTGGTGGCAGAATTCACTATAATTCGTGTAATTTAGTTTTTTTTTATTTGCCCAAAACCACTGGTATTTAAAACAACAAGCATTTGTATAATTGGACCTTTTCTCCTCATAGAAGCTTACTGACCGTCCTTTTGACAATTAGTCCAGATCCTATATAATGATCCATTTGTTTGGTCGCCCTTATTCTTTTTTTCTAGGAACAATGTGGGAGCTACACTTTTATCCCCTACATGGTGTCACCGCAGGGTAAAGTATTTGCCTGTGATGCCACACTGATGAGAGGAATCAAAGATTTCCTTCATTCCAGCTTTAAATTTGAATCCCTGCTGACCCCTTTGGTGGATCGACTGGTCAAGTTGCTGGAAGGTGTTCACATTAATTCAAGGTAGGAAAGTAATTGTGTGCATTTTCTTTTTCCTGGATGCCTAAATGGTACTTTTATAGTGAATCTGATATCTGAAAGTCTGATCTTGAGAAAACATTCTCGCCTTGTAGCGAATACCTCCACGAGGCAATCCGCAGGGAGATCCGTCTGGCTCGAGAGCACTTTTCCGGAGCGGCCCTGAGTCAGGAGCTGGGCCGGATCCAGAAGCGTCTGGACTCGGTGGAGCTTCTGAGTCCAGACGTTGTTATGAGCCTCCTGCTGTCTTACAGAGACATCCCGGTGAGTTAATAGTTACATGTGTATAACGCTAAGCTTTCAGTTACAAACATGAATATGAATGTATGATACTCATGGTTTCAACATAGGTATTTGCATCATACTTTGTCCCTTATAATGTGCATTTCTTCAGTATTTGCGGTTGAATGCATGATTGTGTCAGCAATTCTTTGTGGGAATGTTTTGATTGTTGCTGTGATACTCACCAGAATCTGTTTAATTATTAATGAGATATAGAAAAGAGATCTCACCGGCTTTGACGTAGTAAATTATTGCTTCCTGTTCTTTAAGATTGCCATGCTACATACGCTTTTAATTTTATTCTACGAACAGAGGAACAAGCAGTAATATTTGACTGGTTGTGAAATATAATAAGTGCCAGACAAATGTGTAAACAATTTATTGAAACTGAGCTCTCTTTCTCCATGTGATTCAAGGACTACGACTCCATCATAAATCTGTCGGAGACTTTGAATAATTTGCCCATGTGCATGGTGATATCACATCAGAACATTAAGTTTCAGTATATTTTTGCATTGAACAGGTGAGCTTGGTTTTTGTTTTTTAACAATACATTACATAAAAATATCAGTTTATTCCCTACAAAACATTTTGAAATGTGTTTAAAGGAGGAATCACCCTGGTGATCGTGACAAGGCTTTAAAGCTGATTTTACCCATTGTGGAGTCAGAGAACCCCGTGGCCTCAGACGTGTACTGCCTGTGCGGGCGCATCTACAAGGACATGTTCCTGAGCTCAGGCTTCAAAGACACATACAGCAGAGATCGAGCATGTTACTGGTGAGTCCTGGCCTTTATCCTCTCGATCGACAGAGCATCACAACACTGTTGACCGTTAAATCTGTTTCACACATTCATATTTATAATGTGCTGTGGTAAGAGAACATCTGATCTTGAATAATACAAATAAAAGTTAATGTAAGTCCAGTGGTCTGCACATCATTCCAATGTATTGTTTAGTATTTTTGTCCTGCTTTATTTAAAAAAATATGTAAACAACTTTTAAAACAAGAAAAGATGCATTAATTGAGAAAATAAATAGCATGAGATAAGACTTTTTGTCAGAGAGGGGGAAAATATATATATATATATATATATATATATATATATATATATATATATATATATGTATATATATATATATATATATGTGCGTGTGTATTTGTCCTGTTTTTAAGGAACATTTTTTTCTATCCATTAGCAATGGATTTTAATGATACAAAAAAATACACTTCAACATATTTTTTTTCTTATTTTAAGCATAAAATAAAAAAAAAGAATGATGATGAAAACTGTGTTAATTTTTAAACGATATATTCCCAGGGGAAAAAAAATAATATCTAATACAATTTTGATTCTCAGTTAATTTTTTTGGGATTAAATAATGTTTTATTTATTTATTTATTTTTAATGGTTTTTTTTTCTACTAAAAATGGGATAAAATACTAATTAATATTTTTATTTATTTATGTGGCTCAAACAGTGATCCAATCAGCTATGTTCAGGTATTTGTGTTAATGCTAATTTCTCTAATATTCATTGTACAGTAACGATGTCTTCTGTTTCAACCTCTGTTTGTCCCGCAGGTACGGCAAGGCCTTTGAGATTGAACCCTCTTTACACTCTGGAATCAATAATGTTGTGCTCCTGATGGCTGCTGGGCATGAATTCGACACCTCTATTGAACTGCGGAAAATCGGTGTGTTTGTGTGTCCTTTATTTAGCTTCACTGCTCTGGTTGCGTGCACTTTAAACTGTGATGATGGGTCATGGTTCTGTCTTCATATCATGTAGTGCTTTGTTGGCTATTGCATGGTATTTTCTCTTTAGCAGCGTGATGTATAGAAACTGATACTTAGTGGCCTAATTTTATGATCCAAATGCTTCAGGCTTTGAACATGAATGCACGATAACACAAAGTATGAGTATATAGAATGTGAGAAAATAACAGTTTGAGGTGTTTAAACAGGTGTTGCCTTATTTTCACACTTTTGAAGTGCGGCCCTGTCTCATGCTTTTCATATAGCCCAGACTGAGTTTTGGTTTGTGGTGTTCTTTGTGCTTGTTGTGCAGGTGTCACACTCAGTAGCCTGCTGGGCAGGAAGGGCTGTCTTGAGAAGATGCAGGACTACTGGGATGTTGGTTTTTATCTTGGGGCTGGAATCTTGGCCAACGAGCACAAGAAAGTCATAGAAGCTTCAGAGAAACTCTACAGGATCAAAGCGCCAATGTGGTGAGCCAAGGAAATGATTAATTATCTATGTTTTGTTTGGTTTGGTAGGAAGTTTTATTTTCAGAACTGTAAGGACCCTCATTAAAATAAGTTTAGGCCTGTCAGTTTTTAAAAAAATTGAAGTACTTCAAGTTTGAATTAGACAGGGGCATGAATTATTCCATTATCGTGTTGAAGTAATTACACTAAATTAACATTTACAACCCTGAATAAGACATGTTTTATTTACTGCAAGGTGATTTCTCCTTCAAATCAGGTATGTTGCATCCATCATGGAGACGTATATACTATACAAGCAATTTGCCAAACCCAAAGACGTGAATCATCCTAAACAAGAAACTGTGGACTTTTGGATGGAGTTGATGGTGCAGGCGTGCAAGCCTACAGTTTCCACAGCACGCTGCCCGGTAAGACCACTTCTTTTCTCCTCAACAGTAGGACAGGACAACCTCAAGGCCCTAATTTACTCACAGCGACGAAGTTCGAAATACGTGACCAGTGGTAATACTGTTAGCAAGCATCCCAACGCCACCCACGCTGCTCAGAGCAGTAGTTGGATAAATGTGTAAATATGTCCTGTCTAGGCAAACAAATTTCGTTTTGGCTTGATTTTGTTCGAAATGACGTCACACCAGTTGACATGTATTGGGACCTTTACCCCACTGCCAAAAATCAGCCTGCTTTACTTAAAGGAACGGCCAAAAAGGTGGAGAACACAAGCAGACCCATAATATCTTGTCTTTTTTAGGTTCTGATTCTGGAGCCCACTAAAGTGTTTCAACCCAGTATAATAAGCGTAAGTGAGGAAGATGACAGCTGTACGGTGCAGCTGAGACACGTCACTCCACTCGAGGTAAACACCCTTGACTCTTGGCGCTTTTCACGCGTGGCATTTAAGAGTAGCCTAATTGTGCAGGGTGTAGTTACATTGCATTGTGTTGTCACCTAGTTGAGTTTCCATCTTCTTGAATAATTTATGTGAAAGATAGGCATCATGGTGTGAATTTGAGATGCTTTATGCAGTAAAATTCAACCTATTATACATGTATGTGGGAGTGTAATGTGCTTGGTTTGGTTTTCCCAGAAAGGTCTTCATGAGTGGACTTTCCCAGCATCTGCTATTCGTGGAGTAAGGTACTGTGCGCTTATGGGAATACTGTAATTTCCACTTTTTTTCTGTTTTCCATTTCCAAGCTTGTAGCAGCTTATGGTCCCACTAGGGCTGTTCTGTTTTGGCCACAGGCCATCGATTTTTCTCTGAATAGGTCTTTTTTTAAAACTTCCTTGTTGCACGGCTTACTTGATGCCTGTTATGCTCTTTCCAGCTTTTTAAGCTACAGGTCAATGTCTCTTTCAGTTCTTTTTCTTATTGGTTTTGTTTCTATTTCCAGCCCTTAGGATAGTGGACATCTTGTTTAGAGCTCAGGTTGCAAAACAAATGATAATGGATGTTGATAATTAAGGTCAGATCGACCCATATTTAAAATTAATTTTAGTTATGGATACAGTGTACTAGTGGGATCGAAACAGATTCTATCAGGAATGTGTTATATTTGTCATTAAATTGTTTATGAGTTGCAAAGAGCTGTTTTATTGCCTGTGGAATTTTCCTGTGGAGACTTTTTAATGTTTCATTTTATAACACAAATTACACACTTTAACCTAAAACTTTGAATTTTGAAGCTTTTTTTGTCACAAGACTACAGTAGTTGTCAGATTCAAGTCATTGTAATATTAACTTTTTAGGCATTAAATGTCTCATTCATGTAATAGAACAAAATAACTTTGCACCACATACTTTAATTTTAAAAACAGCCATTCTAAAAACTTTCTAAGTATTATAAATTCCCAAGGGAGCGCATGGAGTTTTAGGAGTACAAACCGAACTGCTCTGTTTGGATCAATTTCAAATACTGTAAAAGAGCTTATCCCATTATCTTTAATGTTTTGATTTTCTGGCATGTTGGATTGGATTGAAAATCTCTTGTTATTCCACTCGTCCAGCATCTCCAAGTTCGACGAACGGAGCTGCTTCCTGTATGTCCTGTACAATTCAGATGACTTCCAGTTGTACTTTCCCAGCGATCTTCATTGTAAAGGGTGAGATCCACCAGCTGACGCATTGCTCAAACATGCTTCCAACTAGGCCATCATGAGGAAAGAGCTCTAATGTCATGAGTGTTTTTGGCAGAGAATGAACTCCTAAAATAATAAAATTATTGTAAAATAATTTAATATTAGTAAGTTAACTTCATACTTGCTCCAGGCTCTATTCACTGAGCCTTTAAAATGCATGCCATATTTACTTACTCCTCTGTTGTACCATGTTCAGGAAGTCACATTTGACCTTATCTTAAGTTATTCTGATTATACCAGTGAAAACATTACGAAATGGCCAGATGATCAAGTGAATGTGCATGTTTGAACATCACAAGGAAATGAGTCACAATTAAAGATTTTTTTTTTCCATTGAACAAATTCTCAAACCCTATAATTTGTGTGTTGCTTTTCAGGTTCTGTGATTTGGTGAGCTCTCTATTGCATCAAACAGAAAGTCCCGTGGAAGATTCCAGTCAGATCAGGGAAGGGGAAGGAGTTTTAGAGGTGAGAGAAATCCCCATGAATTCTCTATAACCTCTCATTGTTTGTTCAGGCCCAGTAATCGTGTTCAGCATGAGTGAAAATGTGCACTTGGTTCATTAGGCAGCTTTTTCTACCTTATCTTTGATGCAAAAGCCTTTAAAATGACTTGCGTTGATGCAGACTAATGTTTTCAGATAGAATAGGTTTATATTTTTTGTGTAGAGTAACCTGAGATTTGATTTGATTTTTTTAAAGTTGGTTTAGTTTTAATGAGCCGAATAAGTTATACATTTCTTTTGGCTTGGACTCTGCCTGTCAGCATCTGTAGTGTTAATTCCTTGACCAGATGTCTTGACTTGGCTGTAATGTTTTTATTTTTTTATGAAAAGTTTAATCATCATTAAAGAGTTGAATTGAGATTCATGACCAAATAGTTCTCTTCATTGTGTATCATTCTAAATGCAGCTTCCCGTTGCATACTGGGAATATGGTACCAATATTACGGGCAGTACCATGGTGCAATTGTGCTGTGTCAGCCTGTTGGCTTCCTCTTCAGTTATCTTTAGTATTGACTAGACTCCACATTTAAACATACTTCCTTACTGCCAGTTTAGTGCTTGTTGAATTTAGCAGTAAGGTGTGAAAAAAAATGTAATGCTGCTTCTTAGGTCCCGTCCACACTACTGCGTTTTCGTTTAAAAACGGAGACCTTTTGCAACGTTTGCACCTCCCGTCTAGACTAAAACAGAAAAAACGAAGACCTAAAACGGAGAAGTTTAGAAACGCTGCAGCTCCGTTTTGCATTTTGAATCTCCGGAGGGCGTTTTAGTGTAGACGGACAAAACGGAGGAGTGTCATCAGTCATGACATGTCCTTCCCTGATTCGTCAGCCACTGTTTACACCGGCACGCGCATGCCCGGTGTTGGTGAATGGTCACGTGATCCTCGTTTTAATGTGGACGGAGATCAATTCTAATACGCAGATAAAACGCTGGTGTGGACGAAGATCGTATTCGTTTTAATTCTCCGTTTTTAAACGAAAATGCAGTAGTGTGGACGGGGCCTTAGCAAACTCAGTTTTGCTTTTTTTTTCAAGCATTGGGAATAGCGTTCTTTTAAATGTCAAATACGTCACAGAACAGCTCATCTCAAAATGCTTCAAAAGCTAAATTTTGCCATTACTGTTCAAAAGCTTGGGGTCGGTTTGAATATTTTAAAAACATTTTTTGAAAGTAGTCTCTTATGCTCAACAAGACTGCTTTTTGTTTGATCGAAATTACATTAAAAACAGTAATTTTGTGAAATAGTATTATAAATTGAATGTTTTCTATTTTAATATATTTTAACAACTGAATTTTCGGCACTTATTACGTCAGTCTTCAGTATCTCATGATCCTTCGGATATCATTTTAATATCTGATTTAGTGCTCAATAAACATTTCTTATTATTATCAATGTTAATTTTTTTTTAAATTTCTTTATGAAATCAATATTATACATTTTTGGTGGAAACTGATACATTTCCAAGGCTTTTTTTATTAATATAAACTTCTAAAGAACAGTATTTTTTACATTTATAAATGTCTTTACTATCACTTTTGATCAGTTTAATGCATCCTTGCCAAATAAAAGTGTTCATTTCCTTAAAAAATATTTATAGTAACTTTTAATAAGTAATCCATATTAGTGATAAATCTATATTTATGTATCACTGGTCTTCACCCATTGGGTGCAGTTGGTCTATATGACTCCATTATGGTACTATTTCTCTTTCAGTACATCTATGAGATAAATGAGAATAAAGACAAGGTGGTGCTGGGGAAAGGAACCTATGGTGTGGTGTACGCTGGACGGGACCTCAGCAATCATGTGCGCATCGCAATCAAAGAGATCCCAGAGAAAGACAGCACGTATGAACATGTTTCTCAATTGCGTTGATGTTTATTGGTTAAATGCCTACGTTTGATCTTGATGTATGTCACTTAACAACATAGTAAAACATACTTTCATAACACCTAAAAATTGCCCACTTTTGGCATATATAATTAATTACTATATTATATTAATAATAATATATATTAAATTATGCGTTCTTATTATTATTATAACTGATTGGAAAAAAAAGTATAAGCTTGTTTATAGTTTCGGCCACTTGACTGTGTATTAAGTACATTGTTGATCTGCTTCTGCAAAAATCCAGCACATGTTTGTTGACCTCTGGCCATGTTCAAAAGTCCCCACGGCCCAGTGATGTTTGTCCTCAGAACTAAAGCTTGTTTAAACTGTCCTCACATGGACCATTTGCAGATGTAGACTTTTCCATGTGATCCAAGATTTGACCAAATATGCCTATAAAACCCTTATGATTGTGGTCAGAACTGCACAACTTCTTAGATCATCATAATATTTACTTTTTGTCTTCCATCTTGGTCTTTCTTGTCTTTCTCGTTCTGGCTCTTAGCTATTCTCAGCCGCTCCACGAGGAGATTGCCCTACACAAGAGGCTGAAGCACAGGAATATTGTTCAGTATTTGGGATCAGTCAGTGAGGATGGCTTCATCAAGATCTTCATGGAGGAGGTTCCGGGAGGTGTGGCGTACTTTGCTCATTGTTCTCTGACGTTATCTTTTAAGTGTTCCTCTTTGATGACATAGGGATGTTGATTTTTGCGAAGTCTGTTGAGAAGTCCTTGGTTCTTAGTATGGGTGTGTTGTGTGTAATGTTGGTATGTGGGAAGATCTATAGCTGGGAGTGTAATGGTAATGTGCTTTACTCAAACAGCTCAGACCAGTTTCAAGAATTCATCTCAAGAGTTATTTATGGGATGGTGACGTAACGCTTATTAATATGTGTGGTCCTACACCTCCTTTATGAGGAGCACTTTGAATAAATACTGTATATAAAATATATTTATAATTAACTTGTATATACTTATATAAGACAACTTTTGGGGGGAGGGCTGCATATATATATGCATATATACTGTATATAGCCTGTGATGACAAAGCTGAATTTGATAAGAAATCGTTCTAATATACTGCTCAGGAAACCTTTCCTATTATTGGCAGTTTTTAAGATCAATAGAACAGCATTTAATTATGTATTTACTGGCCCGTTTTGATCAGTTCAGTGCATCCGAGCTAAAATTGTTGAAAATAGAGCATTGAATGAAATCAATATAAAGTGCAAAGATTACAATTTTATTGACTTTTCCTATGTGTATATGGATATACAGTCTGTTATCTTAAACTGTATGATTACACATTTCCTGAATACTAATCGGTATGTATTCACTTGTTTTTTCTTCCATTACAGGAAGTTTGTCCTCTCTCTTAAGATCAAAGTGGGGGCCACTTAAAGATAATGAGGCAACCATTGTTTTCTACACCAAGCAGATTCTGGAAGGGCTCAAATATCTCCATGATAATCAGATTGTCCATAGAGACATTAAGGTATGAATATATCACAGTGCTGCCAATACTTTAAAGTTTAAAGCTATCTGTTCATCAACATGAACATTTCGGCTGCATTTTTTTAATTACCACCTATCATACTTTACATTACACTCTTTTTATCTCACCAGGGTGATAATGTTTTGATAAATACATACAGCGGTGTACTAAAGATATCAGATTTTGGCACCTCTAAGAGACTAGCGGGAATCAACCCATGCACAGAGACGTTCACAGGTGAGTCTCCTCTTGCATACTTGCGTGCTTCTCAGGTTACATTATGTAATCTTGTGTGTTTGCTTTTCAAACTCCTCCTGATTTATTTGGCCACAGGCACTCTGCAGTACATGGCACCAGAGATCATCGACCAAGGTCCTCGCGGCTACGGAAAACCAGCTGATATCTGGTCTCTGGGTTGCACCATCATAGAAATGGCCACAGGGAAACCACCTTTTTATGAGCTGGGAAGTCCTCAGGCGGCCATGTTTAAGGTGCTACAGGTTTTTGAAGCAGGCATCTAAATGTTATTCTAAACTGATGTTATATAACCATGTTAAGTCAACTGTGAAGTTTATTTACATTCCATTCTCACATTCCCAATTGACTTCATGCTTCATTGCATATTTATTAGATTCTCTATAAGGCCAGAAAAAAAGCCTCTATTCATGTACATTTGCATGAAGAACAGATGGTTTATACTCATTTCTTGTATAGCGCCCCTTGTGGCAAAGACTGGTGGTGTTCCGGTGGTGTGAAGAGTGTGTTTTGGGCCTTAATGTGAATTTCTCCTTCAAAACAGTTTACTGAGTAATTGTCCTCCTGCAGGTGGGCATGTTTAAGATTCACCCCACAGTGCCAGAGTGCATGTCAGAGCAAGCTAAAGGCTTCATCGTCTGCTGCTTTGAACCCAACCCAGACAACAGAGCCACAGCTTCAGAGCTCCTGAAGAACAGCTTTCTGAAGGGCAGTCCCAGGAAGAGGTTAAAGCCTCAGTCCGACAACTCTCTGAAAGAACCTGCCGGTGAGCATGTACAATCAATTGCGTCCATCAATTCTTGTGCTCTTTAACACTTTAAAACCAACAGCTTTAAATGGATGTTTCTTCAAATATGGGCACTTTTTGCTGTGTGCACTTTTAGAAAATAAACACCCACTTTTTTATTTGTCCACTAATGTTTATACATGATCACATGAGAAATATGTATTTATTTATTGTCTGTAAACTTGTTTATTGTTATTTATTTTATCATTATATATATAAAATAAATTGATTTTTTATTTATTTTAATTGATTGATTAAAATCAAAAATAAAATTAATTGATTTAAATTTTTTATATTTATATATATATTTTATTTTATAATTAAATTATTTTTATATCTTTTTTTTTACTTTTTCTACTAAAGCAAAAAAAAGATAGATTTCAAAATAATTTAAATAAAAAAAAGATGTATTTAATTTTTTTATATTTATTTATTTACACAATTATTTATTAATTTATTTTATAATTAAATTATTTTTATATCTATTTTTTTACTTTTTCTACTAAAGTGTCATTTACACCATTGACCACTAATATGAAAAACATTAAAATAAAAAACAGAGGCATGATAAAAGTTCTTTATATAATAAACAGATAAAGGTTGAAATATTTTTAGTTTTAATCTAAATTAACCCCTGGGGCATAAAAGTGCCCAAATTTGCAGAAACACCCATTTATCAATAGTGACTTATAATTCAAAGTAATTTAATAGCAAGTTAATAATTGGATATTTGAGTTTATTTGGACATTATATTGTAGGAGACTTTCACAGGAGCATGTCTGTACCCATTGCATTGCGTGTGGAGAACACAGATGTTGAACACAATGAATTGTCCTGCTCGTTTGATCTGAGAAGGACCACTCCTGCCTTCAAAGGAAATGACATGGCTGAAAGTCCTCCCAGCTCCAGCGGCTCTTTGACGTGAGTCAATGCATCAGACACCCAGCTTCTGGGAATTATATGTTGAAATCATGTGAAACATACTTCCAGCTCCTGAATTATTTATTTGCCTTTGTTCCATTCATTTGCTGTTGATAGAGTGCCAGATGATCCTCTTGGAGACATGACCACAAGTCCAGCCTCATCTGGAGAGAATCTTGGTTTGTTCATGCTGAGAAAAGACAGCGAACGGAGGGACACGCTACATAGGGTCCTTACTGAGTACATAGGCCTTGTAGTGCAAAACATTCAGGAGACATTGCCACAGGTACATTCCCACACTACTGTGTCACCTGAGATGCTTGATGTGGAGTTCTGTCACACCACCAGTGCCCTTTCTCAAATGCCTGAATGATTGACACTTGCTGTTTTTTTCCCATGTCGCAGATGGAGCAGTCGTGCATTACCTCAGATCACATCAGCAAACTGATTTGCTGCCTTCGAGAAAACATCCGCTCTCCGGACAAAAGGCACCTGAATAACAGCCTCCTGACTTTACGCTCCAGTCTGCTGAACTCCTCTGTGCCTCTCAGCAGCCTGCAGGCGGTGCTCTTTAGTTTCCAGGATGCAGTATGTTCTTTGCTTTCAAATTGCTTTCATCTCAATTAAACCAGAACTAAACTGAAGCTAAGGGTCTAATTATTGACATTGGCAAATATTATTTTTTATATCGTTCATACTCAGGGCTGTATGCATGTATGTATGTATGTATGTATAAAATATATTCAACAGATTTGACTTATGTTTATAGGTCAAGAAGGTTCTAAAGAAAGAGAAGATAAAACCTCATTGGATGTTTGCTTTGGACAACTTGTTGAGGCAGGCTGTACAAGATGCTATCACAGTTCTGCTACCAGGTATGTAAAGGACACCATTTCATACGCAACAGTGGCCCCACATGCTTCTATTGCATCTTTAAATCTTCAAAATCCCTTTTTCAGAGCTCAAGCTTCAACTACAGTCATCGTTTGAAAATGAGGAGAGTTCTCAAGAAACCGAGCAACCCACAGAGGCCGATCCTAAACCGGTTGTCACTCCCCTCGCGAAGGACATAGAGGAATCGCGTATCATCACTCAGAATTCTGAAGAGGGTCATACCAAATGTAACAATCTCCACAGTGACATCGTTTCCAGTCACTCTACACTTGCAAAGGAGCTATCAGAACTTCGCTTGGAGTCTATGAGGTATCCAAAACCTTTTCTCTCTGTAAAGTTGCCCTCCAATCTTTTAAAAACTGTTTAATTGATACAATTATGTACCACATGCATATGTACCAGGGTCATTATTGTTAACTAAAACCGTTGTTAAACAAAAAATGTTGTTACTTGAAGTAAAATAAACTTTTACTGAAAGATGTATAAAAAGATTTTTTTTTTCAGCTAGTTGCCAAGGCATCATTTATCCTTTTAAACTTTATGAACCAAAATAACTAAAACTGAAAAAAACTATACAGGCATATTTTAAAAAAAGTTTAATCTTTAAAAGCTATCTAATAAGAATGTTGAAATTACAAAAAAAGTAACTAAAATTAAAGCAGAAAAAAAATAATTCCAAATATTAGATTTATATTTCAAATAAATGCCAGTCATTTGAACTTTTTATTTAGAAAATAATCAAGAACTGCATCATGGGTAAAATATTAATCAGAAAATTTTCCACAATGTTTGTAAATGTTGTAAATGAGCACCAAAACAGCATATTACAGTGTGTGTGTGTGTGTGTGTGTGTGTATATATATATATATATATATATATATATATATATATATATATATGTGTGTTTGTGTGTGTGTTAATGTATATGTATATATGTGTTTTTATATATATATATATATATATATATATATATATATTTGTGTGTATAGATATACACACAAAAAATATCAATTGCAGGCCAGCATACAGCAAAGTACAGCAATTATCAGATGAGTGATGGTGGTGATTCATGTCACAACAGAATGACCTTTTATTTATTTTTCAAATTAGCCACAAGAGGGCAGTGATGCAGTTATGCAATGATAAACCACACTGATTTGTTGCTGTTGGGAATTGTTCACACTATGTTTCAGGTTGTTGCTTCAGCTGAATGAAAAGGAGAAAGAATTTCAGGAACTTCTGAAGAACTCCATTCATACCAAACAAAGGCACATCAACACCCTGGAGATCAGAGCTGCGGCTACAGGTTGCTCACATTTTTTCTCTTATTAATTCTTTAGTTAAACACAGTATTTACCACTGAACAATTGTTTGTGAACTGCTTCTTCCATATGAGAGAAAGTTGTCGCCTGAGGCAGTCAAAAGGTGTGGCCATGGAGCAATGTCACTTTTATTCACGTCTACTCAACATGCCACTGCTTATCTTTAGTTTTAGAAGTTTTTGATACTCCTAAAGGATACGCCCTGTAATCACTTAAGACTGTTACCCAATTTCAACAAAGCAAGTTTATGGCTCACCCTCGGGGCTTGCGTTTTCACCACATGTGCTTCTATAGCAATAATCCCTGGAATTTTCTGGAAGTGTTTTAGAAACAGTGACTTTTGCAATGACCAGTTTTGCAGTAATAGTATAGGACTGTAACATCAATGTACAAAAGTGCAAATATGAGTTTATACAGCCAACGTTTGTTATGTTTATACTTTGCAACAGATAAGAAACCTTCATCCCATATTGCTCACAATTCTGCTTTGGTGCGCTGGTTAAGAGGTGTTCCAGTCGATGAGAAAACCATTGAAATAGTGAGTGGAAATATAGAAAAATATATTCCCTTTGATTGCGAATTCATATTTATGGATTTCGAAAAGTGAAATTTAGCTTAATATTTTGAAGGTAATAGTGATTGCTTGTTGTTTGTTTTCTTTAAGCTTGTTTTTCATGAGTTCACATTGGACAGTCTCCTCCACCTCGCCTGCAGAGATGATCTGCAGTACTGTGGCATCAAGTAAGTCCTTCAGACATCAATACCAAACAGGAAAAAATATGGCAAAGTGTAGGAGAGACATAGTTAAATGTTATATTTTGATAAAAATGGAGTACCATTTTTCTCTAAGATACTGTACACTAAGATTTAGAAGTCTTTTATGCTCACCAAGGCTCCGTTTGTATTATCAGAAATACAGAAAAACCTTAATATTGTGAAATGATAACATTTTAAAATGTGATTGGAAACCTGAATCTACAGCATCATTACTGCAATCTTCAGTGTCACATGATCCTTCATAATCATTCTAATTATCAATGTCAATATCAATGTTAAAAACAATTGTGCTGCTTAATATTTTTGTAAAAGCAGAGATACACTTTTTTCAAGATTCTTTGATTAATTGATAGTTCAAAATGTCTGGACTGTCACTTTTGATCAATTTAATGCATCCTTGCTGAATAAGTCTTCTTTTTTTCAAGAAATGAATACTTTAATCTAAACCTTTGAACAGTGTTGAAGTAAATCTGTGTTTGTGCATTTGTTTTTCAGAGGTGGGATGCTGTGTCGCTTGTGGGCTGCCATCTCCAAGCAGAGGAAGTCTCATCTCAGTCCAGTCAGAGAGGACAGTGAAGATACCATTCTCTGACAGACATGAGTGACTCTCTCTTGTCCAGCTTTTAGATACTATGAGCTCAGTGAGTTTGCGGTGTATAGAGTCTGTGCATGTTGCGCACTGTTACTTTGTGACACTAAGAGGAAAGAAAATAATTTTATAGAAAATATACACTACTGTTCAAGGGTTTGGGGGCGTAAGAGCTTTTAATGTTTTAAAGGGATGCCCTTGTGCTCATCCAGGCTGCATTTTTATGAGAAAATACAGGCAAAACAGAAATATTGTGAAATATTATTACAATTTAAAATATTTTACAATATCAGCATCATTACTCCAGTCTTCAGTGTCATATAACATGATCCTCAGAAACCATTGTAATATGCTGATTTGGTGCTCAAGAAACATTTCCTATTATCATCATCAATGGGGAAAACAGTTGTGCTGCTTATTTTTGTGGAAATTGTGATTTTATTTTCAAACTTCAAAAGAGCAGAATATATTTTATAACATAAATGTCTTAACTTAACATAAGTTTAATGTGTGCTAAAAAATCTTGCTTCCTTTTACAGTCCAGTTACCCATGTAAATACTATGTACTTATTTTATTAACTACAATTACTGGGTAATAACTAGTACTAACCCTGAACCTACCCCTAAACCTACCCCTGTTCCATGTACTTACCTTTAGCCAGTACTTTTTAGGTAATTACACTGTAACTACTGTACTGTAAAAGGAAGCGTTACCAAAATCTTAACCCTAAACTTTTGAATGACTCAAAGAATAGCTTGAGAGCATTCAGTTTCTCTGATCTAACGTGTTATAAAGAGAATCAATATATTTTTGTTCATTTAAAATCTGTGTGAAATATTTCTGCTAACATCTGACAATCATATGTGAATGTGCAGGGCATTGAATATGTTTTGTATATATGAATATGGGTACCAAAATGCTGTATTTGTATTTATGAATTGTTCTTATACTATTTATATTAACTATACTTTCAAAAGATAACGATACTGACAGCAAATCTAGACAAAAATTAAACTACAATTTAGTAATTTATCTTATAAGTAACATTTCTTTTTGTAATTTTATTTTATAATGCACAAGTGAAGGGAAACTAACTGATCCAAACTTTTTTTTTTTTTTTTTTTTTAACAAATACATTTTTAAAAGTACAACTATTCCAAATAAGCCTTCAATTCATTCGAGATAATAAAAACTACATGGAAAAAAATGAGTGAATGTTGTTTAAATAAAATTATTTTTTGACAAAATTAGATGAAAAGTGTTAAAGCAATGATCTTGTCATCAGTGACAATACAGTATGCAAACCAAAGCACACAGTGAATGACTGACACTTGCTAAACATCTGAATCAGCAATTCACTTCGTTCTTGGTGCATTTTTAATGAAGCCAGTTTTTTTTATAGACGATCTAGCTTATTTCAAAATGCTACAGTTTGGCTTGCATCCACATGCATATGGATGAATGTGTGAAGTCAGTTTCATTTCTCAAAATATGTTGTAATAATTGTACATGCGAGGCTGTTGCAGAGGTGGAGTATTTGAATACTTTTTGAACATGTATGTCATTTTATGAGCTTGCATTCCTAAACATCCTCGTACACAAGCAGCAGAAACATAATTTTTCAGTGAGAAATTTCGCTGTCATTATTAACATTCCTCAGAAATGTGGCTCAACGCTTCCTGGCAATACAAAGTGTTTGTCTAGCGTATGTGTGTGAAGGTGGGTGGTTCGCAGTCCTCTTTGGAAGAAGTGATGCCATGCACTGAAGCTGATCTAACAATTCCAGCTGTGCTTCCTTATGTTTCTGTTGATGTTGCCATGGTAACAGCAATTACATCATCCTCTCACCCTTGCCTCCAGGTTGAAGATCACATTGTTTTTCCACAGGGAAGATTTCTCTTATGTGGCTGTGATCAAGCAAGAACATGAAGGGCCTAAAAACCCAGTTCATAAAAAAGGATATGAGCTAATCAATGGGCTCAGCTTCAGTAGTCATTCATCAGCTTGTAGCTTTAATGAGGCATACTGCATTTTTTCAGTAAAAGGCTGGAATACACTAGACAACTTTTAAGTCTGAGTCAAGAGATTTTGAA
Organism: Cyprinella venusta; assembly: GCA_038021265.1. Lineage (NCBI taxonomy): Eukaryota > Metazoa > Chordata > Actinopteri > Cypriniformes > Leuciscidae > Cyprinella > Cyprinella venusta. The sequence goes on from CM075874.1 coordinate 25,807,726, forward strand.
ACTCTAGGCATCATATGCTATCGACTTTGTAAAAGGTTTTAGATTAAATCTGATCACAAAAGAACAATGTTCTCACCAAAATATGCAATAAATTAAAATGTCTATTCATGGAGCTTTTTGCCTGCTGGATGTGTGCAGCAGTTTTTGTCTAATTCTTCCAGATTAAAACTGGGCACTAAATGACTGAGGATCACACACTGCCAGAACTTCGTTCCGAACATAAACTCATGCAGAAACATTGCTAGCAGATGCATGAAAAATTAAAGCTGCAAGCAGCATTTATCGGGGTTCAAGCACTTAAGGTCTTTAAGGACAAAAATCATCAAAAGACATTAATTTATTTTAGTAAGACCATTTACAGCCAATTCAGGCAATTTACCATAGGGAATACATGCTTTTTAAGATTTTTAACATTTACAGCGCCACTTAATGTCCAATCTCCATAAAACTTGGCATGCCTGTTAATGATGTTATGGCACATATGTTCACCAATTTTCGTGAAGTTCTGAGTTTTTGTTTATGATTTATAGGCTTTTTAATTTATTTTGCCACTCCCAATATTTAAATGACACGTTTATTGCCAACCAATGCAAAAGTTCAACTTTTTTTGACAATTATTGATCTCGAGAGTCCAGTGAATTGTCTTAGACTGGTCTGGTTCCGATCTCTCAAAAAACCAGGGACTAGTTCGCAAAAGTAGGTTTTTAACATATGTGATCTAAAGCTGTTTGATATTATCTGACTGGAACCATACATTTACATGACAACGATGTACCATCGCACTCCCCGATTTTCTGTGGAATCTGTCAATTCCGACTGCCCAAAATCTGCAGACTGGCTTTTCAGCAGACTTTCAGCAACTAGCAATTGACTCATTCAGTGTAACGGTCATGTTCCGATCTGTTTAACTATCCTGTGTTCCCTGTCCATTGTTTGTTGCTATGGTTTCTCATTGAGTTTCACACCTGTTCCTTGCTTCGTTTCTTCACATGTGTATATAAGCCCTCAATATCTCTGTTTTTTGTTTCCCATTGTCTGAGTTATCGTTATATTTTATGTGTAGTTATTTGATAATTTCTCATTGTTCATTTCTTGTATCCCATTTATCTTTTGTCTTGCTCTTTTTGTGGAGCCCCTTTTTTGTTAATAGACCATTATCTGTTATTTTATTTAAATCCCATTGCAGTAAACAACGCTAGTCCAGTTTCGCTGCGCTGGTCACTTTTTTATTGAGTAGATGTCAATTTCTTTTTAACGACTTGACAAGAGTAATGGCTATCAGTGTGCCCTTGAAATCCGGTTGTAGTCCAGGACTCTAGTGGAGCTTTGCAGCAGGTGGAGCAGATGTCACTGTGCTTTGGCCAGGTTGTGAAATTAACTGAATATGTTTTGCTTTTCCTAACCATATATTTCTTCTTCCTTCCTGCCCTATTTTTATTGAGCTCATTCCTTTTACTGCCCCTTTATCACTTTCCTTGTGAAGGCTTGGTGCATGCAATCCATTAAATATGAAATAACAGGGAATCCTGTTCAGGGATTGGACTTTTGGACGTTATCTTAAGAACTGTTACTGAAAGGTTTAGAGAACCCAAAACAGTTCCTCTATGGTCATAGCAAAAAAAAAAAAAAACTCATGGAACCTTTATTTTCAAGAGTGCAAATCCATCATCAGATCTAGGAAGTTTTGAATATACTCACTAAGTACTATGAGTATTAAACAGGTTACTGGATCCACAGCTGTATTTATTGCATCTGCATTGCATAAAAGCTTCACTTTAGGTGGCTACAACTACATTCTTTTTTATAAAAGTTTTCATTCACAATGTATAATAGGCAATATTTCAACAGCGAAGGACATTTTAAAGAGCAATTTAAGCTTTTAAACTGACCCAGTAGGGTCACAGTGGGTCATTCACCCACTCTGTCCCTTTTTCATTCTCTCTTTTTCTTCCTGGTAAGTACAATGTTTGTCATGGTAATGAAAGGGTCTAAGGGCGGATCTTTGGATGGTGGAGAACGGGGTGGGGGCTACATGAAGGTGTAGAAGAGCAAAAAAAGGGGGGGTTCAATTCATGGCTTTGGAAATGGGTCTATGGAGGTGATGTGTGGGGGATGAACTTCTTTGCTAAATTCTAAAATATGGACAGTTTAGAAAGTATACAGGATAAATATATCAAATATAATATGGTAAATAAATGTAAACATTTGCTAAAGATCTGAGGGTTTAATTCATAATACTTACAGTTTTTCTCAGTCGCTTTGGTGCATTTCTCACATCACTATTTACATTTGCACAACAGTTAGTTCAACCTTCACAACATTTAGTCATTTGTGCATAACATAGTAGCAGTTTCTCATTCCTTCAAGCAAATTGCAAATGCTTTTGGACATGCATCAATTGCTTTCATACAACTCTCTGCTGTTTTATAACATTATCATTTGCTTATGTCATGTCAGTCAAAATTAACTATACTTGTGCATGCTGAATAGTCATTCCATATAAAACTAATGGTCCTCATTTCATTGCTTGAGTCTTCACATACAAAAATGTTAAACTAGTTGTCAAAATCTGTTTTGACAATTTTTAAATCTGCTTTTTCCCCCCTAAACTGAACAATTTATTTCAGGCTTTCACTGATGAGAAGCTTTCACTGATGAGAAGAGATGTGCATGAATGATTTACAGTACTATGTATGCTGTATATTCAGTTCCAATATGTACAGTGATATTGGCCAGTCTGAGTATTTCCCCAGTATCTGCTCAGTTACTGGGATTTTCACACAGAACCATTTCCAGGGTTTACAAACACCAGGGTGTGAAAGGGAAAAACCAGGGTGTGAAAAGGGAAAAACATCCAGTATGTGGCAGTCCTGTGGGCGAAAATGCATTGTTGATGCTAGAGGTCAGAGGTGAATGGTTTCCTGGTCTGATGAGTCTCGATTTCTGTTGAGACATTCAGATGGTAGAGTCAGAATTTGGTGTAAACAGAATGAGAATATGGATCCATCATGACTTGTTACCACTGTGCAGGCTGGTGGTGGTGGTGTAATGGTGTGGGGATGTTTTCTTGGCACATTTTAGGCTCCTTAGTGCCAATTGGGAATCGTTTACAGTAAATGCCACAGCCTACCTGAGCATTGTTTCTGACCATGTCCATCCCTTTATGGCCACCATGTACCCATCCTCTGATGGCTACTTCCAGCAGGATAATGCACCATGTCACAAAGCTTGAATCATTTCAAATTGGTTTCTTGAACATGACAATGAGTTGACTGTACTAAAATGGCCCCCACAGTCACCAGATCTCAACCTACTAGAGCATCTTTGGGATGTGGTGGAACGGGAGCTTCGTGCCCTGGATGTGCATCCCACAAATCTCCATCAACTGCAAGATGCTATCCTATCAATATGGGCCAACATTTCTAAAGAATGTTTTCAGCACCTTGTTGAATCAATGCCACGTAGAATTACTGTAAGGCAGTTCTGAAGGTGAAGGGGGGGTCAAACACAGTATTACTGTAGTGTGGTGTTCCTACAGTAATAATCCTTTAGGAGAGAGTATTATTACGTAATTATTATTTGTAGTAAATAAGGGTGTATTTTTTTTCTTTTGCACAATGCTGTGAACAAATTAGAATTGAAAAAGAGCATATGCAGTAAAAATGTGAAACATATTCAGTGTCTTGTTCTCAATTACTGTACCTCACTAAATACAGTAATGTGAAACTTTACTGTAGTTTTCAAATGGCTGTGCAAATAGTTTATAGGACTGTCTTGAGCATTTTCAGGTATAGTGTCACCAAAATCTGACTTTTTTTGCATTGGCACACACTTACAAAGTAAACTGTCATAATGAAAACATGACAAAGCCATTTGACTATCTTGTTCATAAACACTGGTGTTAGGACTTTTCATCTTGACGACACTGACACTTTCAATGACATGAATACTTGCTTTTGAGGAATGAGTTATCCATTTTGAGCAAGTGACACACTTTTGCAGGTTATCAAGTAGGTTTTGCAGTTTGTACTAATTGTTTTGAGAACTGCATTAACTGTTGTGCAAATGTAAATAGGGATGTGAGAAATGCACCAAAGCGACTGAGAAAAACTGTAATTTAAATAAAGACAAATCAAATAAAAGAATGTCCGAATTACTTTATAGAATTCGATGAATCATTTACAGGCATAACTAAAGGGATGCCATAATAGCAAAATCAATTATTTTGGATTGAAGAATTGCATTCAACTGGTTATGTTATTATGAGTGAAGATGTATGACAGGTATGTAAAATTTATTTGGTTTATTCAATAACAATGCAATGATTTACAATAATAATTCAATATTTTCTTTTTTTTTTTAATCAGCAACAACATGCTTCTTGGAACCCTCTACCCCATTCTACTAATTCTAGTAAATTAAGTGGCCTGATTAGACATTTTGTCAGTGCAACTTACTGTAAATAATAACAATGAACTTTTGTTTCCAATCTCACTCCAACAATTAAGACCAAATCTGCTAAAACCATAATGACTAATAAACTAAAATCTAGTATGTTGCCCCAATCACGCAATCAAAATTATGCTGACTGCTTGAGTTCTCATTATGGTACGCATTATGATCTCTAATAAAAAAAAAAAGAGTATCTGATTTATTTTAAACCACATTGTTTTATTTATGATGTGTCAACCCCATTCTTTTGCTTCCCGTCTGAACTCTAGAAGGCAGGACAGTTTGACAGAAATGTTTCAAACAATGAGAAGATGAGACTGCCCAGACATCTTCTCAATACGTCATTCTCTGTCTAACATTGTTCTAAAGTTGGCTGATACCACATTCCTCACATAAAAACAAGAACAGAAATACTGAAGGTCTATCTGGGTGCATTCTGGGCATTCCTGTTATTGTGATTTTATTAAGGGGCCACTAATGACCCTGCGCCATGCAGAGATGCTGACCCTTGGGTTCTTTAGGACAATAGACAAGCTTCTTGAGAATGACACTGTTGAACATGAGCCTCACCGAGAATATAAATCGGTTTTAGGCCCAGTGTTAAGAATGGTATAGTAATGGAACAAACTGCTAGATGTCAAATAGCAATCGAACTGGATTGTATTGTGCAAGCAAAACATGTTTAGATACTTCTAAAAGGCATGAAGACAAATTTCCATTGTAGAAATTGGATTTTTCTCTTGAGAAATTTCTCGTTTCCAAATTTCTCTTGTTTTATATAGCCTATAACTTTCTTCTCTTGACAATGAAAATAGTTAAACCAGACTTGTTTCTCACTCAGAACCCGTGGTTGGATGTCCCTCACGGTCCAGCCTCTTTTCAGCTATCAAATTCAACAAAGCCTTCAGAAAATATTGCCTAGAATGTGTTTAAGTTTGTGTACGCCCACAAAGACATAAAAATGTGTGTTGACATCTTTGGTTCACAATGCCTTTTTTGTGAATGGCATAAAGTTTTGTTGTTTTGTTATATAATGAAATGCTGTTTACAATGACACTATAAGTGTAATCACAAAATTGTCCTCAATAAAACAAATCTGCACTATTCTGCTTTGTCAAACCTCATTTATTGAGTGAGTATTTCCTTTAGCGTATTGCTTAAACAGTGCAAGTGAAGAACATGAGGTTATTGAATAGAGGGATTTGTGAATGCATTAGCAGATTTGCAGCTAATTTTAGTATCTTTTCATTTGAGCTCATTTTAATATTTATGTAAAGCTTTGCAGGAAGAGTTTACTTCAGAATGAGGTCTGTAACATACTGTATCTGTTCATACTGTAATTATTAGTATCACGTATGATCTAGAAATGATCATATGGTTTCCATATAACTAGAACATGGTTGTTCGCCATTAGATAGATAGATAGATAGATAGATAGATAGATAGATAGATAGATAGATAGATAGATAGATAGATAGATAGATAGATGATAGATAGATAGATAGATAGATAGATAGATAGATAGATAGATAGATAGATAGATAGATAGATAGATAGATAGATAGATAGATAGATAGATAGATAGATAGATAGATAGATACCCCCCAATCACTGTTTCCAGTTGCAGTGACAGGTGGCTCTTGGGGGGTTTGTGTTAACAGAGGCCAACAGCTGCACAAAGGAGTCCCACTGGTCTTTTCGGGGGACGGGATGTCCCCTCTCAAGCGTGCCATTTGCACCCCCCAATCTCACTCCAACACCAACCCCCTCTCCCCTGAATAGCGTCCACTCTTATCCTCTCTTGAGCAGATGCCAGCTGGGGTCTACAGGTGGCTAGCAGCTTATAGTTCATATGGATTCAGCAAAACATATTTCCCCCCTGTTATCACTGTTTTGTCCCTCAGAATATTAGATTATGTTGAACTGAAAAGAACACACAATGATGGAGAAGAGAAACTTGTTTCTTCTGATGCAATATAATTTGTGACATACTTTGATATTTTATTTAAAAAAATATATTGAAGCTTTATGTTTGCTATAATCTAAGCACCAATAATAATAACTTATAAAAAAACACCATCATCAACCTTATGACCTGCTGGTCATTTTATCATCTGCTTTGAGTCTTATTTGGGCATAAGCAACATTGTAGGCCAACATAGGTAGCATTAGGTGGAATGATGTTCTCCTAGAGGGCATTTGATGGGATAAAATAAGTGAGTGCTGCATGAATCATCAATATTTTTGGGCAGTTGCCTGGGAGAGAAAGACTGCAAATTTTAAATGTATATATAGGCTATGTGGTGACCCTCCAGTGGCTATGTGACCACAAAGCTAACAATCATTGAAAATAAATCCACAAAACTCCATTTTTTCTGGGTGTTTATGGCAAAAGAGTGTCATGAAGATTCTACTCTATAAACACTTTTTTTTTTTTTTGGAGGAGGGTTAGTCTCAGACACTGATATGTGATATTGGCTCATAGAGCGAAAACACCTATCTAAATACTAGTCATTATGGCATCATTCTATGATGAAATTATTGGTTCAGTGTATTGAGTCACACTAGGCAGTTTGAACATTTTGGAGACGCAGGCAGACGAAACCTTCTGATGTGAAACAGGTTGGACAGGTAAAATAGGAAACAGTATTTAAAAGGTGCGAGCTTGTAAACGTAAAAAAACATAATATTATTTACATCCTGCTTTTCTAATTAGATTTGAAATTGCAAAATCGTATTAAAAAACCATCACGGGTAATTAGGGATTACTTTAATTCTACATCCACCCCTAAGTATAATGTGGTACATTCCACACTGGAGGCCGAGTTGGGACGGTCTTCAGCTCACAATGAGCCGCATGCCATCACCTTCAGAGCGGCAGAGGGAGCACACAGGCGTCCGCTGTGTGTTAGAAAGTTTATTGAATCTCACCGCTCCATGAGGCCGTGACAAATCTACGGTTTTATGACTGGACTTTAATCACGGGATCTACGTGCGTCCATCGTATTCATAATATTATACTAAGCCACTCTGGTTTATTGTTTTGGGGATTTTTTCTGCGCTGATCAGAAACAGGGATAGGTTTCGTGTGCCTGTGGAAATCCGGCGATTGAAGAAAGTTTCTCCCTGTCTCACGGAAGGAATGAATTCATTTTAGAGACAAAAATCCACATGATTTGTCAAAAACATGGAAATCAACCATCTTGACACACAACCGGGGATAGATCAGTTGACACCACCAGGAACGCGTAAGTCGGCGTTTATTTTTAATCTGTATTTCTCCTCGAGATGCATGTGAATGCTGCCTTGCTTTTACCTTCCACCGACAATATCCGTAGCCTTGGAACAATACGAAAACTGCTAGGTAAGCGTTGACCTCAGATGCAATTACACATTTCAAAGTTTATTAAAATGAAATAATAATAACTAAAAATAATGCACTTCCCACAGATAGCACACGTACGTCTCTAATATGTATTTTAAAGAGCTGTTCATCTGGAAAGCATCTGCTGTAACGTTACAGACATTAAAAAAAAACAGTTTTACATAGGCTACATTCCAAATCATAACGTATACATCTTAAAACGTTTTATAAATGTTAAACACTGGACAGGAAATGTCTTAAAGACGCATTATTATTTTACATTTACTATATAACATATGTATTAAATGTGTTTATTTAAAAATAGACAGATAAACATGTATTTATATAAAAAGATTGTATTTTATGTCATACTATCCAGTTTACTATAATTTCTTTTTTTTATCCAATGCATGACGTTTTTATGGTGGCGAATGTGACGTGTTACAGTGATGAGATATTCACGCAGGAAATTGACAATCTATTTATGGCGGATTGGACAATGAATTGGATATCTGACATCTCAAAGTTTTTCACACAACACTAGTTATGAGCTAGACGCTATGCTCCAATGGTCTGCGCACTAGCGTGTGTTTTGCTGTCATTATTTGCGGGTGTCATGGATTATTGTGACGATTGAGGCTTCTTTCTGTGACGTCACTCATGATTTCTTTAACGTGAGAGTATAAAATCATTATAGACGAATTTCCAGTTGATCACAATGATCGATTCGTCATCAAACACTTGAAAAGCTGCAGATCATTTGCATGTGATTTCTAATGAATCCGTCGACTATTCATCCAAGCACTGACTCCATAGTTACCAAATAAATAGAAGTTAGAACCATATCTTCATAGTGATTTGGATGATAGCCTACTCTCCCTGGTAACAGCTCAGCCATTAAGATACACCCTGCAATTAGGCATGTCTGGATAAGCATGACTATACTGTAACATGGCAGTTAATCTATTTTTCTATTCAAATACAGTCATTTAATGGAGCTCCTGAGAAGATGGACATCTTTAGGTGTTGACGTTTGACTGCGGCTTTTAATTGGGATAGTTTATGTAACGTGAAGGTTTGCTTGCTTTTTGGCTTATAATTGAGCATTGGTTTGGGTAAAACTATAGCCTACCTCAGATCTGATTTTCTTTTCTGTTTTTGGTGAATATTCAGTTACTCCTTGCAGATATACTGGATTTTAATCTGTCTTTTTGCCTGTTTTGCTTTGGTGATCCTCTGCAGTTGTATGGTTAGTGATGAATATGTTTTTTAAAAGTCATGCAGAAGTAATTGGACTTGGTCATCCTGTTATTACGTGACCATAAGGATCGATCATACCTCTTGAGACTTTGTTAAAACACTCAATGACCTGATAGTCACTTGCTAAATTGAACATTTTGTCATAAAGTGAGCTTGAGTTTCTTTCTCTTTAGAACATGAACAAAAAGCATCTTTTGTATTTAAGTTCTTTGCATTTAGGACTTCATTCACTGTTGACTGTCACTGTTGTTACTCATTAACTTTCTATTTCACCCTTTATAAGAGAGCTCTGTTTGTGTCTTTAGTTGATTAATCACCTTTCATTTTATACCAAAGACACATTGCATGCTAGTGCACACTTAGGAGCCCATTATTCTATTGTTCGAGAGAAAATGCAAAGTAAATTTAAGTTGTCAATGTTAAAGGCATGCCCTGAATGGGAGCTGAGGCGTTTTCAGTCTGACGAGGTCTGCTCTGTTGAGTTTTGCCCTGTCAGGACTTTTGAAGAGCATCTTCTAATCTCTCTTTTCTTTAGTGGTCGCTCAGTTCCCCCGGCCTTCCGTTTTACACCCCCCCCCCCCCCCCCCCAACTGTCTGCACTGTTTGGTCCTCTTTCTTTATAGTCTCCCTTTGCTCACCTGAGAATCTGTCTTTTATGTGCTTGAAACCTTAAGATTCATAGATTGCAATCTATGTTTCCATCCAAAGCTGTGAATTTAATTTATGAGCAAAACTGGAATATATCGCATAAAATGTTTGTGAATAAAGCCCTATTTTCATCCCATCTGTTCTTCCAGTTGTCCAATTACATCCACTGTTGTGGCAAAGTCACGTCAGTTTTTTTTTTTTTATTGTTGTGCATTGAGGCATTTATATGTGTTTACATCATAGTTCATTTGTTTGTCTACTTATTTGATAAAAAAATGTCTGGCTCATTTGAGAGCATGTTTTTTAATGCACATTTTTAGAATTTATGCCCAGCTTGGCATTTCCATCCAGCGTTTATTTTTTTTTATGTAATATCCCAAAATACGTTAGTTTGTTTTCTGCAGGTTCAATGAAATCTAATGAGAATTGAGAGTAGTGATCATTGACTGATATCTAATCATTTACTAACAGAAAATGAGATGTATTTACATTTGGGGAATTTAAATAAATATTTTACTTTAATTTAAATTGCATATTTTACTTGAGATTTTTTCAAAAAAAAAGCCAGCAACATTAGCAAAATGGTCAGATTTCTCCAAAAAGAAATTGAAATGTATATTGAAAATATTGTCCGAGGTCAATACATCGGTATTTTTCAGAACAACACTATTTTCAATATTAAAAGTGCAAAGAACAGGGATGTTTTCACTCCAGCCATATTTTATACTTTTTTTAATTCATGATAATCCCAAAGCACCATGATGTTCAGGTTTCAACAGAACATTAAGCTCATTTGTCAAGGTCTGTGTGTTTTAGTTGTGGAAAACATGGGAGTTTGTTTTGATCAATAAATGATAGCTGCAGCTAGTAAGTGGATATCCATTTGAAATAGTATATTTGTCAAAACAAGTCTTGCAACGTTGTGTATTAGACACGTTTCATGTTAATAATCTAGAACTCGTTTGCTGTGAGGCTAATATAAGTTATTCCCCCAGGCTCCACCCCAGTTTGACCAGGCTGTTTTTTCTTTCACAAAAAGGGTGCTTTTGGGAGCACGATCCATGATACGTTTTTTGCTTAAAGGGATACTCCACTTTTTTTGGAAATATGCTCATTTTACCACTCCCCCAGAGTTAAACAGTTGGGTTTTACCATTTTCTAATGTATTCAGACGATTTTTTTTATATTTAGAAGAATATCAGTAACCAGACAGTTTCTGGTCTCATTGACTTCCATAGTATATTTTTTTCCTACTATGGAAGTCAATGAGACCAGAAACTGTCTGGTTACTAATATTCTTCTAAATATCAGAAAATCGGCTAAATGGATGTGAAAACGGTAAAACTCAACTTTTTAAATCTGGGGGAGTTGTAAAATGAGCCTATTTCCAAAAAAAGTGGAGTATCCCTTTAATGATTATTATTTGTAGGTCGATATTCAGTGTTACAAGGCTCTATGGTATGGAGGGAGGCTAGAGATCGTCAGATTGACAGTTTCTGTTGTGTAACATGTTAACAACCCACAAAACACATTTGAATACACACCCCTCTCTGTCACGCCAGAGAAACAATATTCAGTTTCACAACCTTGAACCAAGGGGCTCTTATGTAATGAGCAGAAACTGACCCTTTTTTAAGAATGACACCATTAATGACTTTGTACAGAGGGAAGAAACTATGACTTTGCAACATTTATTGTGCAAAATATAAAATGCTGTTCCATTTAGCAGTTGACACATCATTTTGTTCCTTTATTAGAAGTGTAGGAAGTTTTTAACCTTGGATGTCATTAAATGAGTGCCGACAGTCTACCGGGGAAATGTTTAATTGGCATGTAACAATCAAATGATCCAATTTATCCTGACCACCAACTTTATACTGACACTCACATGCACATTATACAGTTATGCACCAGTGATAAATGAAACCCATTTAGCCTGAGGAATATTGGTTCTCCACTGCATCAAATCTGGCCTAGAAAGTGTGTCTCGGGCGTAATTAATCCTTTCTTAATATTCAAATATTGTCAGACCCAGAAAATGGCAAGGAAATGTAGAGGAAATGAATTTTCAAAGCCATACTCCAGATTCTATTACTGGTTAATATTGGTCCCTTTTTTTTCTTTTTTCATTATCATTATAGAAAGACTCTTGATAATCCAATTTGCACAACCTCAAAAATACTGCATGTCAACTAAGTTTACTGAATGCATTCATCCGTTTTGCTTCCCACAGTCCATACAAGAGTTTGCATTGTGTAAAGGATCTGGTAATTCCCGTGTAGTTGTGTAATCTTTTGCCTCTAAGTAACAAATGCTGTAGCCTAGCCTCCAGTTTTGTTAGAAAAAAAGGTTAGTTTATCCAAAAATGAGCATTCTGTAACCATTTACTCACTTTCATGTAATTTCAAACCTATGGAGACCCTAAGTGGACATGATCATGGAACAAATATGAGATGGGAGGAAAAAATACTTAAAAAGCACTGAAGTATTGTTTTTCCTCCCACCTCATGATTTCCATCACAAAAGTATTACCAACAACACTGTAAAACATTTCCGTGAAATTTATGACAAAAAAAAAAAAAAACTGGCAGCTGTTTAACACACGAGAACGAACCTCATTGGTTACGCAGCACATTTGAGCTTCTGGAAGATGTTTGTTCTTCTGCTCTTCTGCTTCTGCTTATGTCCGCTGATAAATGTTTATATGCGAGTAAAAGCTTACAGTAAATTAAATCTGTTCATCTGAAAAAGATGTTTTCAGAAAATTTGGACTTAACCACTCAATTCAAATGGATACATTTTTCCTTATCACTTCATGAAATTTTTGAACTGTCAAAGTTGCAATTGCGTAGGCTGTCTATGGAAGGACAGAAAGCTCTTCATGTCTTCTGAAGGGAATGACATGAAAGTGAGAAATTGATGACAGAATTTTCTTTTTTGGGTGAACTAACCCTTTAAGACGGCAGATATTTGATTTAGTTGTGATAGGGACAAACATGGAGCTACCTTAGTATGGAGACAGCGTTCATATTTGTCATTAACAGCAGGCGCTGTGTTTTCTGGTGTGGCCACTGAGTGCTAGGAATGCTAAACATTCCTCACTGAATGTGTGTCTTCTGTTCAGCTGAGGAGCGAGAGAGAGAAATGAGAGAAGTGAGAGCGGACGAGGAAGGAACGGTGTGACAAGATTCCAGAGCTCATGCCTGCATACAGATGGAATCACGTCAGGTCTCCTTTCCCGCGTAGAACCCAGATGGTGTAAATCACAGTCCTCAGACATGAAGCGCTTGCGGGACAGCGCCTTTCCATCTTCCCCTTTCCCATTCTGATGGGATAAAGGCATCCATCCACACCAGAATTCACCAAATGCACTACCAAAATCATCATCTCCATTGCACAATGATTTTCTATTTTTTTTTTTTTTTCAAAGAAAAATGGGTGATCGGGTAAAACCCGCTTTATTTGGAAGACCACCACAAATAAAAAGTCAATACTTTCTGTGGCACTTGAATTATCCAATCAGAAACATTGGAGGCGGTTCTCTACCTGTGACGTGAGTTTGGGGAGGGACTACTTGTCAAAATGGCTAACATTGCTGAAATTGCTTTATGGCTTTAAGGTGGTAAAAATGTTCGGTATGCACGGAATTTCGGGGGAATGTGAGATACTCGGAACCATTCTCGAATTGTAAGAAATTACTGTGAAATTACTATGGGGTTTGTTGGTCTCCAAGCCTGACTGTGCCTGAAAAGTGCCCGACACTCCTTTTAAAACCAGCCAAAAGACTAGAGAAGACCAGAATACCAGCTTAAACTAATATAAGATTGCTTTTTTTTAATGCTGTGGCCTAAAAAAAATAATTTTTGAGTGCTGTAAAGCACTTGTGCATATTATTTGGTGATTCACTTCACACTTCATTAGTGTCAGCTTTTAAGATACACAAGATACAGCAGATCATGTTTTAGGTCTTTAAATCTTCACTGTTTTTAAGTCCCTGAAAAGATATAAATGTTTTGGTTAAATATGAGCATATTAGTTACATCAACCAAAATGCCTACGTATTCACCTTCTAAGACAGCATCCTATCTAAAATTGACCCCCAGAAATGGCCTTCACGCACAGGCAGCAACTCTCTGCAGCATACATTAGCAAAGTGCACTGGAAACTTGACCCTCAATTGATTGTGATAGATTTTGACTGAAGTTTAAGACATGTTAGCTCACTCTGCTGCCATTTTGGTAGCTAGGGACCTTTTTCCTATGTGGGGTTAGGCGTACAAAGTATAGATCCGGTCTACTTGGGGAAAGAATGAAGTCTCTTGCTGTTTCTTCCTGGTTTGATGTTAGCATATTGCTAAGCATTACATGCGTGTAATGCCTTAAAATGTTTTCTAGGTAGTTTGCTTGTTAGATTTTGAAACAGCTGTTATCTTTCAAAGTTGCAATGAAAAGGAAGAGGCGACAGGTATTTTCTTCTGAATCATGACGTACATCTAAGTGAAAAAGATTATTGAAAGATTATTTTTGAAAAAGAAAAAAAAAAGTAAAGCGAGAACTTGGTTCTGGTATCTTTTGTTGATTGGATGAGGCAGATTTCATTATGTGCTGCAGTCTAAAAAAGGCCAGGGTTTTATTTGCATAAGATGATTGGAGAAGTCCGGTAAAATCACCAGAGAGAAGTCGCATTCACATGTCCCTTTAAGAATTATGAGGTTAAAACAAAAATACAAATGCACTGAAGAATTGGTCACAATAACATTTCATGCTGGCTTTAAAGTCACAGGAATCTTTACAGCCACATTGTCATACCTCATAGGTGGTGTAAAGGTCAAAAGACAGGAAGCCTTGGAATGCCATCAGAGACTTTCATGTCCGTCACTCTTTTGCTTGTTCTATATTCCCTGTGTGGGGATTTAACGTTTTGACGTCTTGATGTGTCCTAATTTTAACAGCTGAACTACTGGGAAAACAGCTGTACTCTACTTTGAGCCCTGCTGTATGTTGTAAAAGGCCGGATTTACTGTCTGTTTTTTTCTGGAGGTGGGAAGATCATATCGCAAGAAGTCGGAATGTAGTGACAGTCAGCTGATCTGTGCTGTAATGTCGGTCTGACGCCACTAAATGCCAGTGGTCTGAGTTTCAATTATGTTTCTTGTTTTGTTTTCTCACATGCAGGCTTTCTATTGTCATTTCTTTAGTGAATCAGATACTGATAACTGATATGCCGATAATAATTTTCATGTTATAGCCAAGAGTAAAGTTTTTTTAAAATATGTAACAAATAACCAGTGTGATGTGGTACGGGTTAGTGTTGTGAAAAATATCGATATTTCAGTAGGCTATTGTCTCGATAATGCAATATCTAAAATGGTTCCAATACTCAATACAATACTTTTCATTTACACGATAACCCCGTTTTTATCACAGAAAATGATTATTTCTAAAAACTCCGGCCAAAGAGGAAATTTCTGAAAACGTCAGTTATGTGTTGTCGTGTGAACTGGGAGAAACGGCGTGTTAGGTTCTCTCTTGTCGATTCTGAGGATTCTGATTGGCTTGCATGGTGTTATCCTTCTCCCTACATTGCCGCCCATAGGTTTGCACGATGTTATCATTGAAAACGGAGGTGGGGAAATAATCGTTTTTTTCTAAATACCCGGCTTTTAGCTCCAACCCTGATCAAACACACCTGAGCAAGCTAATCAAGGTCTTCATGATCAGGGTTGGAGGTAAACTCTACAGGGAGACTCCGGGACCGAGTTTGGGGAACCCTGTCTTAAATGATCAAATGCACAACCCCCCCTGTGCAGTATGATCTTAACTAGACCTCAGTTTGATATTTGATTGTTGTTATATTTTGCTTTGACCGCCAAACCAGCAGCCCACTGCACAAAATTTATTAGCTATACAGATGCTAACAGTTTACAAATTTAGCAATTGATTCAAATCATATGACTGACCATTTTGTCTGGCCAAACCAAAATAGTTTCCATGTTGAGGTTGAATATTGATTTAATGAAATGTGTAAATGTTTATATAAGGCCTTGTGTTTTTATTTTCTCATTGTGATAGTTTAGTTCTCAGTTTGCAGATCTTGTTCTTGGCTCTGGTTTCCTCCTGCTTTAGTGTGAGTGAGTTCACAGCACATGAAATGCTTTAGCGCTGAGGATGAGATTGGTTTGCCAGTGGATCCCATAATAGGCTTCTGCTGCTGGAATGGCTGTCAGATTGTTGGGTGGAGTTGGAAACTCAAACACTGAGTTTAGCAGAATCTCCAGACTGTTTTGAATTGATGTTTAGGACTTCGCTGGTTTAAAATGAACCGCTTGAAGGTTTCTGAGATGTTTTTCCACCAAAATCATGCTGGTTCTCACGCCAGAGCTCAACCGAAGGATCTGAGAACTGCTCTCAGGTTGTCGGGGCAGGTTTGGGTGAAGTAATTAATACTTTTATTCAGCAAAGATGCATTTAATTGATTAAAAGTAAGAATTATTTCATGTCAGTGCTGTTCTTTTGAACTGCCTATTTCCACAGAAATATAGGATCATGTGACACTGAAGAACTAATAATGACACTGGAGTAATAATGCTGAAAATGTATTACAGGAATAAATTACATTTTACAATGTATTCAGTTTCGAATATTTACACACTGCACTAGTCACTAAACATAACTGCTTTCATGATGACCAAGCAGGAAGTTATGAATGGCATGGCATCCATCATTGCATTCATCTGTGGCCTGCCACATACTATGTCCTTGTCACTTCCTCTGAGAATCGTCCTTTAGACAAAAACATGCTAGGGCATTCTGGGTACAGACCCAAGAGAACGTCTGCTGGGTACAAACCGCTGCCATCTTACCTCAGTGTCTGTGGTTTTGTATAGGGATACTGGTATTTATTTAGCAATGAATGTGGTTTGGGGATGGTAATATCATTGTCATTGCACAACAGAGATCTATTTTTTATTGTTGCCGTCTTGCCGAACAACATTGCCACTTGTTGCATTAATATAGAATTAAGCATTTGTTTTTCACTCAAAGGATGGCAGATTCTACTTTCATATTTTGAACATTTGTTTAATATTTTTTTTTGGTTTACCTTTTTGGTTTATATTCCTATTTTATAGGAAATCTATAATCAAATAAGATGAGAAATGGGGCTACTTTTTAAATCTACTTTTGTTTATTACATCAACTTACAGTATTGTGTGTGTGCAATTAAAATGTATATTTAATTTTAAAATGTCATATTGTATTTTTCTTAAGTAAAGGGTATGTTATTTCCCTATAACATAAATGCATGAAGCTGAAAAACATAATGCAATCCAACAGCTCACCCATATCTTTCCTTTACTCTCTCAAGACACTCCCTCAGACACATATATACGCAGAACCTAGTTTGAGCTCCGATGTGAGCCATTCAAATCCTAAGTGCGTTTGTCAGGCATGCAGTGAGCCAGTTGTTCACTTGTGCAGTGCTCTGGGTCACACCTCAAGCTTGAATTTATTTTATTTGAGCAACTCCAGACAGTCAGAACTTTGGAGCACCATTAGATCATAGTCTATCTCTCTCTTTGGCTCTGCCCCTGCAGCTGGTGTTTACTCTGGGCTTCCAGTGAGTCTGCTCCTTTCACTCTCTCCCCCCAGAAGAGGCGCCCTGCCTGCTTACATCATCCATCCGGGGTGAGGGGCGAGGGGCCGAGGATGAGGTAATTCATTTGGCCTCAAATGAAATGCAGATCCATTCTCAGTCGGCCTCTCGGTTCTTCTGTTCTCCCCCCAACCCCCCAGTCACCTCTTCCGATGTTTGATTCAAGGGTCGCTGCCTGCTTCCACTTCCGGCTCCCTGTTTGTCTCATTTCCATATTTGAGAAAAAGAGCATTGCTCAAGCTCCCTACCCTTCAGGATCAATGCACCCTTTTGGCGAGACTGATCTGCTCTCTTCATTTAACCCTCTTCATTTTAAACTTGTCAGGAAACTTCACGTCCATTACCTTTACGGGTGAAGTTGCATGTGTGTTCCTTTCAAATGTAAATAATGGTGTCGATACTGCAGTATCAGTCTCTGGAATGAGCCAGAATCAGACCCAGAAAGCAGCGATGAAGAGAGGCAAGCAGAACCTCTCCATACACGGCTCTTACAAAACGTTTCTGAATGGTAATTTGCCTATATATTTTTTTACTTTATACACGTTTTTCATACACAATATAGCATTGAACTAACTGGCTTAATACACAAACAGTGTTGGCATTGGTTTACGTTCTTGAGCAAATAAAAAAATAACGTCATAAAGTATTATAAACATGAAAAATACATTTATAACATCAGTACATAAAAAATTCAGGTCCAAAATGTTTGTATGAATTTGTCGTAGACACAAAAATAGCATAACTAAGTGGCTATAAAGCCAGCAGGCATTTGATAAAACTAAAACATTACATCTGAAATTATGTATGCAAATACATTTAAAATGATTAAGTCTTAGCCTATTTACAGGTTGTGGCCCAACAACTGCTGCCTCTGGTTTTAAAGTTGGAACTGCTTCAAGTTTTAGTAACAGTTTTTTGTTGAATCCGGCATTGAATTCATGGAGATTCTGGAAGCTTTCTTTCGTAAAATACACAGCATGGAGAGCTAAATTACGATTAAATTACGATTGTACGATTGAGTCATTGAATATAGATTTTTCATAGCTTTATTTTATTTTAATGATTCATTCTTATTTTATTTATGCACTTTTTTGTTTAAGCATTTTCATGTTAGTTATGCTGTTGAAAAATGGTGGATGTTGTCTAAAGAATAGGTTTGCCTGTAGTTTTTTTATGACTATGATACTATAACCAGGGTTACACCGATAGCAAAATTCAGGCACAAGATATGTCCCCTTTTGGCCCCTCAGTCCACACTTTTGTCAGACAGTATTAAGTTTGTCAACAGGAAGCATTGCAAACGCATATAGAAATTGGAGTCATTCAATTTGGACTAATTTACTGTTTTAGAAATCTTCCTTTCTATGTGTCAGTTGCTAGTTTGATTGACAGCATGGTGCATTTCTACAGTCTATTTTTCCAGACATGATACAAAGCAAATGCATAATGCAACAGAAATCAGCAGCCTCATTACAGATTTAGATTTAAACGGGAGATTTCATGACAAAGTACACTCTCCGACTCCTATGTTTATAAATAAATAAATCTCAACCTTTTATGCATGCAACAACCCAGATCTTTTCTAGTGTCTAATGTCTTATCATTTCATATCTGGTGGTAATGGTATTTTTAGCTCATCATGAATAATGCAGTGCATGGCAGCGTTTGCTCGGTTTTTCCCTGGACAGCGTGCAGTGCCAGTGGCAAGAGGAAAAGGGATGCAAGTGTGGATCAAAAAGAGTCATATCTCGGCTTTAGCAGAAGTTGCCTGCTCAAATCTCCAAATATTAGTCCCTGTAAAACTCTAAACCCCCAGTTCATTCTTTGCCGTACCGTCCAGTTTCATTCTCCCAGGAATAAAACAGGCCACCACTGATGTGTTTTTTTTGTTGTTGTTAGAATAACTCTTCCGCCTCACTGCAGCTGAATAGAGAATCGAGACAACACAGTAAAAGCAGGATGTTTTCATATTTGCTCGACCAAGCTGATTTTAACTCTAGGTTGTATAGTATAGGGCTAGATGATATGTTGAATATCCATAAGATATTTGTGTTTTATCTGTTAAGCTGGCATTGTAATTTAAAGTATATTATTTTAAATTTTTATAATATTTCTCAATATTATTGTTTTTTTCCCTTTATTTTTTTAATCAAATAAATGCAGCCTTTACGAGCATAAGTGTCTTATTTAAGAATATAAAAATAGTAACGTTTCCCATTTCCCAATTTTGACCGGTGTTCTGGTGATTTGCGCTACCCACGGGTTTTTACCTGTATGCATAACCAAAATGATTGATTAATTATTAAAAATTAGTTATTAATTTAGCTTTTTTAAGTGAAAAGCAGTGTGGACAATTATGCTTAATAATGTTTAGTGTTTTACATCTAATTGGCACCAAATTAATTAAAATATGTATTAAATATCGTCAAAAATGCTGAAGCCTATATAATTTTTTTAAAGATATATTGCCGAACCTCACACTGACGTTTGTGTGTGTGTGAGTGTTTATATACATCGATGCTTTATTGAGTCTTTAATCTTGGCCAACTTCACATTGGACTCTAACCCAGGTCACTCTCTTATCAGTGAAAAACACGTGATCTGTTGAACCTCCTGCCTTTTGTGTTTACTGTCTCTCGACATGACATCTTTGCTTTAAGGCCTCAGAAGTCCAGCACATGCTTTCTAGCTCTTTTTCTTGGATGAAAATGTTCAATTTAGACTTTTAGACTGTTCAAGTAGCCCGGTAAGCAACAAGGGTATCAATAGCAGTTGGAATCTTTAGCTCCTTACAATTCGCTTCAATTGAATTTTGATTTAGGAAGTAATGATATTGCGTTTTAAGGCAGCCGCAGCTCATTGCCAAATTTTATGTTAAGAAGATTCTGCATAAATTAACCACCATTAGAAATAAAATAACCTAGAATCTGATATCTATACTTCCATTCATTGACTACAGGGAATGTTAATGAAACTCTCAGATTGTGGCATTTTGAATGGTTATCTAATATCCATTGCAGTTGTTGGTATGTTTTCCATTTGCAGGAAGTAAATCATATGATTCAGCCTTGAGTGTCTTGAAGATTCTGATCATCAGTAATAGACATTGTGTTTGCCCTATTCGCTAAATTGATGTTCTTGAGGGAAGAGACTGTACTATCCTTCAACCTACCATTAATCAATTCACTGGAGTGCAGTTAAAGTTCAAATCGAGCCACCTGGATGTCACTAGTGTGACTCATTTAGTCTTTGAAATATTCTTTTATGGATCATGTGTCCAAATCAAACAAATCGATCTGGACTTAATCTCTACTGAATGTAACTTTGAATGACTCTTCTGTGTAAGCACTCATCAAGTAGACAAATACACTTTGCTGTGGTTTTGGAATGAAGTTCAACTGGTCTTCATCTCTTGGTGGAAGTTTCTCACTATTTTTGTTCTTCTGTCTCAGATCCCCCAACTGTTCCTGAAGCAAATCCCAGTGAACCCAGCTCTGAGGAAGTCAACACCCCTTCAAAAACAGAAACAGGACTTGAAGCCAGCAAGCCTGCAAAGATGGACACCACAAGGAAGTCCGTTACCCCGACACGACCAGGTGTCGTTCCAAAGTTGCCTGCGACACCTACTCCAAGGTCAAGTTGTAGCCCTCAACACAAGAAAGGTGGGTATCCTGAAGACTATCTGCATTTATCTTAAGACAAGTTCAATATTTGTTTTTTATACGTTTCATTATATACAGTCCTCTTCATTATCTTTTTACCCCAAAAGATCACAATGTAAGTGGAAGCATTATCAGTGGCAGGTCATTGCGTTTACATGGTTTCTAGTTGGTCGAAGCTGGTCTTCTATTGATTTATAAGGTTGATCAGCTGCACTACCAGCTAATAGTGCCCAGATCAGCCATTTTGGTGAAGCCTGGTTGGGTTGGATACCATCTCGAGGTGCTTAAGGTCTTCTAACACAAAACTTGTTGACTTGTTTGACCTCCATAATCTGGTATATCCATTTTTCCAACATAACATTGATCAGATTCAGAATCAGAATGAGCTTTATTACATTAGAAGCAAGCATTCAGGAAATCTCTTGAGAAAGGAGCCAGTCATTTAGGGTTTACCTTTGCCCAAAGTCTTGAAAACATTCAGAGGCATTTGTTTAATGTCCCACAAAGAATTTCCATAGTCAGGCCTCTGTAAATGCTTCCAGACTTATTACATTAATGCAGAATCAGATCCGTTTAGTGAGGTAAATGTTGATGCTAAGACTGTTTTGTGGAGGCTGGCGACAGGCAGTTCCTAATCGCCTCTGGCCCATCAGCTGAGGTGAAGCAATGAAACCTGACTGGGCATCACATTTCACAGAGCTGTGCCAACTGGAGGGATTTAACCCTCCTCCTTGCTTCAGTCACGTTCATAGTATAATGACTTGACTTGTACAAGATCATGTAGACACATGTTAATGGGAGAGTTGTTGAGTTTGAGAAAGTAAGCAGCTTTTCTTTGCCTACTTCATTGTTGCCTTGCCTCTTTATTTTACTGAGGATGTGGTTATAGAGCGATTGGTGAGTAATGTGGGAAAAGCTGGTTCAGCTGTGTTTAATATTCTTACTGTATTTGACACTGTAAATGCAATT
Organism: Cyprinella venusta; assembly: GCA_038021265.1. Taxonomy (NCBI): domain Eukaryota; kingdom Metazoa; phylum Chordata; class Actinopteri; order Cypriniformes; family Leuciscidae; genus Cyprinella; species Cyprinella venusta. The sequence goes on from CM075874.1 coordinate 25,829,734, forward strand.
GTAATTTTACAATTGTTGTTCGATTCACAAAAAATCTTTTTTGATATGGTTGGTTGTATTGATTTGAACAGCATTTGTAAGTCATTCAACTGGAAATGTTGTGGTGTGTTGACATTAGGATCACAAGTCCAAGTGAATGTTTTTATTTATTTGTTTGTTTTAATCTGGTTTTTAATCTGGCTATTATTTATTTACTTATTATTGTTGTTTTATGTATTTTTCTATACACTTTTATTCATTTGTTAATTTCAATTCAATTCATAGTAATATAAATGCATTAAAATACAGTATTAAAAGGAAAATACCAGTTGCATTTATTCAGTTTGTTTATTTCATTTGTCATTAATATTGTTTTGCTGTATTAATGATTATTCAATTAACTAAAAGTTAATTTTAGCTTTTAATTGTAACTTTTTAGCTTTAATTGACCGATAATTTCTTGACAAGTCAAGATTTGTTATCATTTAGTCTCAGACGGGTTTATGTTATTCGACGACTTCATACCACCGGTTGTGCACAGTTCAGCTTATCCCATTATAAAATATATAACTGCTGTCAAGCAGAACCTCTTGTAAAACCGAACACTCTGTTCCACAGAATATGTTCATCTATTGATCCTGGAATGCTGCTGCCTCACTCATAATGCATTTGTTATGTGAAAAAACATTAGAAGACCTGAAGGAAGGGAAGAGCTGAATATCAGAGTCATTCTGAACGCTGAATCATATCTTCTTCTTTTTTTCTCCCCTACTAGATTTATAGTTTTGAAGGCTTACACACCACTGGCAAATTAGAAGCATAACTGCGCCTTTGTCTTAAGGTGATGAATCAGCAAATAGCAGTTATTTTTCTCAGGCTTGTTTTTCATTTTACTTTGCAATTTTATATGAGCAAATTCACACGAGTACTGTCAATCACGGCCATGATGATATACAGCCATATTGCAATGCTAAGAGCGTGATATTGTGTTTATACAAAGTTTGATGGCACAAGTGTGTAAATGAATAAGAAACAATGACAGTGTCTTTAAAAACCCTCTTTTGTGCAGAACTACGTCCTTGCGCCACAAATTAAAATCTGAATTTGACAGTTTTGTACTAGTAACTAAAGGTACGTTGAGTCGCGCTTGTTTAGGTGAATCTTCATAATTACAAAATCAGTGTGAATGTCCACTGAGGAAAGTGATATCTTTGTCCTTTTAACACTTAAGGGGATTTCGCATGACAGCGCTAGTCAATGCATTTGTAAGGTTCGTTTTATAATGTGTTATTTCTAGAGTAAAAACAACGTTCTTGTTTACCACCTTGTTTCAGTCCCATTCAATATAAAAGTCTTTGCTACTTACTTACTCATACTCATGCCATCTAATGCCGCAATAATCAATCAATAATCAAAAATCACTGAAGTTGAAATCCCAATCTCTTCCTCAATACCAAATACAACATGTTATTTATATAAAATATTATTATTAATTAAAAATATATATTTAAATAAACAATATTAACCATTATAAAAGAATAAGAAGTTTGTACAATAGGAAATAAACATAAGCAAACAGTTCATTCAAAAGTACAAAAGCAGCACTAGTTAAAGTACATGATTCATTTATATAAAAATATAAAGTTATGAAACTTAACTTTGCCCTTAGCCAAATCAATTTGCTCTGGATCAAGTAATAGATTAAATAGGCCAAAGAATTAATTATGCTTAAGAGCCACTTGTAATGAGTGCTGCTGGCCATTCAATGTTTGCATATTTACATCCATATCTATTTCGGTATGATGCTGTTAGTGCCAGGATCCATAACCATTAGACATCACCACAGTTTGAAGGGAGCAGAGAGAATATTGTCTGTTGCGTTGAGAGAATGAAAAGCTTTTGATTTTTGATAGAGATTCTATGCCATTTAAAATTGATAGTAAGGGTCTTGAATTGGTCAATTAGCTTATCCAGATTGTGTTTTTTGAGCGCTTCCCTCAGGAGATGGTAAGGTCAGTGATTATGCACCACTCGGCTGCCTCAGACCCTCTGGAGTCCCTTTCTGGGTCAGCCTTCTGCTTTTTCTGTCTCTGCCCGGTGACTCATCAATGGGAACATGGGCTGCTCTTAAGGGCCCACAAGACTCTGCGCATCAGCTTCCTGTGCTCTATAAATACTCAAAGTGGAGCACAAGTCATGAAGAGGAACACTGCTGGTGTCTTATGATCATTATTAATGAGTTTTTGGTTCATCAGATAAAAGTTTTACTAGACTTTGTGGGTCATAAGACGCCAACACGAAGATTACACAGGGTTCTGAGGTTTTTAATTGGAGGGCTGATGAATGATGAACTCTTGAGTGAACTAGTTTAAAGCTTTGTCTAATTAAAAAGCATTAGTCCAGGTAAATGTTAATTTGTCGAGTTGGGTTGATTGTATCTGTACTGCGAGTCAGCCGGAGCGTGTGAATGCTGCCAGTCTCTGTGTTTGCCAGCTTCCAGTGCTTTATAGCGCCGCAGATGTGAACACGGCCTCTACCACACAATAACCTCTCTCATTCCCAGCACCCTGCTGTCTGACGGTCTCTATCTCTCTCTATCTCTGTCCGGGAGAGCTTTAGTGGGTAGAATGACAAACTCACATTTTTTTCAAGCAACAATGTTGCAATTTCAGAGTGTTTCACCTAAACTGACCATTTGACTTTGCCTCTTTTCTCAGATGGAATGAAGTTGGATGAGAGGCTGAAACAGGCGAAGGAGAGGAGAGAGGAGAGGGCCAAATATCTCGGTAAGGTAACACAAGACAGACAGTGAGACAGCACCCCCTACTGTCTGGGGTCTAGATATGTTGCCAGTGACACAAAAAAATATCATTCATATCATTCATGGGTCAAACTCCTGAGGCTTGTGCAACAGCAAAGGATGACTGAAAAGAAATACATGTTTGCACTTTGCAGAGCTTCTATGGCTTTTATACATTTTAATTAGTCGGAGAGGTTTGACATTTGTCACTTGCTTTTGAGGCTAACAAGCATGTGCATATTTATATTTTTCCCCATTTTTCTTGTTTTCCATTCTATATGCCTTTTGTTTTCAATTTTTTTTTCTTAATAGAAATATTAATAAACTTATCATTCATAACTAAAAATGTAATAGCTAATGTAATTTAAAATGAATTTATATATGTTTTATACAGTATGTTTGTATATGTAATAGCTAATTTAATGCTGCAGTCCGGAGTTTTTCCTCTTTGTCGCCATCTCTGTTCAAAATCTGCAATTGCAGTCATTTGCGGAATTATCTACTTTACGCGAGTTGTACTTCAACACACAGAGCTAGAAAGAGCACATCCACTTTTGTTCTGGTTTTGACATTACAGTAAATCGCGCACAATGAAATCTAACAATCAAAACTGTGTAAATTATACTTTGTTCCCAAATTGTTAATATTAACAACGTCAGCATTGCGTGCCGTGACTACATGTAATGTCCTTCTGATACGTATTCTTGTTTTCGCATGGGTTGGGTTGCAGTCTCTTTTTTTCCATTCTGAACGAAGTCTTTTGCATTTTACACCTGCTGAATCTCCAGTTGTCCGTGATTGTCGTTTGAACCTTTCTGGATCCGCCATCAAATTATTAAGTTTAAATATATCAAGTGCTTTGAGAAAAGGCTATGAATCTCCACCTCCAACATCCTCACACACAATATAGCCTACTAGCCGAAACTCCTTCTTTATGTGTACAGATGTGATGTAATGACGCAAAGACACCTGTATCACTGGAGTTCAAAACCTTATTACAAGCTTACCGTTTTGAATCGATCTAAGGCAAACAGATAGTTTTGAACACTGGCTGGTTATGTATTTTCTCAAATACGTATTTTGGTTCATTTTTAACCCCAAAAAAGCTACGAACTGCAGCTTGACTTTATATTTGCATCAAATACGTGTCAGGATCTCTCTTTAAATCAGCTCTGGCTTGGTTACTTATACCAAGTTCTTCTGACTATCTTCTAGGCTCCAGTTTTTCCTAGTTTTAGCAATTATGACTATGATAATAATAACTCCTTCTGTGCGTTTACTAAACCAGCATTGTGAGTTTCTCCTCTTCAGAGAATTATAAATATCTCACATGCTCTGTTATGTTTGTCCGTCATATCACTGTGCTTGTCATGGCTGCTGAGACTGCTGTGCTGCTACGCTTTGCATGATTGACAGAACGTTTTTGTCTTCTTTTTCACTTTCCCTCCCCAGAACAGCATAGCCAAACTCAAGGTAAGCCACTCCCCTGTCTCTGGTGGTGTTGGTGACCGATGCGCTTTTGGGTTTTCATCCCTTACTCTTTCAGTTACTTCTTCTCTTATAGAGCTGCTTTCCATTATCCGCCGTCTCTCATTCATAATCATAATTAGTGACAGGTTGCCTGGTGTCTTAAATCTGAGTGAAGCTGCCAGGCTAGGTTTGTCACACTCCCCTGCTGGAAAAGGATGCTTAAACCAGCTTCTAAGTACCTCTTTCTACATAGATGATCAAAATTGGAAATTTATGGTCATTAGGTGGTTCGAATTGGACCAAACAGTGGCTTCATTATATGTTTAGTTTAAAGTATTGGACTATACATTCTGTTTTGTTTTGTTTTTTTTTCCAGCAGGGTCAGCTATCTTCCTGATTTTACCCTAACACTTTGCTTTTACAATTTCCAAATGTGAATATCAAACAATGATTAACATGACGGGGCTTGTCTGTATGTTATTAAAAGGAAAATAAATGTGGCCATGAACTAATTAACACTTTGATTTTTAGGTTATCTCAAATCGTTTGTTTATTTTGGGTTCATATCCTTTACATGTAGGCCTATGCTAAATAAACGACACAATTTTTCAGCGCATCTTTCAAGACATTTAGGTAATATTTTATTTTTTACGTATGACAATAAGCCGACTCTATTTTGGTTAATGTACACATCATTCTTGTTGTTAAGCCCTGGGGTCATTTAAAGTTCATTGGTACACCAAATTTGAGCTTTTTGACCGCTAAACCTCACCTTTCAGTTTATATGTTTTTCTGGAATCTTGTTTTCATAGCACGTTTCCCATAATTACAAACTGCAGGATCCATTCAGACCCAGAAAGAACATTTGCTACCGTCTTCACATCTGCTGTGCCTGAACTGTGAATGAATGTAATCTTGATAAACACACGTCCTGCTACATTCCAGCCGCACGAGTGCGATGCGTGTCATTTAAACCTAACTTTTCAGGCCGTAGTCAGTCGGACTCCTCAATTCAGCTCTTCTGCTATCACCATGGACTTTCACATTAGTGTGTAATATTTGTGTGGGTGAGTCAAATGTTCATTGTAGGGCATAGTGTCTGTGTTATCTCAGGCTGTGGGTCGTCTTCTAACTCCTATCTGCCTGCAGGATTATGAAAGTTTGATGAAGAGTGCCAACCTGGCACTCTTAGGCCATCACTATTTTATAACTGTGGAGCTCAGAGACAAAGGCTCAACCTCCACCCTCACTAGAGATGAAGGCTCTCAACGGAGAGTCTTTTCATGTCAAGCCTTGCGTTCACACTTTTTTTTCCACTGACTGTAAATATTCCCCATTCTGTGAATGATTTTAGTCTAAAAGCTGTGTGTGGTTAGTATTTACTCTGATTTGACAGTTTATCTGACAGTTAATAGACCACTTGATTTTGATAGCATTTCTCATCTCTTACACAATGGAGCAGAGTGGAGCTTGTAACATATTAATTTAATAACCCCGTCATCATCACTGGTGTTTGTTTGAAGTGACGTCATTGTCAAAACACCATGATTATGAACAAGATGTTGCATTTCATGAATGTTAAAAGCTTTAAAGCCACAAACCACCCTCTTTAATTCAAATCCCAATTGGATATTTTGACTTTATTTCCTAAAGACACAAAATCTGCAGATTTTGATTTATCTATAAATGTAATTGCATAATACAAAATAAAATCTTTCTATGAATTTTTTTCCTACCTGTGCTTAATAAGAGTTTATAAAGGTGTTTTTGTAATGATTTACTAGTTAGAAATACACTACCATTCAAATGTTTGGTGACAGTAAGATTTTTTTAAAGAAATTAATAGTTTTATTAAGCTATTAATAAAAGTGAGTATAAAGGCAGTTACAAAAAACTATGTAATGTTGTAATGTTTGTAAATAATGTAATGAAACTAATCATAAAACTATGTAAATAATGTAATGTTTCTTGAGCGCTAAATCAGCTTATTAGAATGATTTCTGAAGGATCATGTGACACTGAATTATGGCTGCTGAAAATTCAGCTTTGCCATCACAGGAATGAAATGCATTTTAAAATAGTTAAAATGGAAAGCAGTTATTTTAAATGGTATCTGCTTTTACTGTATTTGACAAAAAAAATGCAACCTCACAGAGCAGAAGAGTCTTCTTTCAAAAACATTAGACAAATCTCACCAACACCAAACTTTTGAATGATATTAAAGGGATAGTTCGCTCAAAAATAAAGAATCTTTCATTTTCTCACTTCTGTCATTCCAAATTTAATATGGTAAAATAGACCTAAGAGTTATGCACTCTTTTTTTGGTAGCCAAATCCTTTCCATTTGATCAAATGTCTAATAAATGAACATGCATTGTTCATTGTGTAGCTGCTAAAAAGTCTCAGTGGCTGGAGAAGGAGGACCGCGCACGGCAGGTGCGGGAACAGCAGCTGGAGGAGCGGAGAAGGAAGCTGGAAGAACAGCGGCTAAAGGCAGAGAGACGCTGCTTAGAGCTGGAGGAGAGACAGAGACAGAAACTCGAGAAGAACAAGGTGAGAGAGAGCAGTGGTGGTCAGCGCAAACCCACATAACACAATCTATTACATCCTCTAATTGTACACACTCGAAGAGTTTGTGAGGTTTCTGCCAACTCGGCAGGGATTGTTTTCTGGGAGTTTTGCTAGAGGAGTTATTTATTAGTGAAAGTGGAGCACATTGTACCAGGACTCTAAGATTTCCCTTTTGAAAGATCAATACCGTTTTTTTGTCTGTTCCTCTCAGTGCCCATTATACTGTATATAAATGAACAATATAAAGTGTTTGCTGCACTTCTGTTACCCTTTAAAGTGATTTTCATATTGGAATTGATTTGGGGGTTTTTTCAGGAGCGGTATGAGGCCGCCATCCAGAGGTCTGGTAAGAAGACATGGGCAGAGATTCGGCAGCAGAGATGGTCCTGGGCCGGAGGCTTGAGCGGAAACTCCAGCCAAAGCCAGAGTGAGTTACACAAACAGCACATACATAAACACACAAACTGTGGCTCTAGGTAAAGCTATCTGGTTCCTTTTTCATATTAACTGCATTCATCATCTGAATTAAGAAAGGAGTTACTGGAATGCCATCGGCTTAGATGTGAGATAGGAAAACATGCAGATTTTACTGAGAGTGATGCTTCTAATATTGTTCTCTCTTTTTGTCATTATTAAGTGCTTAAGAATTCCCACAAAATTACAAATGCATATTTTCCATTTCTGAAGGAAAAGTAGCAGTTTCTCTAGCTGCTTTGATTTTTCACTTGTGAGATGGTTTCTTGTGTGTACTGTAGCGTGAAAGAGCCTCACAACCTTCTGCTTAAGCCTAACTAAACTCTCTTTACTAATGCGATATCAGTCGCTTCACTTCTGGAGATCATCTGGGGATTTTATGTGCTACTAGGAAACACAATATACTATATATATTTCCATAGCTTAAGTTTCGGTGAGCTTCGAGACTCACAAGAGTCTACATGCACAGAAGGTGAACGTTCCAACTATATTCATCACAACCTCGTTACCATCAATATATCATCCCTTGTCAGTGACCGTATATATACAATATACACACTATCATTCAGTAATATTGTGTACAATTAAAAACAACTGTTTAATAATGTAAAATAATAATTTTAAAATGTGATTTATTTCTTTGATGGCAAAGCTGAATTATCAGCAGGCATTGCTCTTCATTATCCTTCAAAAATCATTTGACTATACTGATTTCATGCTCAAGAAACATTTTTTATTGTTATTATCACCGACGTTGAAATTGGTTGTGCTGCTTAATAATGATTTTTTTTTGCGGAATTAGTGATATGAATCTGTGATGAATTGAAAGTTGAAATGGTAATCTTTTGTAACATTATATGTTAAACCAAGATAATTTCTCATGAATGCTGCATTTTCTCCATTTCAGTGTTTCTGCTATCAGATTTTACAGCAACAGAATTTACGCCTGTTTTTCCTTTTGGCCGGAAACCAAAAAAAAGTATTTTATCTGGCTGAAAATGTACAAAAACTCAAAAGGTGAAGAAAAACATCTTCATAATTGTCAGTTACTTGCTTTTTATGTATTTGATGGGTCTGTATATAACAGGACTTGCTGGGAATTATGGTAATGAACTTCAGCGCAGCTTTGTGCCACCTCCCCCAGGACACAAGACCTCAATTTATAGGCTAACCAATGCTGTTTCTCCAAGGATCTTATTTTCTGACCGACTTAATTTAGTTTTTCCTCTTCCAAAAGTCGTGCACAGTCATTGTAGTCCCTGATGGTGTCTCAAGAGGAGAAGTGGAGGCAGTGACCCCATTACAAAGTCTGTAGACTCTATAATAATGAACTTTCAGCAGCACCAATGGGTATCCGGGGCAAATATGACCATCTTTGGCTGTTCAAACAATAGCTTTAAGATATATTTAGAGCAATATATATTTACTCGTCCTTAATATCAGTGCCTGCTTTGTTTGTTTGAGGGATTCAAAGAGTATTTAATTATTTCGCTGCCACCTGCCGTGTCATCTTAGTCCCCTCAGCATTGTGTATATATATTTGGTGTTCTGTGAATTTTGCAGGCAGATGCTCAATATCAGCGGTCAACCTGCCCAAACATGTGGACTCAGTCATAAACAAGAGGCTCTCCAAATCCTCTGCCACTCTTTGGAACTCCCCTAGTAGAAGTAAGGACATGCCTCCAGATCTAGCCCCTCCCCCTAGCCTTCACAGGCTCCTCCCTTCTCATATTTATAAGTTTCCATTTTATCCCCCCACCTTTGATTTCTCCCTTGAGACCAATCACCTGCTCGTCCACCGCGATCACCCAATCACTCCCTCCTTTCAATCCGCCTGCTCGTCAGTGTCTTCAGTTAATGTGTTCAAATATGAATTTTGAAATCTTCGTCTATCACCGTCGTCGACCATCCTCAGTGGCTCTTTTTTGTTTGTTTAGTTTTGGTGGTGGCTTTCTCTGTCCCTTCTTGATGTAACCATCTTCCAAAGTGTTCTTCGCAAGAATTCTTGCATACTTCTCCATACCTTCATCTGCATATGATGCATGAGAATACAGTGGCGCCAGAAAGTATATGGACACTCTTAAAATGCTCATTAGGAAATGAAAAATCAAACAAATGATGCTAGAGATTTTCTCAAAACAAACTTTTTTCTAAGCCAACAAAGTGTCCAAATACTTATCTATTTGAACAATATATGTATTGTTTCATCGATGACATCATTCAATGTGGTTCAATCCATTAATGTTAGTTAAAGCATTGGGTATCCATTTATTAATCTAGATTTAGTTTAATATTTCATTTAAACTGAATGACTAGCTGTTTCAATGATATTAAGAAATGCATTAAAAATGTTATTTGTTACCTAATGCTTTAACTAATGTTAATGAATCGATGCTTATTGTAATGTATTACTGTTTTATCATTTAAAAACATCTTTTTGTGCAATGTTTAATGTGTGCATGTGCCATATTTCACTTGATTTGATGTTTTGTTGACATTTGTGGCCATTGAATGTACTTAATCTGCTGCCATATTTTAAATGAGAAATGTGTTGATGGATGTACGCTCCACAAATAAGGGTCATTCATCAGTGAATTGGGGTGAAGTTATGCTAGTTGATTGTGGTGCTTCTTTTATTGGGTGTACTGAGGTCATAAACTCAATCGCAAGTAGGGCACACTCTATTTTTGAGTGCTCCCTACAACAATAGACAGAGCAGAAAGTAGACGTCATGCTCAGTGCTCTGACAGCTAATCGAATCTGGAAAGTTTTCCATGCGCAGAGACGTTAGCTGATGAATGTTCAGCTATAGGCAATAACTCTATCTATCTCTCTTTCTGTTTCTAAAAGGCCTCTCTACACCCTCATTTTTCTTGTGGTCTTGCTTTTCACATTTTACCATGGATTTACCTGTGGTTCTTCCTTTTTCCCACTACTACTTTTCTCATCTCTTCTTGAAGATCACATACGTTTAGATTGTGAGTTCTCGGAATTAGCAATGATGATTATTAAGTTTTTCTTTTTTTAATTTTTATTGAAACATTTTATCATTGTTATTTGTGTTTGTTGTTATTTTTTATTCTATTTTTTCTGTTGTTAGTCCTTTTGTGTTTATAATTCACCCTAAAAAAATTCTGTCATCATTTACTTGAAGCAAACTGTATTGACTTTCTTTTTTCTGTGGAAGACAATTAGATACATTGATGAATCTTCACAAAGTTCATAGTCACCACTGCAAAAAGAAATTGGGGGAAAAAGGAACATAAATGTAGTCCATGCTTCCTCAGATTTGGAGCAACACAAGGCTGACCAAATGTGGGGAGTTGAATTCATAATTTTGGGATGAATTATTTGTTTAAATGTGTGCATTCTCACAAAAGTTATTTTTTGGACTTGTTTACTGTTCGCTTTTCTAGCATGTAGCTGGGTTGTGAAATCCATTATCCATGTTGACGCCAAGGGAGACAAACACAGTTGTTTGTAATTGCCATTTTCTCATTATAAAAAGAAATATTACAACAATTGTATTTATGTAAAATATAGCGTCTGCTTCTCAGCCTTGAATACCAGCATTTGGAATTCAGAATGAGAGAAGGTAGCTGATTGTTGCTCATATATAATGTGGAAACTAACGGTTCTTGTTTCCTTGCAGCTCGTAGCATGCAGCTGAGTCCATTGGAGAGCAGCATTGTGGACAGGCTGATGACGCCCACTCTCTCCTTCCTGGCTCGCAGTCGCAGTGCTGCCAGTGTGCTGAACAACACCAGAGACACCCGTGAGTGACTGAATACCATCATGGGCTCTTTTATCTCGGTGTTTAGCATCAGATAAAGTAGCTCAGGAAGAAGTTTCACATTTTGGGAAAGTCTTCTTAAACGCTAATTTGCTGTATTCTTCCGTTTTTAGGGCCTGTGCATGTTAGAAATAACAACAGGATATTTTTTTTCTGCTCTATATGTTAAATGTGTTTTGTTCATGCAGAGTCTCCATTGTGCCCGCGCTCCGCGTCTGCCAGCCCTCTCACAGTGTGTTCACATCGGCCACATCGCTGCTCTGAGCGCTGGAGGGTCACAACCAGCACGCCCAATATCGCCCAGCGCAGGCGAGACTCCACACCTGTGAGTTATTTAAGGCTCCCTTTCACTACTCTTTCACTCCATGCATGTTATATTGTATTTTGCTTTTACAGTATATGAGATGAGAAATTCATGCATCGTTAATGTTAATGTTATTCAAGTGGCCATTATTACAAAAAAAAATATGTTTAAGCTACAGAAACAGCATATACTGTACTGTGAAATATCATTCATGTGTAATTAGTCATGTCACGTGTCATTAGTATAAATTGTAATGAGAAATTATAAATTAGAGGTTGTAAAGAACCCTGGCTTTGAGTCTCTTGTCTTTGAAGAATGAGGATGTGTTTATTTTTTGTTATATAATTTCTCAAAAGATGAGGAAGGATAAGAAGGACAAGGAGAGGGAAAATGAAAAGGAGAAGAGTACCATTACCAAAGAGACGATGCTGAAAAAGAGACAGTCCATGCCGTCAATGAAAACCAGAATAGAGTCCAGGTAAGATTTAACAATCAAATTGGATTAGTTTTAGTATTATAGGTGATTATTTATTATAATTTATATATATATTAGGGCTGTCAAACGATTAATCGTGATTAATCGGATCCAAAATAAAAGTCTGTGTTTACATAATATATGTGGATGCACTGTGTATAATTATTTTGTATATATATATATATATATATATATATATAAATACACACACATTCATGTATATTTAAGAAAAAAAATATTTATATATAAAGAATTTATATTTATAATTATATGTAAATCTATATACAGTATATACATGAAAATATTTCTTAAATATATACAAGCATGTATGTGTATTTATATATATAAAATAATTATACACAGTGCACATTGAAATGGAAATTCTCATAAATCATCGTCTCATCGGAGTAAACATTCTTAGAAACGTAAATTCAGTTTCACGTAAACTGTTTAAGATGCTTATGTTTTGTAAGCACTGCCTTGCATGTGCAAGAGGAAAATACAATAGAAGCTTTTAATGGATCTTTTTGCTCCGAGCGACATCTTATTCTACAAGACCAATGCTTTATGTAATGCTGTCTCTGCCCAAATGTGTCTCCTCCTGGTTGTAGTCAGATGTCATAGTTAAGGTTCATATTTCTAGGCCATTGTGAAATATCAGATTCAGGATGCATTTTAGGTCTAGTTCATGTCCATCCCATAAACATTTGTAGTTCTTGCCCCTGCTAAGAACATAAAATAATTTAAAAAAAGCTCAGACATTAAATTAAGTTTCTCTTCATGTTTCCAGTCCTAGTCCATTGTCAAAACCAAGAGCTGCGTCTCCTGTGACGCCCAAAGGCCGCGTGTCCTCCCCCAGTCCTGCAGTATCCCCCAAACCTCCATCAGCACGAGCGAGCCCCAGTACTCCTAAAGCCCGACCCAAGAGGGCCAGGACCCCTGCTCGCGTGGAGAACCGCACAGCCTCGCCTGTCGCCATAGAGAGGGTTCGAGAGACCCGTAGGCCTGCTACGCCTGAAGAACCAAAGAGTGAGTCTGGTCATGATGAATCTTGCCATAGAGGCTTTTATTCAAAGGAGTATTGTGTCCAAAAACACACTATGCATCCCAAAGTTTCTGTAATTTTACGCTTTTTGTCCTCTCTCCAGTCCTCATTTTTACCCCGCTCCGTTTCTCTGTGTTTTCTCCAGCCTCGTCTCCCGTCCCCTCTATTTTCGTGTCATCAGTTTCAGACACGTCCCCGGTTGAAAGTTCACCAGTCATGTCGGTTTCCGCACCCTCTGTCCCCGAGGAGTCCCCTCTTGTCCCCGCCCTCCCACAGGTGGCTTCTCCAGCTCCCTCTCCAGGCAAGCCCATGGCTGGCACCAATAACCCAGAAGAAGCCACCCGCATCCTAGCTGAGAAAAGACGACAGGCCCGTGAACAGAGAGAGAAGGAAGAGCAAGAACGGAGAGAACAGCTCGAGAGAGAGAGGTTACCTATTTTACTGTTATTTAAGTTTAATTAGGCATGAAACAGAAGTTTCAATAGTCTTTTCTTCCCTATTGTGACCTATATCTAAGTGAAACGGCTACTTGAACAAGAAACAATGTATGATGGGACTTTTTCCATCAGAAATTGATTGGAGCATTGTGGTTTGCTATTGCTATGATTTCATGTGAATGACAGGTTGTCTCACCCTTGTGCCGAAAAACACGTCAAAAGAGGGGGAGGGGAAGTTATTTTGAATAAAGATTACGAGGACACATGAAATAATAATAAAAAAAACTTAAAACTTATTTTAAAGTGACGTAGTTACATGTTACTGTACATGTACTTACATAGTATTAACAGTGAACTCTTCATAATTACTTCATTAAAATAAGTAACTAACCCTAACCGGAACTTTTTAGTAAGTACATGTAGTTCATTAGTATTACTCAGTACTTACTGTATTTGAGTAAGTACACCTTAAACTAAAGTGTAACCAAAAATTATTTTTTTATTTTTTTATAATAAATATTGCAATATTCCATAAAAAAAACAATAATTGTTCATTTTAATTTCATGGAGAATTTAATTGTATTTTTTATTTAGTTTTTTATTTTATTTTATTATTATATTAATATATATATTTTTGTTTTATTGTATAATGTAATATAATATAATATATGTAATATATTGTATATATAATATAATGTTATATATATATACGTATATATGTGTGTGTGTTAAGAACAGACAGTCCATTTAAATTCTGTGTAAAAATGAGGATGTCAGAACGGATGCTGAGAAATTTCATAAAAAATGTATTTACATTTATATTTTATATATATATATATTTATTTTAATGAAATATCAGACTCTGTTCCTCAAAGCAAACTCCGTAATGCTGCAGTTGTGGCAGACGTAGGTTTGAGTCCAGCTTGCAACATGAGCTGATTCCATTCCACCTTTCTCACCAATAACTGTCTGTCATTCTCCATTATATCTTTCTAATAAAGAGGCAGAAAAACAATTAAATCTATTAAATTTCACCCTTCGTATCCCTGCCGTCAAAGCCAAACTCCACCTCAGCTAACACACACTTTTGGTATGCTTTTAAACATGTCCTGCTCCACCAGGCCGTGTGCGGTGTGAGCTCCAGGAATAGCCATGGCGGTGTGGAGCTGTTGACGTCTGGAGTTCTCTGTGACAGTTTATGAGTTTAACACGTTTATGAGCCAAAAGGGACTTTGGCAACAACGTAATGAGAGTTCCACACTGTTTATGCTCCAGTGCCGCTGGTAACTATGGGTGCAGATATATTTTGGTCACACTAAAAAGATTGACTTTCCATCCACTTTGCATTTGTCACTTTAAGATGCATGGACCATGTCTCCAATTTAAAGTTTCATGGCATGTTACCAGCCGTCGCAAATTTCAATTTTGCAAGAGACAAGGAAGTCCATTTGCATTCACACGTCTTTTTTTGTTAATAATTCAAAAACTTCAGTGGTTACTGGTACCTATCTGGAGGAGCTTTTTTATCTTCTGTGTATACAGTGTACAATGACTGACTGCTCTTTCACACAGGCTTCAGCACGAGGAGAGGTTAGCACAGGAGGCAGAGGAGAGCAGGCGCAGGGAGGAGGAGGCGCGCCTCATGGCGGAGCAGGAGAGGTTAAGAGAGGAGGCCCAGCGCCTGCAGGACGAGGTGGAGGCGCAGGAAAGGGCCAAAATCGAACAAGAAGAGAACGAACGGCTTCAGAAACAGGTCAGAAATGCAACTTCATTTCTCAGAATCCTTAGTGACACACTTCACTGTATAAATACATGTACTGACAAGTACATTTATAGACTTTCCAGCACTGAATTTTCAGGAATTGCTTCGTTGTGTCAGAGCCGTGGCCTGGAAGTTACAGCACATACATCCAGACGTGTTAAGCCTACTGGACACACGGTTCAAATCTGCAATCGGTTGTGTCCTGAATAGTGTAATTTTAGAATTATTTTCTAGTGTATTATTTATTAATATTTGGAAGTTGCTTTTATTTTTATCTTAACATTTTTCTCAGTTTAAGCTTTAGTCATTTTGTTATGTGCTTTTCTATATTTTATTCGGGTTTTATGTAATATTTTTTATATACCATTCATTTTTTATTAGTTACTACTACAAGTTAGTTGCCAAAACAAAATTTCTATTTTTTTTTTAGTTAAATTTTTCTTGTAATATTTATACTTTATTGCAGCTTTATTTTGATTGCCAAAAGTTATTTTTAATAGTATGTTTTATTTAACAATCACAACCCTGGTCCGTAGGGTCCATCTTCTTTCCAAATTCCCCTTTTTTTTCGTCTGCTTTCTACTTTCTTTGTTTTTAACAGAGGCATGTCAACGCAATTCAGTCCTTATTATTTTACCCAAAATTTTCAGTTTAATGCTGTAAAATACAAGCATGCAATTCTATCTTCAATTTTAAAGCAATTGAAGAGCTATAATGAGACGAATTCTAGTCAAGTCCAATTACAAATCCGTTCTTTCCTCTTCTGTGAATGGATGGATATCAACAGTGCCAATTGGTGCAGTAGCATTTTTGAGGTTTTACCACCACCTGGTGTTCAAAACTGTATTTAAGTAAATGATAAACAGGTATCAGGGTTTCCACAGTCATTGAATACATAGACATATGAGGGAAATTTAAAAACGCCTAGAAAAGACATTCTAAAAAAAGGACATTTCTGTGGTGATCATAGATTTTTCTAGTTACTTGGTTACTGAAAATCATTTGGAAATTCATTGGATAAAATTAAAAAGTGTTGGTATTATATGCTGTTGTTTTGTACACGGGATGTGATCTGTCCTGTCCTGTCACTGGAAATTTCTGATGAACGCCCATCAGCTTCAGATGAATTAATGACTGCATAGGAAGCTGTTATTTTAAATGCCCTGGATGTTCAGTGTCAATCTGATCATTTGATTGTGTCTATAGAAAGAGGAGGCTGAGGCGAAGGCCCGAGAGGAGGCTGAGAAACAGCGCCTGGAGAGAGAGAAACACTTCCAGAAGGAGGAGCAGGAGAGGCTGGAGAGAAAGAAGGTAGGAACGGTTTCCAACTCAAATTTATATTTTTCTTCATAAGGTTTACTTTGAAATCATCCTGCTTCTCTAAAACCTGTATTACAGGCAAGTATGCATGCCCGTGTAGTCTAGTGAAATCCTTTTATTTCCTCTCCTAACTAATCACACATGGCCACAATAGCTTTCAGGCACCGAATGTGGTAGTAGAGTGAAATCAAATAATTAAAAAGCAAGCTCTCGAGATTTATGTACGTGCCGTAAATCATACAACACCTCGACATTCACCCCCTGATCCCTTTCTGTGAATGCTTATGTGTAACTGAGAATAGCCACTCTACTTAAGTGGTATTATCCCAGCAGGACACTGTTGTACCTCTACAAGTCAGTTTAGCAGGGCCGTGTATCAGAGTCCCGACCCAACTGTCCTCAGCTCTTGGTGTGTTTTTTTGAAGACACAATGTCCGTGGAGCTTGACACACTGCAGTGTTTTTTTTTTTTTTTTTTCAGAACATAGTGTTGGCCTTAAACACCTACCACTAACTTTTAGTATGCTTAAAGGGATAGCTCACCCAAAAATGAAATTTACCCCATTTTTTTACTCACCCTCAAGCCATCCTAGGTGTATATGACATTCTTCTTTCAGACAAATACAATCAGAATACGAATACAACACAGTTGTGATAAAAACTCTGAATTGTGAGAGAAAAAGTAGCAATTACCTTTTTTATTTTTAATTCAGTGTTTTATACAGTGAAACAAGCTTCCAGACTAAACATACGAGTTAAAAGTTAAATGAACTTTAAACGGTTCCCTTTTTATTTAAATGAACCCCACAAGTTTGTGTGAAACCCGATGATCTTGTTTTCCAGTATGATTTGAGAATGATCCAGAAAAAAGCATCTTGTGCTTCATAATCAATGAGATATATGATCAATGTTTGATTAGTAACCCCAAAACAGCATATAATCTAAAATATTTCTGTCATCATCAATCATGTTTCCTTTGTTTTACATTTGTCATATTCCCAAAACTGTTTATTTTCAGGTTTCAATTGAATTTGTGAAACTCTTGAAACATTTTCCATGTTTTTCTTTTGTCTCTTCTGTGCATTGTTTTTAGCGTCTGGATGAGATTATGAAAAGAACACGCAAAACAGATGCAGGAGAGAAGGTACAGCGCCGCTCTCATTTAAAACGGCCTTATTGTGGCAGTAGCACGGCTTCAATTTCCTCTCGCGGATCAGGAGCTCAGAATCTAATCGTTTCCTTTACTTTTCTTTTTTTATCTTTTCTTACAGAAAGACACAAAATCTCCATCTCAAGCTAATGGAAAAGACTCAGATTCAGACATGAATAAAGGTAACTATGTTTAAGAATGTTAGTATAAATAGCATTCATATCACTACTTTACTACACTACTGGATCAGTTTTAGTTAGATCTGGCATTCAATACACACGTTGTTCTATTTAAACCTTCTTTGTAGGTCTGTTTGAATCAGCAGCAGCCCATTTAGGTCAGGCTCGCACAACACGTACGAGTCAATTTTTTGTTATTAAGAACTGCGTAAATAAAAGTACCCACATCTCCACCCCCGTCCAAAACTCCTTTAAGATTAAAGAAGTAGTTCACTTTTAAAAAACTTTTGCTGATAATTTACTCGCCCCCATGTCATCCAAGATGTCCATGTCTTTCTTTCTTCAGTCGAAAAGAAATTAAAGTTTTTGATGAAAACATTCCAGGATTTTTACTACTGCTACCACTAATGGACTATAAAAATGGGCATTGTAAATCCATCACACTCCATTTTCATAGTGCTAGCTAGATGTTTAGTAGCTGTTTTTCCAATTAGATGACTGGACGAAGGCCTTTATTGAGTCTACAGCCAGTATTGTTCACATAAGCGCCTTGAAATACATTCTGCATTGTTCAAAACTAGTAAAAATTGTCTTATTGTTTTTAAAAGAAATCTCTCTTGCTCACAAAGGCTGCATTTACAGTAAATACAGTAAAACAGTAATATTACTACAATTTAAAATAGCTGTTTTATGTTTTAATATTTAGTAAAATGTAATTTATTCTGGTGATGGAAAGCTATTTTTTTATATAATCATTATAATATGCTGATTTGGTGTTCAAGAAACATTTCTTATTATCATCAATTTTAAAAACAGTAAATTTTTTGTTGATTAATTTTTCCACAAATAAAAAAAAAGGTTCAGAAGAGCAGCATTGATTTGAAATAGAAATGTTTTGTAACATGTTAAATGTTTTTAATGTCACTTTTGGTCAGTCTAACGCATTCTTGCTTTTTTTTTGGACCTCAAACTTTTGAATAGTAGTGTAAATTCATTTACAAAAGGACACACATTTTCAGAGCAAACTCCTATTATGTATTAAAATATAACAAATAGCCAATGTAAACGCAATGAGCACTGGGAATCCGGGAAACAATTCCAGATGAACTGCTGAAATGTTTATTCTGTCAGTTGTACAACCATCTGGGAATGGAACATTGATTTGGCAAAGGAACGCTAAAACAAACAAGATTGCCATTTTAAGGAGCTATTAGCATGACATTGTCTTTTTCCTAGCAGCTGCTGACTACCAGCCAAGCACGGCATTGAAACAAGATGGTGTGAACGAAAGGTAAGTCCTGTGTTCAGGACAACTTCCATTTTTGTTTTCTGACAATTTCCCCAGAAGTGACAGTTTTGAACGCCTGTTCTCTATTGCAGTCTGTCCGTTCTTGTGGTGAACGGCGTTCAGCCTACCAAACAAGAGAATGGCCTGTCAGCAAAAGGGGAGGCGTCTCACTTCGAAGAGATCCTTCAGCTGTCCAATCACAACAATGGACGGGAGAAGTCAGAGACCGAAAGACCCGACGAGCCAATCATGTCGTTTGAGAGAGATGAATCATTCCTTAAAAAAACAGGCCCCATTAAGCCTCAGCATGTGGCAGGTGAGCGTCTAAAGAGTCTCTCATGTTTCAGTGTCAATCTTTCTTCAGATAGCAGTGAGAATAACAATGAATCTTAGCATTATTATCTTTTCACGGTCCTGCCTTAAAGGAGTAGTTCACTTTCAAGTGAAAATTAGCCCATGATTTATTCACCCTCATGCCATCCTCGGTGTATATTACAAGTTCGAATACCAAGTTTTAGAATGGCAGTGGATTGCATTCAGCAGATTGAAGCTCAAAAACGTGCATCCATCCGTCAAAAACAAACTTACCCACGGTTCTGGAGGGTAATAAAGGCATTCTGAAGCAAAACAATGAGTTTGTGTAAGAAAAACTTGATAAAGTAAAATAACTAGCTTCCGACCAAACAAACATATGGATTCCACTTAAGTCTAAAGCACAACTTATGTGAGTAATGTGATGTACTGCTGATATTTACATAGGCCATGTAATGGTTAATTTTTACATTTACATTCATACATGTTTCTTTTCTTTTATGTAGGTTCTTTTTCTTTTTTCTTTTGTATGTTTCCTTTTATTTTACTAGAGGTGTGTAACTTTACTAACGTTGGAAAAGATGTATTCACAAGTATTTAAAGGAAATTACTAATATCATCTAACATATACTCATAAGCATTTAAAGGAAGATGATCATATAATCTAAAGGGGCATTATTAAAGATATAACAAGCTGATAGAAATGCATAAGTTAGAGTAAGCTTAAGATATAACCAAAACTGTTTGAGTAGAGATGCATAAGTTAATGTAAGCTAGTGTGAGAACGTACTGTTCTGTGTTTAACAAAAGAGTGAGCAGCATGGAAACATTTTAATAGCTCATTGTATTTTCAAGTGTGAATTGTGTGTGTGCAGAGTTTTGATCAAACAAGAGATAAAGCAGAAGGGCGATTCCACAGTAACGGTCCACAAGGGGTGTAATGAACTATATAGATTGAATAATACCCAGGTGTTGTCATTTTTTTAATTTTTTGTTCATAATTTCGTTAAAGACAGATGTAAGAAATAATAAACTTAGTTTTATCCCACTAAGCCTTGGCATTATCATGTAATGAGACTTTATTTTATTTCCGTCCCCAGAAATTGCAGGTGTCAGTGTGGGACATTACGTGCATCTGGATTTTTCCTAAGTCATTTCTTTAATTTGCTGTAATAAAATCCTGAATTTTGGCACTCAACATTTATTTTGGTGTGTCTTCTACAAAATAAATCTACTAACACTGAAAGTATAATTCCCTTAATCTACCACGATGCAATGGAAAGATTTATTAACGTTCGTCACACTATCCGTCAAAGAAGTTACGTACGTTAAACTATGATTTTAAAGTAAGCAGACATATAATTTTTCCGTGTAATTCTATCAGTAACAAGACGATAAAAACATCTTGTGTGGACTAAATTCTCATGTACGTAGCTACATGATAAATTGTTAATAAATCAGGATAAAACAGGGGCTGAGACTTTCTGTCAAAAAATCATAACGTTCGAACATTTTATTCTGACGCTTAATTTCATCTCATAACGCCTCAACGGTTCACCTGTCAGGAATAAGATTGTCTAGGTCACAGTCGCTCTGCGTGAGAGGAAGAGTTAACAGGATTTCACGGATTTCGATGAATGTGGGTAAGTTTGTGGATTCTGTCCAAAAGGTTACGAACGATAAAATGTTACGAACGTGGTAAACTTTGTTTGATAAACATTAAATAGGATCATTGTGGTGAGAAAGGATAAAAGAGTGATCAAGTCGATATCAAGTGCATGGTTTCGGACCGAAAGCAGCGTCGTGTTCATGAAGATCATGCATGAATGGTGGTTGTATTATATTTTGACAGATTATGCACTTCATGTTCGTAAACTGGACAGAAGCTATCCAACTTCGAACGTTGTTTTCCGCGTATTTTGAATCAATGAGCTTTTCATGAAAGTCAACATCGTCAATGACTTTTTTTTTTTGATGATGATGATTTTATTTTTTGTCAAAATGTCAGTATATAGCGTATAGGCTGTCCAAGTTAACACGTTAATAGTGCGTTAACACAATATCACAAATGCCATTAGAATAATCTGTCGGCGTCAAGCGCAGGTTGTTAAACAACAGTGAACTGGGCATGTAAGGCACACGCGCAGATTTTCCGCACTGACGGCACACATTAGTTTAAACATTAGGGGCTCTATCTTGCACCCGGCGCAAATGACTTTATACACTGACGCATTTATCATTCCTATTTTGCACGCGTGTAAGCGGTTTTTTTTCCTCCACAGACGCACGTCGGTATAAACTAGGAAATGAACTTGCGCTCCCTGGGCGCAAAAAGGAGACGTGTGTCGGCGCAAACAATTCCTTGTGCTATTTTGCAGTTCCAGAAAACAATTGCGCCAATGACCAGAAAAAAAAAACTGGTCTAATATCAGTGGCGCGTTGCGCATTGCTCATAATGCTATTTTAAGCGCGCATGCTTGGCCATAACAGAGAGTGAACAACGCGCATACACTGTAGATGATTCTCTCATCTACACAGATGCATTTTACTTTTTGCAAATGATACATTATTATAAGAAAAAAATATAAACATGAGGGAAATCATTGTTGTGTCCATAATGATGGGAAAAATAGGCATACAACTTATTTATGCATGTTTAACCGAAGCTAATTTGGGTCGGTTTGTCCCATCCCCAATGTCACTTCTCTTTCTTTTACGGCCCTGACGAGAACGTCGATCTCCTCGGCTGTGAACCGATTGTGAAGTGCGTCTGGTGCGCCGTTAAAATAGAATTGCGCCACGGAACAAGCGCACGTCGTCTTCTGTCTTCTACATTTGGCAAAGAAATTTGAAAAATATACCTGTGGTATTTGTTAGTAATTTTGCTGGCTTTAAATTTATGAACATACCGGACTCAAAAATGCATCTTTAAGTTTATAAAACAGATCATATTAGATGGCCACCCTGCCTGCATGGAAGTCATATTGCAGTTTTGTGAAAAATGCACAACGCATGACTTATAATTATACCAAATTAGGAACAAAGCAAAACATGAACTTGGATTCAACCTGAATTTTATTAAACTGAATTAGATTAAGTACACTTTCTGCTTGATTTTACACTGTTTTTCCGTCCATGTTACATACGTTAAATTCAACTTTGATCAAAGTTTACAAGTTCAACATTGCCAGATTTATCCTGCCTTTCACACAGCTGTATCCCAGGTTGTCACAGGATGTTAACCTGAGGACAATGGCTTTCTGCATGAAGATTGAATTTTGCAGACTTTTGTCCTCGAAGTGAGCCCGATACTGTGGAATCGCCCAGAAAGGTGTGAGGTCGAACATTAGTTGCGACCGAGAGATGTGTTGGGGTGTGAAGTCAAGCTGTACTTGGAACACGGGAAGTTAACACAAACGTCATTGTGCTGTCCAAATTGAAAATATATGGTTAACAAGAATAGTTAAATGCAGCACTAGCAGGTTTCCTTTCTAGACAGCATAGGGGGACAATCTGCTGAAAACCAGACATAGCTGCATAGGACTGGTTTCCTGGGGTTTTCAGGTATATAAGGATGACGAGAAGGACTAGCCTTCGCCTTCACATGTAGACGCTGTCTGTATGTTGAATGCCAATATTTTCTTGCAAGAAAATAAACTCATGATATTTTGACTTTGAGAGATTTCCACTTGTCTTCTTCCTCCTATCTTTTCGAACAACAGAGAATTATTTCCACTACAGCCATGACGCACTAGTCATTCCAAAGTCATTAGTTGCGTAAGTTGTGCTTTAGGCACAAGTAGACTTCATATGGCCGTTTGGCTGGAAGCTAGAATTTTACTTTGCAACTTGTGTTAAATACGAATATTTTTCTAACACAAACCCTTGGTTTTGCTTCAGAATGCCTTAAATAACCCCCTGGAGTTGTGTGAAGTTTGTCTATGACAGTTGGATGCACTTTTTTGAGCTTCAAACTGTTGGTTGCAATCCACTGCAATTGTAAAACTTTGAAGAGTCAGGATATTTTTTTTAACATATCTTCGATTGTATTCGCCTGAAAGAAGAAAGTCATGTAAATCTAGGATGGTTTGACGTGAGTAAATAATTTTTTTTTTGCACCTGGAGGGTAAATGTTGTTTTAGGTGCAGGTGTCATAGTGGCCGTACATTGCCCTGCGGGTGTGACAGGCGGGGGAACGGGGTGAAGAGCCTGGAAGGTTTTGGCACAAAGCTGGATTCCTGAAAGGGTGTCAGGATGACCCGATCTGGCCTTTCTGGCACCCAAGACTGGAAACAGGACCCCTTGGCTTAGCTCTTCAACCCCCGTTCCTTCAGCCTGATCAGCATTACTTGGTCTCGCTGCCCTCGGCACGTACCTCCACCTGTCCTCCTGCAGACAGCCCTCCGGCCATAAATCATCTGCTAAGAAAACACAAGAGGGTTCACCTCATGCTGTGCCAGCTCGTAAACTGAGATGAACGTTTTTAATCCAGGATCTTTGCTTTGCCATATCTGGAGCGCTACTCTTGTAGCATTAAGTATAGAATTATCACTGGTGTATCATGTGACTGCACATTAGATGTCAATGTTCTCAACGCAGACACAGTGGGTTTTTGTGTGCACTTTGCTGGGAAAAGCATGTTGTACCATTCTAAGTTGGTTCAAATATGCTAATCTGCCCAGTTTACTGGCTCTAAATCAGTAATTCCTTGAGCAGGTTCCAGGGGGTTGATGAAAATATTTAGATTTTGCTTGGTTTGTTCCACTTAGGTGTCCTGCCTTTTTATATATATTTATATTTTTTTAAATAAAAGTGTTTGTTTTCCATCAAATGTTGGATTTAAAATATTTTGTCTTTTTTACCCACAACATTGATTCTTTGGATTAATGTCCATGAAGGTGCCTTAAAAAGGCTGGGAACCAATTGTCTAACTGATCATTTTAACTAACTTGGTCCAGCTATGATGAAATAATGATTATAATTGGTTTCCGATTATAGATCATGAAGAATCATTCATGATCATCAATTCTCATGATTTTTAAATGTGCTCACTAGGTTTTATTTGATGAAAAACACAGTAAAAATAATAATATTAAAATAATTTAAAAAAATGTTAGTTGAATTTCAGCAGTCATTACTCTAGTCTTCAGTGTCACATGATTCAAGAACTATCGAGCTCAAGAAATTTTTCTTATTATTATCAATGTTCTTAATGGTTGGGCTGCTTAATATTATTGTGGAAACTGATGTTTTTTCAGGATTCTTGGATGACTAGAATGTTCAAAAGAACAGCATTTTTTTGGTAACTTATAAATGTCGTTAAACAAAAATCATTCACAAAAAAGAAACAAAAAACGGTACTGTACCTTCAAAATATTTCACACCAAATTAAATGATTGATGATTGATAAATGATCATTATTTCATTCAAATTCAAATGATCTTTAAGATATTTTTTTAAATCCTTACTTTGTAAAAAAGCCCTAAAATAATATTTATTTTATTATTTATTTATTTATTAATAATACAATTAATGTATTTTATGTATTAATAAATAATAATTATTTTATTTATTTTATTTTGACTTTTTTTTTTAATCTCCATGTTCTTCCTGTGTCCTCCAGAGGTCCTCTGAGGGCATAAACTGTTGGATGAAGCCTTAAATCTGCGAGTCCCTCAACACTCGCCTGAAGGACGGGTGGAAGGAAGCACAGCATGAAAGAGACCTGTGCCAAACCCAAAAAACTGTCTTCTGTTTAGACTGTACAGAGCAACCCCACTATCAGAGCCTCTTACGGTTCATGGTGGAAATTACAAGGAAGCTACAAAACAATCAAGCTGAGCTAAACGCTAACATTCACCAGAATCGCCATTCATCAAGACCCCGACCTCACCCACTCTTTCTGATCACCACAGTACAATTTTTTTTGTTTGTTTTTTTAAAGGTTGTGACAAACATTATTAATTCTTGTCGTTATTCATGCTGTTGTTGAGTGCAGAAGTGTTTTGGGTGTTTTATTTTTTAATGTTTAGTTATTTAACTTGAAAAAAAATTGTAACTACTGGGTACAATTGTATGTGAATAATGTAAATTGGATCATGGGAGGAGACGATCTGTGAATAAACAGAATGAAAGGGACTGCCATGCCTGAACTCCACTGTTTCAGAGTTTTTAATTTTTAGTTAGAGATGTTTTAATTTTGTTTTATAGTAAAATATACCAGTTACAGCAGATTAGTGCTTACTGCTGAGTTACCTACTTGCAAAAGAAATGTGTAATATTCAGAAAGATTAACCATGCATGCACATGCAACTGCAATGACAAAGTTAGTTTTACATTTTTGTTTTAAATGCAACTCCAAAGATGACTGTGGAGAATTGTGTTGTCACTAGAGTCTTACCAAAATATTCCTGGTTTTCATGTTGTTCGAACGCCTGTCTCAAGTTTACGCCTATTTATAAACCAGAACGGATCGCCGATACACAAAGGCGTCCTGTTTAACTCCAAATGATGACAATTTATAGCCACTCTAGATCTTTGTTATACCGTGAGAGTGCAAACTCTTTGCGTTAATCATTTTTTGTAGTGTTTCCAATCATGGCCTACTTGAGGAGCTGAAACTAAGTGTATATAACATATGCCCTTATAAAGGTTGATTCTAAAGTAATTTTTCCTGAAAAAAAAGAGAAACATCGATGCCGTTATTTTATGTGCTATAAATATTTGGTTTACTCTATTAAAGAGGGAATTTATGTTGTGAAAACTTCCTTTTAATTTCATTCAGCATAATTATTCTTATTCTATTTTGCTGCAAAAAATATTTTCATAATTAGTATTTTAGCTTTTACTAAACATCCTTAAAAGTAGCGATGCACGCTATATCGGCCACCATATTGGTATCTGCCGATATATGTTATTGTTTAATGTTATCGTTATCTGCACAAGAAATAAGAAAATTTGGCTGATATATTAAAGCATTTAAATAATGGGTTATTTCCTTCAGCTGAGACACTTCAGATGTACTTTTTAATGGCTTGAAATAGGATTGGAATCACTTCAGAAAAGAAATACAGTTAACTACAACGTACAGCGCAAGTCTGTCATATAATCTACATAAGTTTAATGAGAGCATTATAATTGTGTGCTTGGGACATGGCTTTTAATGTTGAGACTTTTGTATTTGTAATCAGGCTCTCAAAATACATATAAAAATTTGGACTTTGATATATCGGTTATCGGCTTTCAAATATAAAGGATTATTTGGTATCGGCAAAATGTTAATATTGGTGCGTCCCTACTTAAAAAAGAAGATACAATTATATTATTGTCTATTATATTTAAGCAAAATTGTGTACGATAATACGTTTGTTTTTTTATACAAAATTGGATCTTGAATTAAATGTATTCTTATATGCCATTGGCATTTTTCCTTATTGCAAAGAAAAAACTTTCAAGATATATTCTCTGAAAACAAGCCTAAATGTCCAATGCAATTTTAAAGATCAAATTTACAGTTTTTTTTTTTCATTATTATGTCAAAATTCTTGCTTTGTTTGCAGCTTAAATCTGAATGATATTGCGCTGATGATCTGATAGAGGTAATGCATATCCTATTGGGAAATCTAACCAGGTCCAGGATGGCTCAGCTGTCCCTATTTATGCTTTTCCAGAAGGCCATCAAGCGATGAGTTAAATGCCTGTACCAGACTCCTGGCCAAGATCACATCCCTGTGACCTTTGTGCACATGCTTCGGCACTCTTGCCATCTGTATAGCATGACATCTAAAACCATCACGATTCATGTCTCTCTCTTTCTCCCTCCTCCTAAAGCCTGCTCTCAGAACTCGCTTAACCGAAGATTTTGCATTGTGAAGCAAAGGTCAAACTCTCAAGCTCTCAGTCCTGTTTGTTACTTTACTCTCATTTGGTTTCATAGGTGGGTGCCTGTAGAAACAGACTCCAGTAAACAGTGTAACCCTGATCTTTGTAGGAGTTTGGTTTAGTATTGTTTATTATGAGACATCCGCCATATTCATACTCAGCAGAGGGCAGCAAATCAAAGCGTATGGACCCACCGATTGGGTTTCTCTCACCAGAAGACATTGAGACTGGTTGCCAACATTTACTTTTCTTCGCTGCCTCTGTTTCAGAGAAGAATGTGAAGAATGGGACTGGCTATATTTTCCAGCCCAAAATTCCCTGTAACTTTAGATGGACATATAAATGGCGGGTTTGTTTCAACAGTGTGGTGTTGTTGTGGGGATTGCTCCAATTGCGGGAACCGCTTGTGTTGTCCTGCAGGGGAAAATAAAAGGCTATTTTTAGCCCGATGTCAGTAGCTAGTGAGTTATTATAGCATAAAGGCAAAGCCAAGGTGATGAATTAATTCACAAAGGATGAGGAACAGTGGAAGGATATAACTGGCATACATGCAATGGAAATGGGAAGACAGAGGTTCTTTCATAGTAAGGTCCTGTCAATCCTGGAATGGCTTGGGTGTGAGATGAGTAAATGCACCATAAAGATTTTGACATGTTGATTTATAGTCTGTTATCTCTTCAAGGCCATTTTGGAGTTCCTCTGCTAACACCCAGTGATGATAAGTCAATCTAACCCATGACATTTACTTCACAGATGAAAGCTGTTTTAAACAGGTGAGTAAAAGCTCCACTCCGTAACTTTTTAGGTGTTCAAAATGATCCAAAATCCTTTGAGCAAGTACGAATCTCTTTAGAGAATAAATCAAAATCACTCACTCATAAAGATAGTCACTTGTCACCATACTGACACAAAGTAACCTGCATAGACATTCACTGAAAAATCTTCACCACATCAATCAGATTGACACAAACAGTGATGCCGAAAACATAACCACCATTGGAATTTGGTATTTAGCTGTTTATTGTGACAATTAATTGAACTAGCCTTAAACATCTAATAAATGTTGCTGAAAGGCAAACATGCCATCTGTACTGCCACTTTTCATGACGTATAAGGGTTATCGAGCGGTCAAGCTCTGTGGTGAGTGAACATCCACTGCTCCACACTGTGAGTTTCTATACCATCAAAGGACTTCAAACAAACTGCTGTCCTCTCACACTCACTCTCAGCTGTCTTATCTACCAGGCAACATGTCCCCTTCCCACAGCTGTTATCGTCCGATGGCATATTGACGCGAAGGAGCATAATGACTGGTGCTCAAAATAAGCCCATTGGAAATTGTTATTAGCGTTTGAGGGCCGGGTACTTTCCAAACAGGCCTGTTTTGCAGTTCTCCCAGCGATAGATGAGTCTTTCACCACAACTTCGGACTTTAATGGTGTTCTCACTGTAAATCACACGATTTTTGAGGTGTTTGGCGAAAGGGCCACAATAGTAGGTGGTCAAAGTCTTGGGGGTGGCGAAGTTTGTGGTACCGACCAGCTGGAGGTAAATGGGCAGCAGCTGGATAATCTGTACTCTTGTTTTCTTCATGCATTCAGACGTTGGTTGGCTTTGTGATCAAGAGTCTGTGGCTTGCTCTTAGGAACACAGTAGATCTATTCTGCCTTTGGGAATCCGTTCTTACTTTCATAAGTCATTGAGCCTTTTCATGAGAGAAAGACATATGACTCATACATTTTATTTATTGACTTTTTCCTTTTATTAAAGAGTACAATAAAGAGCAGACATGAAAGTGGAGAAAATGTTTTTTTGAAAGAAGTATGTTTGATCAAAAATACAGTAAAAATTCTATGAAACATTATTGCAATTTAAAATAACTGTTTTGATTTGCATATATGTAATTTATTCCTGTGATGGTAACACTGAATTTTCAGCAGCTTCAGTCTTCAGTGTCACATGATCCTTTGGAAATCATTCTCTTGGTTATATATATATCAAACTACTACTGATATTCTAGGTATAATGATTGTCCATAACTTATTAATCAAAGTAAGAAAGAGTAATGAGGTACTGCAGACTCAGTGGGATTGTACCATGTGGTTTCCCCGCTCTCACATCCTGAATGATTTGCATGCAGTGATGTGATTTGAATGCGAAGGATCCTTGTCTTGAACATACACCATACCTCAAATACATCAGTGTCTTCAACTCTGGATTCACTGTTAAGTAGCATTAAGGAATCGAGGATCCAGTTTTGCTAGCTGGCTAGTGAGTCTTTTTATCACAGCAGGAGAACAACAGCTGTGTCACTTATTTTATTTTCTTGAGTTGAGAACATTTGCCACGTCATCTCAAGTGTATTAAAGGCTATGGCCAGCTATGGCCAGAGAAAGATTCATGGTCAGCTGTAAACCATCTTGACTGGCACTGGATTATTGTTGCTGGCTGGCCCCAGAGGAGCTTTGACTCATGACTCAATGGAGCCCGTTCTCATCCCAAAGCGCCATATACGACACTTTTGCAAAAGCGTAAATATCGAACGCACGTGGCACCCTTTAGCGCCAAATGAGACGCAGAAATATTAGGTCCAAAAGCGCCCCCTAGTGTTCTAACCCTCACCCCACCCCATACCTAAACTTAACCAAAACGAAAGCGTCTAATTAGACGTTAAAGGGTGCCATGAGCGCCACATTTTGACGCTTTTGCAAAAGTGTCAAATATAACGCTTTGGGATGAGAATGCGTTGCTCAATGAAGATCAATTCCACCGATCCGCTTCATTTGAGACCAAACAATTCTATGACCACTCCGCCTCTTCTGAACAATAGAGTTGTATCTCATCGTGCCATGCAAACTATTTGTATGTTTGTTTTGTTTTGTCTTATTGGAAGCATTATATACACATTATATAACATTATATAGCATTATATAACATTAGTGTATTTTTGGACAATAGGTAGCTATATCACTGATTCTGTAGATTATTGGAAGCATAAAAATGCTGGGTTGTTTTAACCCAACTTTGGATCAAATATGGACAAACCCAAACACTGGGTTAAAAATGTAATCAAAAAATTTAACCCAATGGCTGGGTTTGTCCATATCTGACCCAAAGTTGGGTTAAAGCAACCCAGCAATTTTTACAGTGTAAGGGTCAACAACCGCCCCAAAAAAATCTATAAGTTAGTATG
Source organism: Cyprinella venusta (assembly GCA_038021265.1). NCBI lineage: Eukaryota > Metazoa > Chordata > Actinopteri > Cypriniformes > Leuciscidae > Cyprinella > Cyprinella venusta. The sequence goes on from CM075874.1 coordinate 25,860,166, forward strand.
CAAGTTATATGAAATTGGTCAAATTGTATTTATAACAAATGTTTGCTATCTTGCCCACAACTGATTGTAATACTATTAATAACCTTTTTTCTCTCCAAAAATTCAAGACTATAACTGATTTTTTTTCAATTAAAATCTCCAAATTGCACCAAACCTCTATTCTTTAATTATTATCATTTTAAATATCTTAATATATCCAGAATAAAATGAGTGTCACATCATTGTTTCGGCTATATAAATAAAAAGCTCAAAAGAAAAGCTCCCATCAAAGGAATGAGACAGAGCTTTCATTGGGGAAATCGGTCAAGGGTTAACAAATCTCTGTGTGAGTATATGTGCGTTTACGAGAGACACTTGAGAACTGGGGAGGGGAGGTTATGAGGATCACCTAACTGCACCACACCACGGACACACTGCAAGACCTCTGAGGCCTGCTATAATTTCAGTTGATGAACATACTCACCCCTTACCCCTTTGTTCTAGTTGTTTTTTTCAATTTAAATCGATAATTCAAGTTAAAGGTACAATTTGTAGGATTTTTGCAGAAAATATCCAAAAACCACTAGGCCAATGTTATATATTTTGTTTAGTTGATTACTGACAACATCTCAAAAATTTCAAACTATTTGTAAATCGTGAGAAACGGGGCGTGTGGGTGAGGAGTCGCCAGTTAGTGGCGTCATATCCGCGTTGCCCTCAGTTTCCGTCGGGTTTGACCTCGTACTGCCATAGTAACCATGGCGACAGATGTTGACAACTGGGTTATGCCCATTATGAATCCTGCTGAGACTCCTTTATGTACAGATGTGACATAATGACGCAAAGACAAGCTCGAATCTCCCGCGGAAATCCACCAGTACTACTGTAATTTAAAAGCATTATTTCAAGCTTATTGTTTTGAATTGATCTAAGGCAAGCAGATAGTTTTAAACACTGGCTGGTTATTTATTTTCTCAAATGTATTTTGGGTCATTGTTAACCCCAAAAAAGCTATGGACTGCACCTTTAAGAAAACCATTAAACCAATAAATTTTACCAGCTGTCAAACCAACCTTGTTCCCTCAGTTCTGCATGCTGTGGCAAATTTCAGATTTCCTTAGCATGGCTGATCTGTCCCAGATTCACTCTGTCATATAAAATATGATTTAGTTCTGTGTGGACGATGGGTAAGGTGTTTGGACACATTTTGGACAATTCGGTATAGGCTATCTTTTTCAGTTGCGTTCTGCAGCTGTGGATATTGGACTTGTATATAGGCCTCTGTTGGCCTTTATAAACCTAAGACTTTTTTATGACAGTGAAAGCCATCACAGTGCAAACACTAGAAAGAAGTTTGCATGACAAAAAGGAACAAAACCATATGTCGAATCAAATGGTTTCCCCCATGATGTAGGCAACTCCTGTAAACACTCCCTTGCTTTCCATTCTGAACTGTGTGATTCTGAGTGATAATGGCTACTTAAAAATTAAATGATCCCCTATAGTACAAATGTTGAATAATCTATCACATATACTGTAGGCTAAATCCACACAGATGCTATATAGGCTAGTATTTGACAGAAATTGCAGTAAATTACATTCTTGTGTTAGGGAAGCCATACTCTGAAACTTTACCACACAAAACATAGCTCACTACACTGAAGCTATTTAAGGGGCAAAGTATTTTTAAATACAAAACTATTTACCAAAGATGTATTCATTTAATCAGAGATTTGCTTATAGACTGAATGAGCTCACATGAAGTCTCAAGGCTAGCATGGCAGCATCAAATTTGAAAAGATAAACCTACAATTCATACAAGCTAAAAAACTACAATTAGTGCTAATTTAGGCCTATATAATGATATATAGCTAAATTGAAATATAGTGATGAGGATACATAAATAAAAAGCTCAAAAGAAAAGCTGTCATCAAAGGAATGAGTCAATAGGTTGTGACTTGAACCGGTGTTCTGGCGCTGCACAGACTGATGGTTTATGACATCAAGTAGCCTACACCGAGAGCATTTCAAAAGCATAAAGAGCTTTCCATTTGCTCTCGCGGTACTTTGATATCATTCACCGATCGGTCTGTGCAGTGCCGGTTTAAGTCGAACAAGCAGAAGTCAGACTCATTTATACAAATCGGTTCAATCAGAACAACTCGTTTCAACGAACCGGTTCAAATTCTTCAAAATCGATTCAATGAGTCGTTGAATTAGTGAAAGGATTTTTATTCACACAGTTCAGGTGTCACCTCACACCGGTCTCTGCCACGCAAATTTTAAGATTCTTTTAAGGTTCTTTTTTCTTCTAGTTGTTTTTCTGATGGCTGAATGACATACTCAGGTCCAAAACATTCTGTAATTTGCGGAATAAAATGTTTCAAAACGATCTTACCTATAATTCGGAGGTTTTACAGAGTGACGTTTATTGTGGTCAAAGCTGTAGGCATGATGGATCTGGATCCGCATTCACAGAAAGCTTATTGTAAGCTCTTTTGTCATGGAAATGTCGAGCTGCCAGAAAAGTCTAACTGTATTAAATATTATGAGATGAAAAGGGCGACATTTTATTTACAACAAACAAATAGAAAAAAAGGAACTTTGCCTGTTTGTCATTAGACGTGCAGAACTTCATTATTGTAAATAGCAGATGGTTTTGTCTATATATTTCTGGATATTATGTCTCTATCATCTCCATAGCCCAGAGCACTTTTCTGTTCTCCTCCTCTCATTGCACTGGCATGCCACATCTTATTAAAATAAACTTGCATCTGGACACCCACCATGGCAACAAGGTCTTTAGGAAAGAGTCAGATTTCTTTCAAGGTCTGCTATGATGACCTAACCGCATAGCCTTCAGCACGATGAGAGAAACCTTCGTTTATAAATGAGATGCCAACTATTACAGATCTACTACTTAACATCCGCAGTGTCCTTGGTTCCCATATCCCATCCCAACATTGTGTAGCCTGTATTCATGATGGCTTCTTTCCCCTGGAAGGTATTTATGAGAAACATATAAATATATAGTAGTGTTCAAATCCTTACAATAACTCAATATTTATGTTTTTGAATTAAAATTGATAATATAGGATATATTATCCTAATATATAACCACACAATTTAAGACCAGATCCACATCAATGCAATACAAGATTGTGATTCAGACAAATGTAAAACAATTTAATGCATCCAGGACAGGTAAATATATTTAACACTGTCAAATGAACCTACTCAAGTCCTCAAAATACAGTATATAACTGGCACAGAATGAAGTGAAAGTAATAGTTGAAGTGTGTATAATATTGTTCAAAGGGGCTTTATTCAATCCAGGAGTGAGCCTGTCACATCCAGAATGATTCAGACATCTCTGAGGAGGTCTAAAACTCGATCAGTCCGTTCAAATGAAGTGATGTAACCATCAATTCTCGACGTCAGAGGGTCACTGCTGCAAATACTCACACAATGTTTTGTTCATAGGACTCTTCATCCACAAACAAAACTAAATTTGCTTACCATACCACACCATCTAACATATATAGATGCACCAGATCCACATGAATCCAAGTCAAGTTGGTGACTCAGAAGGTTAATACAAACCATTTGATTCGATCAGCCTTAAATATAATTTATGACAGAGATCAGTTGGGATTTTTCTGCTGCCTATGATATGAATGGTTTATTGATTCTCATCCAACGTGGCATGTTTCCAAAAGGGGATTTTTCTTTGCTTTAAACTTCCTTTGTAGGTTCTTTTACAGTTGACGACAATATATTTATAGTTTGGATTGAGAAAATATATGAAAGCTTGTCAAAGGTTAGGATTAAGAAAGGAAAGTGAGAAAATGGGTACGCAATGGGGAACATTACTTTTAACCGAACCCAGTGTCAAACCGTCATACAGGGTTTAACAACGTTTTATGGGAAAGAGCCTTATGATTTCACAATGGTGTCACTTGTCTGCCCAGCTGCTTTGGAAAGCTGGAAGCTTTGCGCTCCGTATTTTTGGGACAGCCACCATCCTCTCTCCTCTTGCCCGCTGTAAGCGGGTGCCAAGAGTAAAATGGAAATTAGGTGAATGCATTTGAAATCAGAGCTGGCAAATATGTTGCATGTTTGTTTGTGTATGCTGTGTGGATGTGTTTGAAGGGGGTTGCTCAGTGTGAATGGTTGTGATGTGTTAATGGTTGTTATACGTATGTGCATGTAAGACGAGATGTGCAGGAGAAAGAATGGTACAGTAGCACTCCATTTGTTTAAATAGCCAGAAGAGCAAATACGGGTGAAACAGAGACTAACACAGAACAGTGCACCCATTTAAACCAATAATTTGTCTTGGCACCATGAGAAAATGAGATCATTGAGTTTTGGTTCTGGTGAGCAAAGATGAACAAAATATTTAAAAAATAGGAAATATTTTATTCTGAGGTGATAGGTCATTTTTAAAGTGCCCCTATTCTGCTATTTTAAATTCTCCTAATTTTGTTTTGGAGGTCTTCTACAACAGGTTTACATGCATCAAAGCTCAAAAAACAGTTTTGATTTTCTCATAATATAGATTGCACATCCCCACATTTTTCAATGATTCTCAAGTGACTCAATGGATGAATCAGTCTCTCTAAATCCCTCCTTTCTGCAGGTTACTCTGCTCTGATTGGCCAGATGGCCCAGACTGTTTCGGAAGCTACATGCCCATAACTGAATTTAAGCTCCATCCGGAGGCATCCTACAGCTCAGCGATTGGCTTTATCCACAGTTGCACTACTTCCTGAACTTCAGCCAGCTCCTTGTTTCCTGTCTGCCATTATTGGGCAAACTTGATTAATTCAGGTGTGTCTGATTATTGTTGCCGTGACTACTGAGGTCAGGCACACCTGAATTAATCAATTAATCAGCAGTACTATTCGAGTGAAAAACTACTCGTAAAGGCGGTTCTTTTGGGAGACAATAACTTTATTTATCGTGCACTTTCAACTTTAAAACTTTGCAGAACATTTGCATTCATTTTACACACTGCATGAAAGGGAATATTCTAAAACCCATAATAGGGGCACTTTAATTAAATTTTAGCTGAGATGTTTTTACTCAAAATAGAGATTTAGCCAATGTAATCTATGGGAAGCCTTTCTGTCTTGCATTTATTGCTGTAGGGAAATTAAAGATCCGTGCCATGTTTTTTTTTAACCCGAGGAATGGAGAATTTGAAGAAACACCTTGAGCTCTGAACCCTGCCTTGTTCCGTACACCTTTGGCCTGGTGAAGCCAAAAGCAACAGTGCTGGGCTCTAGCCTTTAAACTTTAGCTTTTGGTCCAGGATTAATAAAAATTACCAGAAAGTACTGCCGTATTACACATTTTGGAGAAAGGTGCCTGTATATTGCATGACTAGCCTTTGAGCCTTCATTTTACTTTATGTACTTAAAGTATACTTTACTTAAGTATAAAATTAACTTGATGTATACTTATTTTTTATAGGATGTCCCTCTATCAACATTTATATTAATAACAATCATATTTTAGCATTAGATTTATAGGCCTGTGGCTTTAAAAACATTAATTGTGTTTACAAGTAAAACGATATTCTAAAAAATGAATATGAATTATCGCACGGCACTCAATATGGAATTGATTCTGATTAGTCAGTTACAACAGCGTTCTGATATTTCCTAATATTCGCTGTCACCATTGCATCACTGTTTATGGGACTGCGGTAATAGAAACTGTCACTATATTTTCATAATCACAATGCCAGATCCATTAACATATTTTGAGCCAACTGCCATTTGACTGGTCAATTTGAACTTCTTGCAGCAGATTAAAAATATAAGCCAGTTTCACACTTTTAAGAGCACTTTGTCAAATAAAAACATAATGAAGCTACTGTACAGTAGCTTTATGTAAGAATGCATGTACTGAATGTAAACCTAATAGCAGAATGGAGTCATAGTCTGAATAACATCCAAACGATGTGTTAATTAACATAATCTATCTTTTGTCAGACGATAATGGCACATAATCTGATAAATACAGTATGAGGTCTTTGAGTTTTTGCCTGTTCTAGTGAGAGGAAAACCATTATTTTTGGTTAAGTAACCGAATGTGAACAGGAATAAAATCCAGATGTGCTTCTTGGACTTTGTTTCCATAGTTGGGTTTTGGCTATCTATCGGTGACAGCAGAGGGAGTGTGCGAGAAAGGAGAAAATTTGTAGTTCAATCTCTGCTGTTACATAACTGATCTGTCTGAAGATGTGCCCGTGAAAGTTAACCCTAATATAAGTGTGAGCATAGCTTATGAGCATATCATTCTGATTAATATAAGAGTGATTTACCTTTTCATTCAAGTTACTGCTACCCTTAATATGTGGTTTATTGGCTCATTACTTTTCTTGCATAAAGTCCGCATACAACACATGTAATACTATCTGCATGGACTCTCCACATAAAACATTAAGTTCTAGAAGCTCTTGTAAAACTGCTTTTGCATTTCGTTCTCTTAAAGTAAACCCATGGGGTGTTGTATTACCCTCAGAGTGATGTACTCTATGATCCAAAAGGATTTTTTTTTACAATAAGTTTCATTGTCTTTTTTATGTTTTCAGTGTGTGGATAGCTGCACTTATAACACGTATAGTAAATTGTTGCAATCTTAGATGATTACAATGCTCTTTTACAATACTTGATTCTGATTGGTCAGTTATGACTTTCTGCGGGCATTTGACAAAATATTTTGGAGCTGTGCAATGAGGTGCATTGTGGGACCTGTAGTCTTTCATACAAATGCGCCCCTTGGTTTTTTTCTGTCTTTTCTCGGTCAAGAGGGCACCAAATTAAAAAATCTTTACATTTCGACTATATAATCCACTTTCAATAAAGATTAATGTTGCATTGGGTGAAATGCTCCTTTAGGTGATGGGACAGGTAATATGTTGTATATATCATAATCATAAGATATATTGTGCGTCCCTGGATTGAAGTGGTTGGACTGCATGTTTTTCAGCCGAAGCTTATTTTACCAAATTCTAATTTAATTTTATGGCAGCTCAGCTGTAAACCACAATAAGCCGAATAATATGTCTGCAGCTTCACAGCATGTGCTCATATATTCCTTAACAATTATTGAGTGTGAACTTTAAAAATATCGCCAAGCAGTCATTCACACAACAAGCACAAACCTAGTCTATAGAGCAGCTGTGCCTCAGAGTATATATTGTGCACATGTGAAGTCACAGTTGATGAGATTCTGAAAACATGCTTCTCTAATAGAGACCAAGTATAATTTAAACAGGTATCTATAAATAATCGCCTGTTGACACAAATTGTGCAGCGTAGCGTGCAAGTGAGTAAGATTATTCTAGCGTATGCTGAACAAAACACACTGTACCCATCAATTAATTATTACTACTGACTAGATAATAATACAAGCTAATTAATAATCTGCTATGTAATCATTTTATGATTAATTATGCTTTATATCATTACTTAAATCCTTGAACTGTCTTTCTTCTAATTGTTTTTTAATGGCTGAGAGTCATTGTGATGAGTTGAGCAGCCACTTGTTATTAATGCTGAGCATCTGGGATTACTTATCCCAATGGTAAAGCCTGCCAATTAAAATGTGTTCAAGAAACATCAATATTTGACTGGAAAAGGTGACCCTTTGAATGTTTACATGCACATGGAGAACTTGTCCAGAGTTCAAAACAGTGGTATAACAACTTATGTGTTTTAGCCAATTCTGAACACTAAATTGTTCCGAATTCTGCAATATTCTGTGTGAAGTGTCTAGCTGAACAGGAGTAGTGCTGTGGTTATTTTCAGTTGTATTTATGTTGGAGAAGTACAGTTGTTTATATTTGCAAGCAGGCGGTGAAAATGAAAGTTTTGTTTTACATATAGCACTACTGCTTGAAGAACATTGAGCGCTCTGGATTTTGTGTGTAATAACTTGATATGTTTTGTATGTATGAAGGCTTGTTGTTTGTGTGTAATGTGAGCATGTTATGATATTCAGGAGTATACAGTAACTTGCCTTAAACTTAATGTTAAATGCTTGAATCTGATTGGTTGACGACGGACATTCTAAGTTGTGTAATTATTTTGAGGGAAACGCACGGCTAAAGTAGTTCCATATCACATTACCAAATAATTTCAGTCATTTCAAAGGTTCTTACAGACTAAAACCGCAAAACAACCAAAACCCACTATGACACTGACCAAGCAAATAAATATAGTAAACAATAAGATAAAATTATTTCCAATTTTTTTGCCACAAATTACATTTTATTGTGTACGGAAAGCATATACTCTCTCTCTCTTCAACTCTAACACACATAAACGTGTTGTCAGCGTGGCAATTTTATCAGTAAAATAGTTACTTAATCAAGCTACTTGACACACTAATAACAGCACTGTTCTTGAAGCAGAAAAACTTAGGATAACGTAGCATAAGCAGAATAACTGAATCCGGTCTGTTGAGTTAGCTATTAGAAAATAATGTAGACCCGTTTCACGTCTTTGGCTACATTACTACCTTTGGTGTGCATTATTTTTGAATAAATCAATTGCCCATCATCAATTATTCCTTACGTAATACAATGCACATATTGGAGTGACTTATAATTTTTTATATGTATATCAATCCAGTCATTGGAGTCCAATATCTGTATATTTACATACATATCTTCCATTGATATTCTTTATGGGAGATATATTCCATTTATTGTCAGACACTGAATCTCCTTTAAAAAGTGATGAGCAATCATAAAAAGGTTCAACATCTGCATGAGTTCACAGGAACTCTGTTTAAGTAGTCAGTGTTTAATGTTCTAGCATTTCTAAACAAAGACATGATTGGGATAGACAAGTCTTTCCCAGCCCAAAATACAGTATGACTATTAAGAGATGGCTGGGAAACACAAACATCAAAAATATGTTTGTATTTATTCTTACATTCACATTCGCATTACAACCTCAATTAGTCACTTGCAACTTCTCGCATCTGTCACTGCAAATTCAAATTTCGCACCTTGACTTTTGCTACTCTTTTCGCGATATACGAGGTGCAAAACACTTGCAATTTGAAACACTTGCAACTCAGTGGCGGCGAGAACGGAAGGGGGGCAGGGTGGGGCGGGAGCAGGGGTGTTCAAAGGAGTCGTTTTATTGGGTGGCACTTAGCCAATGAAATGAGGCTTCTATTGTGCGCGAAGATGTCACGAAACCCGCCTCCTTGTGGATGTTATGAAACGCTAACATGGCTTAAAATGCATTAGATTGATAAACCTAGTAAACACCATACTAATAATGCATACTACAGAAAAGCAGATGAGCACAGAATATGAACGCAACAGTATGTAAATGTTAGCGTACACGCATGAAAATTTATTGTACAAGTTCTCAAATTCACATCTACATGCTCTCGAGTTTTGCTACCTTCATATGAATGCCTCTGCCCCTTCGTGGAGCTTTCAGTCTTACCATCTCGGCTTTGCCAAATTTAGTGCTGGTTCAGTGTTTTTTTAGACTTGTTTAATGGCGGCAGACTCAATGATTCGGCCTCTCTGGCTCTAAAAGGCCCATCACAGCAGAGTCTGTCTACACAGGAAGTAGACTGTGCCCAGTTCCTCCCCCGAAACTCCATCCCAACGAACGAGTGTCAAGAACAGCTTGTTCCTTAACCTACACATGCTACACCACAACTATGTCAGTTGCCTAAAGCATCAGCTGAAAGTCAGAGCAGGACATCAGTGTCACAACCCAAAAATTATGACGGCCACCAACCACAACTTCATTTCTGCATAGTAATTATAATGATCATCTTTCTCTCATCCGGCCTTTTAAAGGCATTATTGTTATGTTACACAACAGAACTGTTGTTTTATTTTCCTGTTGTTCCCACTATTTTCTCCATCTCTCCAGTTCCAGATGTATTTTTTCACCAAAAGCAGGATTTTGGGTTAGAGAACCAATCATGAGTGAGTCATTGTGGTTGGGTTGAAAACTGCATTCCATCCTGCTCCTGAACATTTAGCTCTTCAAGATCTCTTACTCACAAAGAAGGAGATAGTGATTCCAAATTTCCAATTGATGTCATGACTTAATTTACGACTCCTTTACGGCTCAGTATCTGCCAGCAGTTGTGCCCCAGCGGGGCATCTGCACTCCCTTATTGTTTTTGATGTTGTTGTTTAAATGTTTGAAGCATTAGTTGATTTCATTAATGGTGGGGGACCTGCTGGGAGAGCTTGACATTTGGACATTATCCAGTTATTTTCATCTGAATCTTGTTAATGATCACTAAACAAAATATATTTGTTGTTTAATTTCTGATTTTTTTTGATAAAACTGTGGTTTGTGTTTTGTACGGATTGTTTTTATAACAGACTCTAAGCGTCAGAGTTTATAAGAGTCATGGCTAATCTTTGCAGTGCAGTGTTTGACACCCTCTTTAACACCCTCAGTAACATGAGCTGTAAATGGTCCCTGCAGTGGGACTGAAAGTGGATTTATGAATCCAGTGTCTAGAGTTCATGACACACATATAAATAGTATTCTTTCATTGCTGATATCAAGTTGTAGGCTAAGGAAAAGTGGGTTTTTTAAATGCAAATAAATACCAATAACATTTTGATAGTTTAAAGTTCTTATGTGACTTTTGGCCCTCTAGCAGTAAAAAAAAAACTGCATGCATTTTGCGGGAAGAACATTGTTTTGGTTGTGCTTCAGCCCGCGTGACTTTGGATAAATAGGACCATTCACAATAAATAATGCTTTACAATGAACTCTGTTAGACAGAGACACGAGACAATTTATCTGTTTAATAAAATACCTTACTCACCTTTACAACATTTCAAATCTCGGTTCATGCCATCTCTGAAAAGCCAAGCCAATGTTGATTCTTGTTTTATTACAAGATCTGTTACATTCTCCTTTTTGATAGCAGACTCTCTTTTGTTCTATTTTTTTTTAAACAGGTGATTCTTCAGAGGTCCGAGATTTAGTGTGCTCCATGTCAACCTTTCTTGTTCATTGTGACAGCTAACCTATGCCACTCCAACACCATTCTATAATGATTAGGCAGGAATGAAGAGGAGAGAATCCAAATGCAAGTACTAATTTAATATACAAACAGGTAATCCAGGGCAAAACAACAGAACATGAACTCAGAACAAGAAAACTACAAGCAAACAAGAACTAAAGCACAGAGGTTTAACCCTTTACCTGTCACCCCCTTTTTTGATAATTGACATTAAAATGCACTATACAAACTTAAATGGTTGTAATTCAAGAATGCTTTGGAATATAGACCTAAGTTTGGTCTTGTTTTAAAGAAAACAGCAGATTCTTACTGAAGTGAAAGCACTTCAAAAAATTAAAGTATGAAAAAGTTATGAAAGTTATAATTTACAGTAACTCAAATATACTTTTCATATATAGTTTTTAATATAAAATAAATATTTTACAAAATATTTTTTACTATAAAATTACTATAAAATGAAAGCTATATAGCTAACCAAGCTGTGTTTCAAATTTAAAGTTGATATCACAAAAATAAGGGGAGGGGCCTAATAAAAAATACAGTTTCTATGGTAACGCAACGTTCAATTTCAAAACGGTTTTCACAGGATGAATTCTGAGTTCGTAAGCTTTCAAATGATACCTAATTTATGATAACTACTAAAATATGTGATATAATAATAATAGAAAATATATATATTTATATATATATAATATTATACTTTATTAGAGGACTTCTTACCTTACTTTTTAAATATACTGGCAAACAAGTTAAACAAGATAACAAGGGGGTGGGGCTAATTAGAAACACCTGGAGAGACTAATAAACAAGACAAAACCGACTACAAAACATGGCACAGAACAGGAAATAACAAAAGTCCACACAAGACAGGAATCATGACACATACATGTGTCAAAGTACCCAGTGCAACTTTTCCATATTTACAGATATGAGGAGAAATGTACTGTACAAGCGAGTGACGTATGTACGGAATTTCCAGTGAAAACCACTTAATACTTAATCATAGACTTAATACAGTGAATCAAGTTTTGGAAGAAGGATTGATGATGTGCTGACTTATTTTAACTAAGTTAATTTTGAACAAATATGTATCTTTAAAAATTGTACATTAAATAGTTAATTTTTATAGACCTTGTGCACCAGAGAAACGTGGGCGCCCTTTAGAATATTGTCTTTGAACTTCCGTTTTTTGCGGTCGCTCTGTATATCTCTATGACATCGCTGTCGAGGAGTAATTAGCTGGTGAAGTGGATTTACTTATGCATTGTAATGTTTATCATAAGCATTGTAAAGCAGATGTCTTAACAAATGTCAACCGGGATTTTTTTTTAAAGAGCAGTTCATTCATAACTATGCAAGATCGCTGTGTAAATACAGACCGGAAGTCAAAAGACAACGAGTTCAGCGCTGAAAAGGGGCGGGGCTACTTAAGGGCTATAGCAGAATCATTTATTTGCATCAGTAATGCTATTTTTCTTAAATGTATTGAGTCAAAACTACAACCCTTTCTCGGAGTCACCCAATATAAGTCTTATATCACCCAGAACGGGTTTATTTCGTGATTATGATCGACTAACTAATTATCACATGCTAATTACATAGCTAGATAAGGAAATAAATGGCCATTTAATATTGAGATGAAATGATTGTATTATGTGAGAAACAATATAACTTGCCTGAAACTATAGCACAGCTGTGAAGGAAGTACTTTTATAGGCCATTACACAAAACATTTGACTGCAAGATGCCACGATTGACTAATCATGAGAACAGAATCAGCACCAATCACCCTCTTGAATCATCACTGCTATGCTGGAAATTTAACCGTGAGCGAGACTGTTAACAAGCTGAAGATATTGACTGACAGTGCTAGGAAAATGACATATGGTAGGGACAGATTAGCACAGGTGCTAAATTTACCCCTTCGTGTCGAGGGGGTTGGGGTTGAGAAGGACGTTTGTGAAGATCTGAAATTTGCCTGCTTGCTTTCAACGAGTTGTTTTGCCTCACTTGTGAAGAGCCCTGTTTACTGCAGCGGCTCGAGAGGTCTTCCTTGTAACTTTCTTTATTGAAATAACAGATCACAAACTCCCAGCGTGCATTATGGCCTTAGGCTACAGTACGTCGGCAGCCAGGTGGATTAACCTGCGTCTGGGGATTTGGAGGCAGTTTTGTGCCTCAGCTGCCGTCTCCTCTCAAAAGCATTCACCATCTCGCTCTGGGAGTGCTCTTCAGAGAGGGTGGCAGCTGGCTTGGCCATGTTTTTCAACACAGTGTGCCTGTGGGCACACATTTATCAGTCAAACTCTCTACATCAAAAGGAATAACAACAGCATGGTGGAGTCAGTGTGGTGAACAGCTTCACAAACGCAAGATAAATGTGCATTCCTGGTGCTCTTCCCAGATAACGTTGAGGTATTTGCTGTGTCATTTTGTACTGCTCATTGTGGTAAGCGCCAGATCATTAGATTTTAGGGGAAAAAAGCACACGTCCTCCATTCTGTCAATTGAAGTCATATGCCACATACTCGATCAATCAGCTGTACCTGATTTTAACCAGGATCAGCTGTTTTTATTGGATTATTTGCGGAGGATAGTCATAATTTTTGAGAAAACAAAGAACATCAGTACAAAATATGAGGCATCAGCTGCTGTATTTGCAAAATGCACATGTGTACACCATTATCTAAATGTAGTTTGGCAGTGAACGCTTAAATACTTGACAACTTTCAGGACTGTTCCAGTTGACTTTTTCCATTTGACTGTTGACTTTTTGTTCTCCGCTTGTCATGCAAATTCACTTCATTTATGCATAGTTTGCCATGCATGATTTGTATTTGTTTTCACCACCTGCCTGTTTCAATGAATTACAACTGTAAAGCGTCATAAATTCAACCATGTTACCGAAGGAATTTTATCTGACTGCAGCCGTCCCTCTAAACTGACTCTTAATGACTGTTGGCCAGCGGGGTCAAATATTCAGATCCTGTTTTAGCTCAAGGCTTCCCCTGTAATCCCTTGGATACTGATTCATCAAAAATCCACTTGCAAAGCCCCCTCCCCCGTATAGTCTATTCTTGAAGCAAATTTTGCTCTTTATCAGTAACTCCAACTGACCCACCTGTTATGCGTGTCTCTGCGAGGGCTCTTCTTTTATGAGTGGGCCGCATTGCATTATATTAGGAGTCTATTTAGGTCTGCATGTTTGGCAGGGAGCTGCAACTGGAGGCTTAAGACCCATACAGGGATAGAAGTCTGTCTAGGGAGAGCTCACTTCGTTTAGGTTGACAAAACAAGGCTGTTTGCCTCGGTGAAAAGGTGCCGGCTGACACAAAGCCATTTTCTTTTCAAATGCTGCTGTTCGTGATGTTAACAGAAATCAGTAAAAAATTGACTGCTGTAAGATACTTGTCAAATTCTGGCTTTGGTTTTCAGAACATGATTCATTTCCAGCTGTAATGTCTTTGGCTTTTTGATGTCATTGTCTTTGGAAAACTTTTTTAAACAGATGCTTTACAATGTTCAAACAGTTGCCCCACTAACAATGTGAATATGTCTTTTAACTTCCTGACAATTTCGTTTCTGGCATCTGAAACAGTTGGATACTCTGCTTCGGGCAGATATCCACTCCCTTCTCACATTGACTTACTGATGTGCAATCATTCCTGTTTGTTTCAGTATTTGCACACAAAGCGCTTTGGAAAGTAAAGCTGACGTACACTTAAATGACAGAAAAGAGTGTAAATGGTTGAGGAATGTCAACTGTCTAGAGTCATGTATACTATCCAGTTCCTGGACAAGCAGTGTTGAAATACGAGGCCGTTTGGCAGTCAATCTCTCTAATAGAACTAACAGGTGAAGCTTCCAATTAGGTAAGGTAAAGCAAACAGTGGTCCAAATATTTGTTTTGGTTTCTCTCAAGACGCCAATATAAAGATGCTGTGGTGCAGTTACAGGTATTATAACAGAGCTGAACAAACAAATAGAGAGATGTACTTCAAATATGAACTACACCCAGAGACATCAAGAACCAACAACATTTTAAATACTGCTTTGAGTTTTGAGACATGTATAGATGGAAGAGTTCCAGACTTTCCGCAGAAACAATAAAAACATAGAAAAGTCCTGGATATTGTCGTAGCTTGCCTGTTTTTAAATAGCACAACATTTGGGTTTAAATACTTCCATGTCAGACATGTTTTAAAACCATCCATGACCAGAACTTTTAAAAATGTAATCTAGTTTTGAAAGCTATGACCATATTCGAAAAAAAAAAAAAATGTTCCTAGCCTCAATACCAAGCATTTATGTGAGGGATGTTTGTTTGCTTATTGGGTTTGAATATTAAATAAAGCAGCACAATACAGTAGTTGCATTTATATGCAATGATACAGACCTGTTTGATTAAGGTTTGTTGGTACACTGTGTATTTTCAGGTGAACAAAATTTGAGTTTTGCTTGTCTTGGCACACTTTGCAGTCTTACACGACATGCCGAATTTCAGCAATGAGCTGTGAACTTTCACAAATCTTGATTTCAAAAACATATGGTGTCTCGCACAGACTGATGAGAAATGTATCTAACACTAAGAATCTAAACTTGCACTCATATTTTCTTCAAAAAAAAAAATGCAGTAGGCCTAACTAATGTGTATTAGTTTGATCTGTCCCATCATCACTCTAGCCTGATGACTCCAATTAAACAATGATAAAACCTTAAAATTGTGCCACGCTCTCAGATTACTTCCATCAGTGCTGACAAGACCAGTGCGGACCGACACGGTTCGCATCCTGTGGAAGAGACTAGAACGTGGTAATAGATTGAAAATAGCTGTCACCTTCTCTGATGTCAGGTGCAAATGGTTGTTCCACAGTCTTTTATTTTTTTCGTGACTATTGCCATGGATCAGAAACAAGAGTACTGAAATGAGACTGAGCAATCTTTCAGCTTTCATACTAGCAAAAAGTATAATAAGTGTGCATGTGGTTTGCATAAAAAGAGATGATTGTAAAAATATAAAACCAGATAAGCTGAATAAGCGAATGCGTGATTAAGAAATCATATTCAGTTGTTTAATCAATGCTTGTCCTTTTATGATCCCCTTCAGCTAATCCATATAGTACATTTAAAATTCCAAAGCCAACACTTTGAAGTTGACCTCCTCGATCTTGGAGGTGTTGGAAGCTTGCATGCACAGGCCTGTTACTGAGTATCATTTCTTTTGCTAACAGGTGCCACAGCGGGTGAACACAATAGGCAGCATGTTACTGGGCAAGAGAGAACACTTAAAGGGATAGTTCACTTTGAAATTCATTTTTGATATGTTTTAAGGGGATCCAAGATTTAGGTGTCTTTGTTTCCACAGTATTTTCAATTTTGATATTTTTAGGTCAATCCGTAGAGCCACTGTAGTCACTTGGACTATGTCTTTACTAACTTTTACTCAATTCTTTAATTGTTACCATGATTTTCTTGTGTTTTGATATGCCATGTCACAAGGAAACTCCTGTAAATTCAATGGAACCGATAAAAGTACAACAAGACAAAATATGCTTTGATTGTGTTTTATTATTCGTATTAATATTTTATGGATTCCGTATGGTCACCTCCAGCATTAACCATAAACACCTCCATGGGTTCATAGTGCATATCACGTGGACTTCATACTTTTATGGTGCTTTTGCTTCTTTTTTAAGCCTTACAGTTTCAGTCCCTGCTCATTGTAATTGCATGGAAAACAATAAGCAAAATAGTTGGAGGTTGCAATTTAGCTGATCCAAACAGTGAACTGTACAAAACAGCATTCAAATGATATGATTTTCATTAAGCAAGCCATGAAAGCCCATATTTTCCATGGGTGAAGCAAAATGTGCCTCCAAGAAATCTCTCTTCACAGTTTCATCTGGTTGGACTCAAACCAGAAGAACAGAAGAGGCCTATTATCCAGTTCCAGAACTCCCTGTTGGCATTATATCGATTGCCATAACATTCTGTGTTGCATAACTGCTTGACATCCACCATTTTAATGTGGTAATATTTCTCTCTACATCTCTATACTGTGTGAAATGCCTTTCCGCCCATACGTTAAGCCCAGTTCACTTCTTGTGGTGTTGCATAATAGAAACTGAGATTATACAATTTTGGATTATGCCTTGTGTCCTCTTTCCAAAAAAAAAAAAACAAAAAAAAAACTCCAACAAAATACACCTCTAAGACAGTGAATTACAGCAAATCTTGTCAGATGCATGAAAACCTGTTCCAGTTTGTCCCTAGCATTATTCTGCATTGATATTGAATAATATATAATACTGTTTCTCTCAAGCTAGTTCTCGTATGTAAATGCAGACGAGCAAACATTTAATTATCCATCAAACCCACAAGCCAATCGACAGTTCATCTGCACTGAAACTTTCACAGACTCATTTTGTGCATTTGTGACTGACAACGCATAACAAAAAAAACAATGGGACCTAGTGTATTTCTGTGTTGGCTATCACACCAACCTGCTGTAACAGTTAACAGATGGTCAGAAATGCTATAAAAGCCACAATCATGAAAACACTGGCAAAGGAAGACTGTAACAAATCAAAATGTGCTGGGAAAACAAGACTGGCGCAAAAGCTCTCTTCCTCCCTAAATGCTCTGTCCATTGAGGTATTGTAAAATACTGCTGGTCATTGTTAAGGACCGTATTGAAGTACACAGATTTAATAGTTATCATATGTGTCAGACAGCTGAAATACATTCTGAGTTATTAAAAGGAAGTGAAATCAATTGGTTTTATGTCTGCTGATTCACAGGCAAACTTATTCAGGTTTTATAATATATTAGTTAAACCAATACCTTTGTTCCTTTGGCTCAAAGATTCAGTAAATCTGTAAAAATCGACAGCTCAAAGTAAGTCTCCATTTGTAAATATCGTGTGCACCCACTAATAGATCAGACTCAATATATTTTTGGGCTGTCACCATAACTGTCAAATCTACATGGACAGCATGAACTTAATCAAACACTATCTGTTTGCGTAATAAGAAGCATTGCCTAATGTGATAATGTGTGGTCATCTACATATATATATATAGTAGGTGTCACTGAGAGAGCATTATCTATCCCATCTTAAATAAGGAGAGCTAATGTGCTTCGTCCAGTTCACACCCAGCAGATTCCCGTAAAATGTCTGAGGCTAAAGAGATTGAAAATGAGGAGAAAACTGGCCTAAACTTAATTTAATTTACAGTAAGCACAAGTCAAATTAATATTAAGATTTAAAAGACATTGTAAATTGATTTAATTTACCAAAACACTCTAAT
The DNA here is from genome assembly GCA_038021265.1 of Cyprinella venusta. Taxonomy (NCBI): domain Eukaryota; kingdom Metazoa; phylum Chordata; class Actinopteri; order Cypriniformes; family Leuciscidae; genus Cyprinella; species Cyprinella venusta. The sequence goes on from CM075874.1 coordinate 25,878,498, forward strand.
TATCCAAAACTGGGAAAATCAGGCCAGCATTCAGAGATGCATGTATTCAGAGAATACCAACATATTGTTTGAACTTTGGTCTGGCTGTTGACATATGTCAGCTGTATCGGTTTGGCAGACTTTCCATTTGAAAATAAAGAGAATTTGCAAGAACAAATTTGCTGCTTTTGTTAAGGCTGAGAAAGTCTTGAATCCATTATATTCTTTATGTTCAGGATAAGTCAGATACAATTGATTCTAATAATATTCACATTTCAATAACCATTGAACACAATGTCATGCTGCTGTCAACAAATATATCTTAATTTGTGCATATATTTGCTTTGAGTATAGTCAATTCAGTATGACTTTTCATCATGAACAAACAAATAAGACTTTTTTTGTGGTAGTTTTCTCTTTTGATTGAATGTGATCATCTGTTGAAACTTAAGGACCACACATCATGGTTTGGATGGATTTACTCCTCCAAACACACATGGCTAAATATTTCCTTTGCAAAAGTAAACGTGGGAGTAAGAGGGTTTGGCACAACCCTTGGGCTTCACACAATGTTTATTTCCTGAATTTACAGGTCTAGTGTCAAAATGAATGACACAATGAATTCTAATGAGAAGAAAAGTTAATGTTATTAATAAGAATAAATAATACACTTCATGGCTGCATACGGTTATTCATAGTTTTTTCAGCTGTTCAGTCATTATCAATTCATCTTAAATTCTCTCATGTGTATAAATGGTAAGTAAATGGATTAATATTATGTTATAATATTATGTCAAATGTTTAGAAATGGCAGGTCAACAGCAACTGGCCTTGACATGAGGCGAGATTATCTATATTCAAATAATCTCTACACCACTTTCATGAAACAACAAGATTTGCATTTTATCTTGTTGCATATTTTGTTTTTTTGCATGGCATTTCAATCACCCTAAATGTGTGCAACACTATTTTACTGTAAATTGTATCAAATTGTATACAATAAGCTAATGAATAATTGTTAAACATTCAATTTAAGCAATTCAATTTAAACCAATTCACATCAATTAAACTGCATTGCATTGTCTAACATTTATATATTGTCTAATTTTCTAAATTTCTACAATTTTCTGCAGGGGGGGGAGCTACACGCAGATCACGCAAGGTCTCTCGTTCGCTTACCTCTCTGCCGTGCGCACGTGGTTTCGAGCACAATATCTGTCTTGCGTTCACACCCGCTCTAGATTACAGGATATTTTAATTTGCCGCATAACTAGTCGATCACGAGTGGCTCAACAGGTAGATCTATAGATAAACTCATCTTTCAGGCATTTGACCAACCGGGTTGACACTTCAGCGTGAGAAATCGGGGGTGTGGAAGGAGAGCGTGAGAACAGGGTCAATTGCATGAATCTCACGGTGAATGCGTGAGAGTTGAAAGCCCTTTAATTTCACCAAGCTGATTGCTCACTAAAAAAAAAAACCCAACACACATTAGTTTCAAGCAATTTAAAGTTTGATATTGACGGGACATAAAGCGGTGATAGCTAAATGGCTAAATAGTTTACTTACTTTTAAGCAAGCCTTCCCATTAATGCTATAAATTTGTTCATTGGTCGATTCTGAAACAAGAGGCAGGATTTATTGCACAAAGTAATTATAACCAATCACACTGTGAAGAAGCCATTGCTTTCTGGGGCAGGTAAGAAAGACGCACTCCCTCTGTAAGTAACCACATGCTGGTATGGCTGTTTGTGCTTTGTGTTATATTTTTGTAAAATGGATTATTTTCAGATGAAACTTTTTGAGGGGGCACTGTCTGAGTCTCCCTTGCCTCCTCAGAGACAACTTGAAGAGACTTTTGTTCATATTCAAATTCAGTTAATAAAGGGTAATTTTGAAGCTGCTGTGTGTGTTTTGTTTTAAAATAATGCTAACATTTGTGTACATCTGTGAAAAACGCGCCTGTTCCTTTAACTCATCTAGGGGCGTGGCTAGCTGTCAGCCCTGATTTGATTGACAGTAGAATGCATTTGACTCGCGCCGCCTGTTGAATCCACGCTGCCTCGCACACACCCCCCAATCTGTGACTGAGGACATAAAGCTGCTTTACATCATTTGACTTGAATAGTTCACCGTATTCACGTGTGATGAGTTTGGTTACGACTTAAAATGACACGTTTGTCATTTGGAATTAAAATATAATCATAACGTTTGTTTGTAACATACGAGTAACACCGTTTTGAATGCGGATACTTCAAATGACGTGACCTGGATATTGCCGTCTGTGATGCGAGAATGATTTAAAATAGTTAGTTGCGCATAACGATTTTTTTTTCCTCAAAACGAAAGGAAACCTTTTCACTGACCTGAAACATTTGACATTAGCTGAATCTTCCCATCCTGGACTTAATCGAAGTATAGGTAAGTGTTTTTAAAGCAACTTTAGAATAGAAAAGAAACGTGGGCGACAAAATTGACCCGGTAGCTTCAATAAGATTCATGTTAGCCCAACTAAATTAGTTAACTAACAGTAAACTGTACGTCTATAGCATTTGTTTATCTTTATTAATGTTAATTTCAACATTTACTCATATTTATTAAAATTTCGGATTAGTTAATGCCCTGTGAACTAACATGAACAAAACTAACGTTAGCCTAACAAAGATAACAAAAACTGTAACAAATGTATTTCTCTTTGTTAGTTCATGTTAGTTAATACATTAACTAATGTTTAATAAATTAACCTTATTGTAAAGTGTTATCATGTTTGTCATATTGTTTAATTCATGTTTGATGACAGTGATGTCAAGTTGCCAGTTTTATTGTTGTGGTAATGTATTTTTTTTAAAACGAAATCAGTTTGATAATAGTGTTGCACAGTTGCATTATTTATTATAAAACCCTATTCAAAGATATAAACTGGCAAATAAATCATGAATGATAAAAACAATAGTTCCACAAATAATATTCTGAATATTTGGAATACAAATTGAAACCATCAGTTTACAATCAGCTTGTCAGTATTTCATATCTGGTGCCATCGGACCAATGTTTGCTGGGTCGTCGTGACTCGTGACCCATTTCCATTTGCCTTCTTTTTTTCCTTGTGCATGGCTTCAATTATTTAACTGTTCCTTTTGTACTGCACAATTATTTTGAGTGTGTTTCATTATAGAAATGCTTAGACAGTTCATGTTTATCATCCTTCATCCTTTATTTGGGAAAGTGTTCAAGGGGAATGGGTTTGTTTTAAATGAATGATGAATGAGTGGTTGATGTGTGATACGGTGAGTGATAAATCAGATCATACATTGTAGTGTCATACCATGTGTTGCACATTTCTTTGACTGATCTAAAATCTATTCAAGAACAACTTGTGTTTGGATTTGTACATTGTGTAAGTCAAGACAATTACATTTTGGCTGCGTGAAGCATGCTCTTGGAACAATAACAGGTCAACATCTTGCCTTTTCAGTAGCTCACTAGTTTCATTTGGAAACTTTGGTCAGTCATTTAAAAAAAAAAATTGTCAAACATACTACAATAATTATGTTATCATTAGACCTGGTTAAGATATTTTACGTAATTCTCTTAAGACTAAAGTAGAGAAGACCTTCACTGATGAGTTCCCTTGTGAAATCAACAGATGCTGTGATGACAGTAAGATGAGACACAAGTCATCACAAGACGATCTATCTATCTATCTATCTATCTATCTATCTATCTATCTATCTATCTATCTATCTATCTGTCTATCTGTCTATCTATCTATCTATCTATCTATCTATCTATCTATCTATCTATCTGTCTGTCTGTCTGTCTGTCTGTCTGTCTGTCTGTCTGTCCATGCACATACTGTATATTCACATCACATACACTCATATCTTCATACTGTATATTCACATCACATACACTCATATCTTCATTGAATGAACGCCACGCAGTGAATAGTGAGATGACTTTTTGACACAAAGTTATATCGTTTGACTTTAGAAAGCATAAAAGACAAATCTTTGTAGCCTCTAGATTTCTTCCTTTGTGGGAAAAACAGTGTGAATACAGAAAAAGGAAAATCATGCTGACATATGACAGTGAGTAAATAATGACACGATTTTCATTTTTGGAGCAACTACACCTTTAAGCTTTGTGAAGCAACTCATTGCAATCAAAAAGTATAAAGCTCTAATGTTCATATGATATCTCGCAACAGACCCGCGTTTCATTTATTAATAGAGCCGCTGAAGAGATTGATTCGAAACTCCACAATCAATCAAATGTTTCCCTCAGAAGCTGTAGGCTCCAAAAGTCATGCATCTGTAAACTTCAAAGAGGTTTTCGCACATATGTGTTGTCTCCGGAAGAATGTGGCAGTTGCTGGGGCTGTTGATAAGTGGCTCTTTTGCCTCATTGGCTAATGCAGATAACAAATGGGATTTTGGTGCTGTTGGTGTCGCATCTGTGGTCTCACTGATAAAGCGTCTGATTGAGTGTTGGGAACATATTGCAGTCGTGTTGGGTTGCACCATTGTTTAAATAAACTTTCCCCCCTTAATGAACAGATGAGCAGGTCCAAATGCAGCTGTCACTGATGTGTGTGCATATGTGTGGTTGTAATGACAGCACAAGGGTATGACCACCAGAGATGTTTGACACAAACATTTTTAGCTATTAAATCCTTTCGATTAGGCTGGAGCACACTCTACTCCCATATAGACAATTAGACATGTAGATTCTTTATTGATCATCATCATCCTCCGCTTATCCGGGGCCGGGTCGCGGGGGCAGCAGTCTAAGCAGAGATGCCCAGACTTCCCTCTCCCTCGACACTTCCTCCAGCTCTTCTGGGGGGATACCGAGGCGTTCCCAGGCCAGCTGGGAGACATAGTCTCTCGCATAGGAGCTGGGAGACATAGTCTACCGGGAGACATAGTCGCCCGGTATGGCGCAGCCGGGGCCCCACCCTGGAGCCAGGCCCGGGGTTGGGGCTCGTATGCGAGCGCCTGGTGGCCGGGCCTCTCCCCACGGGGTCCGGCCGGGCTCAGCCCGAAGAACCGACGTGGGACCGTCTTCCCGTGGGCTCACCACCTGCAGGAGGAACCATAAGGGGCCGGTGCAGAGAAGATCGGGCGGCAGCCAAAGGCAGGGGCCTCGGCGACCCGATCCCTGGACACGGAATCTAGTTTTAGGGACGTGGAATGTCTTTATTGATCCTCTCAGGAAAATTGAGGATCAGCTAAAATGAGGATTACAAGACAGCTGCTCTAAGATACTAAATGAATCCCTCAGACTCTCTTAACCTCTGTTAAGATGCCTTTATTATCATAAATGTGTCATGATCTGACTTCTCCACCCTTATGAGTCAACAGACTCATTTGCTGAAGGAAAGCATATTGTTTACAGATTAAAGTGTCAGGCGACGTGTTACTTTCTTGTGATCTCTATTTGAAGCCTCTGAAACTAACTTTGCCAATCTATAAAGACAGGTGCGAGGAATGGAAAACTGTAGTTGTTAGGTTCTTGAAAACCAAACCTTGAACACCCCCCATGTTTGTAATGGAAGTATCTTATGCTCACCAGTAAAAGCAGTAATTATTGTGAACTAATTCATAATTGTTTTCTATTTGAATATATTTTAAAATTTGTTTTATTCATGTGATGGCAAACATGTTTTTTTGGTAGCCATTACTCCAGTCTTCAGTGTCACAGCGCAACATGACATCATGACTTTTGCGTAAACATACACGCCACTTTTGAGTCAAGTGGCGTGTTATCTCTACACATTTTGAGCTATCCGCGTGTATGCATGTATGTCTACGCCATTAATTGATTCCGCGTGTCAGTACACGCCGTCAAATGTCCGAGTGAAACGAAGCAAAATGTAGATATACATCTGGGTAGCGATCTTCTTTTCCTAGGATGGTAGGGGAACACTCATAAATGCCATTAACCCCAGTGACGGGTAGGTTTAGGGACGAGGTTGAGGTATAAGTCATATATTTATATATACAGTAATAACATTAAGTCAACGGCGTTCATAAACACGCTGAAGAGCGATTATGCGTGTTGATAGCATGCCAAAAATGGAAATACGAATTGGCGTGTCATACACATGCTACTTCATGAGATCAGTCCGCACAGCAAGAAATATTTATTTTTACTATCAATGTTAATATTGTTTTTTGTTTTGTTTTTTTGCTGCTTAATATTTTTGTGGAAACCGTGACACACTACCATTCAAAAGTTTTGGAGTAAGCAAGATAAAAAAAAAATACTTATATTTGACAGTAAATGACAGTAAAGACATTGAAAAATTATGAAAAATTTGTATTTCAAACAAATGTTGTTCTGTTGAACTTTCTATTCAGCAAAGAATCCTGAATTTTTTTATCACATTTTCCACAAAAAACATTAATCAGCATATCCCATATCTAGCCTTAAAAATTACATTTTAAACAGTTTTTACTGTATTTTCGATCAAATAAATACAGCTTTGGTGAGCATAAGATACTTTCTAAAACATTTTAAAATTTCTTATTTATTCCAAACTTTTGACTGGAATGTAGCTATATAAATACTTTTGACATTCATTTAATGCTTGAACGTTGGAGCATGTTCCCACAGTTCTTCAATATAGAAGTAAAGTAGTTTAGAAACTTTGCACAGTAAGCCAAATGTCTGGATGTCTAGAGGCTGCAGGAAATGATGGACTGCTGGCCAAAACCAACAAGCGGTCGAAAGGAATAAAAAAAGGCTTTAGGTTAATTTCGGTCTGTGTTTACTAAAACAGCAGCACAGATTCAGACTAGCATGCTACTGTATGCACAGAGATACCACACTGAATTGTAGCTTAAGCATTCAGTCTGCAATTTCCTGTGTGCAAAGCTACTTCAGATGAGCCACAAAAAGGAAACGCTCACAGATAACTTTTCGGGAGTGCCGGGATGAATTGCACGTCACGTCACACACCAGAAAAATACCAGTTAATCTTGGGGCTTGTTTATTTGCTAGCAGAGCCAAGAGAAAGCCTAAGATATCTTGCAATGCAAAAAGGGCCATTCACACCAAGAACGATAACCATAATTATTTCTTCTAAGTTTTAAAAATCACTGCAACTCTAAAATAATTGCCACATCACAACCTTAACAATAACAACACAAAGAAAACGATATTGTTGGAATCACTTTTATAGTGATTTTTTTCCCCCATCACTAAAGTCCAGCTGGGACTTTAAAAGAGCTTGAGCAGGAAACAGAATGTTATATCAATATTATTAGTTATCATTCTTGGTGTTAGCTGAACTTTTTTATGCATATGTTTGAGATCCTTATGTCAACATTCCTTATGAATCGGTTAAGTGACAACTATATGTTTGCAATGCGTCACTTGCCACTTTCTGTGCCACATGACACAGTAAACAAATAGTTCATGGTGTCATAAAGCTCTAAGTGCAAAGTTGGCAAATAAATTTAGACTGGACTCTGGATTTGAATCTATGTTTAGTAACTTTAATTAATAGTACTAGGTTTTAACATTCATACAGTCCCTACTTTTATTGCTGTTGTTCCAACACAGATCTGGTGGTATGAGCATGTGTGCATCCATGATTAAGGTCATCATGACAGGTATGATGACAAGCAGTCAAGATCCATATTATAATATGGATATTTACATCCATCAGTCAACTCAAAAGCTCTCTCTTTATCTCGGGTGCAAGTCTATTTTTAGCCCTAGTGGTGTCTCTCTTTGATCACCAGTGTTCCCTATGGTGAAAATCAAAGTGTGAGGTCAGCTAACCAGTTGAGGGCATTTGTGGAGGGTAAACATGATGGACAATGGACAGAATCACCTTTCAACACCTCTTTAAATACATTGGGGATAAATTTAAAGAGCCAGTAAATCACTCTCGCTTTCATGCTAATGTGGTGTCACTTTACAACTGTCCTGCCAAACCTGTACCGCTTCCTCCCTTTTTTGATTGATTCACTTCCGTTGCAAAGATCATTACTGTAGCTATTCACTTAGGGGGCCGCTTACACGACACCGTTCTAACAGAAAGCCCTTATGTGAACCCGTGATTATGTGAAAATGCACATATGCGCATTTGAATTGTGCGCAGGCGTGTCTTTCTTTACAAATTGACCTCAACAAACTATCCTTAAAAATTCATTATACAGAAAAAGTTGTATCTGTACTGAGGTGAAGGGAAGGAAAGGAGGCCCTCTGCACTGAGTCTGACTTCCTAATCGAGTGTAACAGTGCCTGTCCACTTTTACGGAGGCCTTGGTTGCAGAAGTGTTTTTCCTATCCCATTTTTCCATATGGATTGTATTAAAGTATTTGTTTAAGAGTTTTAAGCCATGAATCAAACTAGCCAGCTATGAGGTGAATTACAATATTATAAACATTGATTTGAACTGAAAAAGTATTTGAAAACCATAAAAGACAAAAGTATAGTCAGTATAAAACAGAAGTTTTTGTGTTGTTCATATTATTGCTAAACTGGTTCTTTTGCACGCTGTAATGACAGTTTTTTTTCTGGGCGATAATAGATCACCAAAAAAGGAAAATTAGCTCATGATTTACTCACCCTCACCCTTCCAAGCTTTATAATGGGAGTCAATGGGTATATTTTTTTGGAAGTCCAAGCACATCCATCCATGATAAAAGTGCTCGAAACTGCTCTGATGGGGTTAATAACGCCTCTTTGATGCCTCTCGCGGTTCAAACAAACAGCACTGGGTAACCACGGTTGTCATTACGTTGTGCGTCAAGTTAAAGGGTTACTCTTTTGGCATATGTCTACTTGCGTACGGCCATCTACCGGAAGCTAGTCATTTTAGTCAAAAGTTTTCAATATGGATATGTTTTTCTTACATGAGCGCATCGCTTCACTTCAGAAGACTTTTAGTAACCCCACCAGAGCAGTTTCAAGCACTTGTATCATGGATGGTTGCGCTTGATGGACTTCCAAAAAAATATACCCATTAACGATTTTAAAGCTTGGAAGATCCAGGACATTTTTTAATATAACTCATATTGTATTCGTCTGAAAGAAGAGAGCCATGTACACCTATGCTTCAGGGTGAGTAAATGATGGGCCAAATTTAATTTTTGTGTGAACTATCCCTTTAAGAACAGGCCTGTAGAATGATGCTTGCTCCTTATTTCTCAATTAATTCCTGCTGTGGCTTTAAACAAACGTTTAGTGTTTTAGCCTGACAAACTGTGATGAGCTATGGAAACTTTAATACTGCCCAGCCAAACCTTCCTAATGTCCTGGAGAGTGGGGATCAACAGAATATTTTTAAAGTTCAGCCCTTGTAACACTAAATAAGCACAATTTTTCCTAGTTTTTTTTTAAATAATTAAAAAAAAACATAAAACACCTTTTATATGAGTAGTTTTCTTTACTTAATGATTAGTATCTTCATTTTTAGATAATTTGCTGGTCTGAATGCTTTTTGTTTTGTTACAGCCACATATGAGAGAGACCACAAACGACAATGTCGAAGACACAAAAATCAGAGTCCAGATCTCGCTCTCGATCAGCCTCAAGATCAAGATCCCGTTCTTATTCCCGCTCCCGCTCCAGTTCCAGATCTAGATCAAGAAAGCGCAGATATGGGTAAGTGTCCATTATGATAATTAAATAGCATCTACTGGCTTTGTTCATTACTGTGACATGCAAAATATACTGTCAATTAAACATGAGACCGTCACACTTTACTGCACAGTACAAAGCTGGTGTGGGATGAAGTATGTTGGTTTCGATTTTCGATTTCAGTTTTGAGTCCGATCTTTCAGTTTTTAGTTTCAGTCATCACTTTCAGTGACGTGTTGTGTATTTTAATACATAAAAGAATGAATAGGAAAGTAGGGAAATTTTGTAATATTACGTAATAAGAGGAAAAACTAATTAAATTATCACTTAAAAACTATTTTCCTGTAATCATTTTTCATTTTACTGACTATTGAATCATCCATGCTGATTCATTTAGCCTCTTTTTCTGTCTTGCAATCAGGCCCAGATGGAATCAGTACGCGACTCTACTTAAATCAACGTAGAAAACGTGGCTTCAGAATCCGTCTGGGTCTGCTTTTAATCTTGTGCTTGATGAATTTCACTACTCATTCTGACCGTACTACAATGCACAAATCTAAATACAAAAAGGCTTACTGTGTCTTGACAGATGTGCTTAAAGGATTGAGTTGGTTGGAAAACTGTTAACTTCTCACTTTGTACGTAAACACAAAATGGAACTTTATTGTAAACACACACCATGTGACTCATGCTCAATTTCCCATCCATGACTCATTTTACATTAAAAAACAATATTTCAGTGCCAGTGTCATCCATTTAGCCACAGCTGCCAGGCCAAAGTTATGTAAGGTACACCTCTATACATAAATAAAAGTACCCTGTATTTTACAATGCCTTTACTCTGGCTTCCTCTCTTGTTGAAAAGGGGCTGCACAGTCACTGTGATTTTACTCTCCATTCTCCATGTATTCATCAGCATTGCGTCAAGTCTGATATTTGGGAAGGGCTGTGGCTTTGGAAAGGCTCACCGCACTTTCTTATTTCTCATGCTAAAATTGTACTTCCCTGCACATTCTGTTAGGACTTCTGGTTTTGTGCTTACAGCACAGTAGAGGCTCTAAGGTAGCCAAATGTAAACTGTTCCTGCCAAAAACTGTACTGTTTTAGACACAAATGGATAGATACTTGTGGTACTCAGGTTTTTTTGTTTTACATTTATTGTGAATGCATTTTTTTCCCCCTCATGAGCATGGATCCTTTTCCCAGTGTACTTTGAGCTGACTCGGAAACTATATTGTTGGTTTTTCATGCAAATTTACTAAATCTGTTGTCCCTTATTTGCAAGGGAAATATTGTGAGCCTGGGCTCTCATTGCTGACCAGTTTCAAAGCAGAGATGCCACAGCTGGAAAAAACTTGACACATATGCCATGCAAATTAAACATTGCTGCATGGTTCTGAATGTAGTCAAACTGTCCCAATAAAATTCATGGGTCATGAGTGTCAGGATGTAAAATTCCATTAATACATATAAATGAAACAGGAAGATGATCAATTACTCACCCATCAATTATTTTCACAGAGATCTTGCTTGTTTATGAATGAACGGTTCGTTTTAATCTTCCTGGTCTATGACATTTGTTAAGACATCTTCTTTAAACATTATAATCCTCATGATAGCTTTCATTAACTTCACATTAAGTAAATCCACTTTAAAAGCCAATTACTTCTGGACAGCATTGCCATAGAGATATATAGAGCGACCACAAAAACGGAAGTTCAAAGACAATATTCTAAATATGGCGGAGAGATTTGGTTAGATTTGGTTTGTTTCTCACACAAAGCTATCGTATGACTTAAGTTTTGGCATTCAGTGCATTCATATGATTCATAGATTAACTCCATTCATTGTAATAACAGGGAAAAGTGCAACCAGGAAAAGTCAAATGTCTGCTTCTGTGTTTCCCAGAAGAAAGAAAATGATATGGGTTTGAAACAGCATGAGAGTGACTATATAATAACATCATTTTCATTTTAACTTCAGTTAACGAGTGGATAAATAGCTTTTCAATTGATGGAGCCGTTGTAATTGTTTTCTTCAGTCAGAATCTACTGTCTCTGTGCAAAGCTAATGTGTTGTAACTGGCAGGCTGAGAACCTCCTCTTTGCTCCGTAGAAAGAGAGTAGAAATCTTTCCCATATGACCCATGTGACTGACTCTTTCCATCCGCGCTCACTAGAGGAGATGCAAAGTCCCTCTTGCTCACTGTGAGAGTATCATGTTGCTCTGTGCGCTACCTTCTTACTCTGTATTCCAATGAAAAAACGCAAAGGGTGAGTAGAAAACCAGTCGAATCTGATCAGTGTAGGTTAGCGTTACTGTCGTTATGTTTGTTGGATGGTAAATTGGTTGCAGGGTGCTTTACTTGGATAATCATTTGCGAGGCTTTGTATCTTCCAAATGAAGAAAAAATTCCACTGCATTAGATTGGCATGTTTAATGCAATTCTAGACATAATTGCATGGCTTCTACGATTTGATATTCTAATACAGCTGATGTGTGCATAATACTGAAATGTTTCAGTGTCTGGTTATCTTCAAATGAGATTATATTCAAATTTCTATAGAACAGGGTGCAATGCAGTATGAAGTACTTGGATGTGCAAGTTGTTTAGTTGATTATCATTGTTTGTGATATGTTAAGACATGCTAAAAGTGACTGGCTTACAAAGAGACCAGAACTACTTAGATCTGTTCATAAATAGATCAACAGGGCCACCGTATGGCTACAGTTGACTTTGCACCAAGAGCTTTTGATTTCTTTTGATTTTAATATCAGCAGTGTTTGTTACCTGAAAGAATTCTTTGACATACACAAATTATTGATCTTAAATGAAGTTTTAATTTCTAAATTAATTGCCACTTTATCTTAAGCTTTTGTGTGAGGAAGAGATCCTTTAAAGTCATTATTTTGTGTTAATCAGAATTATGAACATTAATAACATCAAACTTTATGCATTCTCAAGAGTCTCATAGCCAAATATCTTGACATCATAACCAAATTACATTTGATTAACATTTGATTTAAGATCCACAGAGGAGGTTAATATTCTTTGTTATGTTGTTCCACTCGCAGAGATTTAAAGCTCCAGAAGATGGACTACTTTTATGTATTTATATTTACCTATTTGGAATTTTAAAGCCCATGATCACTCTCTAGTTGTATGGAAAAAAATCTATGTAAAGATTCTAAAGAATCTAATTTAAAATTCTTCTTATTTTGTTCCTTGCATGCATACGTAATGCCTCTTTGTGTCATTTTCTATATCCCAAGTATTTTTGTTGGCTCAATCCTTCCTCTTGTTGTCTTCAAGCTCTAGGTCTCGCTCTCGATCAAGATCCCATTCCCCGCCCCACAACCGTGAACGGAACCAAACACGGGAGTACCAGAACCAACGGGAGTTTCGAGGCAACCACAGAGGCTTCCGGAGGCCATATTATTTCCGGGGCCGAGGTCAAGGATTTTTCCGTGGCCGTTTTCAGCGTGGAAGGGGTGGATATAACAACTACCATCACAAAAACTGGCAAAACTTCCGGCAGTACCCTCAGCAGCAACAGAAGCAGTACTACCCCAACAGCCCCAAGAGGGGCCGTTCACGCTCTCCCAAGAAGCAGTCGAGCAGCCCGCACCCCCGCAGCCATTCCCGCCGCTCTGACAGGTCATCCTCCGGGAGATCGCCACAGTCGCACCACTCTTCCTCCTCTGGGTCTGCCAAAGGCACTCGCAAAGATATAAGAGAGGATGTCTCAGTGCCCGAAGAAACTCAAGGAGGTGGAGATGGGGCTCTGGCAGAGCAGGTGGGAGGCTCTTCTTCGGCCGAAGGGAATGCTGATGAAGACAGGACTTTGGTGAACTCTCAGGTTTTGACGAACCATGACGCTAGTCCTAAAGGGACAAGTCTGCAGGTTTGCTCCTCTGTCACTAATGACAAATCGATTGACTCTGCAACCAACGAGACAAGTCCTGCTCATAAGAGTTTAAATGCTACAAATAAAGGTGCCACCACCTGGCAGAAAGTTGCAACTGCACCTTCAAACAACAGCCCCATAAAGAAAAGCCATAGCCCAGTTTTTAATGGTTTTGGGCTCTTTGCAAATATTGACCAACAGACAGATGATAGAATTGCTATCTCCGCTGCATTTTTGAAGTAAGTATGGAAACTTGTAATAACTTTTTTTTATGTTGTTCATTTATCCATTTTTACACTAGCGGTCAAAAGTTTGGACAGAGTAATACATTTTTTATGTTTTTGAAAAGATTCTCTTATGCTTACCAAGGCTCTATTTATTTTATCAAAAATACAATAAAAACAGTATATTGTGAAATATTATTACAATTTAAAATACGTTTTTTTTTTCTATTTGAATATATTTTAAAATGTAATGTATTTATTTTTGTCATAGCAAAGCTGAAGTATTATATCACAATCATAATGCTTATTTGGTGCTCAAGAAAACATCGTTACTGCTTAATATTTTTTGTGGAAACCATTATATAATATAATTCAAAAGTTTTGGGTTAGTGAGATTAATTTTTTAAATACTTAAATACTTTTATTAAGCAAGGACACTAAATTCATCAAAAGTGACAGTAAAGAAATTCATTATGTCTTTTTATGAAAGATTTATATTTCCAAATAAATACTAATCCATTGAACTTTCTATTCTTCAAAGAATCCTGAAAAAATTATCAGTTTCCAGAAAAATATTGAGCAGCAACAACTGTTTTTAACATTGATGATAATAAGAAACATTACAAATAAATGATCACATTGAGCACCAAATCATCATGATCCATCTGATGGCTCATGTAAAATTGTAAAATTCAGCTTTGCCATCACAGGAATAAATTACATTTAAAATATATAATAAGAAAATTGTTATTTTAATATCTAATATTTTACAATATTACTGTTTTTATTGTATTTTTGATCAAAATAAATGCGGCCTTGACGTCTTTCAAAAACATAAATAAATCTTAATCATTTCAAACTTTTAACCAATAATCTATATTATTTAACTTGTTTGTCCTAGGGCTGGGTATTTTTCTCAAGCCTTTTAAGCTATATTGATGACAGATGTTTATATATTTGATTGAATATTGCTTTATTTTCTTTTTCCTTTTTACCTTTATTTTAGTCAGTTATAAGAGTGGAAGTAACACAATAAATCCTGTGTGCGTGCCAGACAAAAAGTAAGATTGCATATATGGTTTGCAATCTGCCCTTCAAATGCATCAAAAGAGCGGTTGGAAGAATGAGCCAAATATGAAGAGCTAGATATGCCTTGTTTACAAATGTCAGCTCACAGTCTGTAATTTAGATGTGCTAAAAAGGTCTAAAGGGTTTATATTTGCACTTTGCAAATGGAAGAAATGATATATCCCCTCTTCCCAGCTGCACACACACTTGTTTACCTGTTTCAGACTGGAAGCCATTCATTTGTGCACGGTAAAAAGACCCAAATCCATTACAGTTTATGCATAGTTCTGTCAGTTTGACATGAAGCAGCAATCCTAGGTCACATCAAAATGACAACCGATGCATCTGAGCACATTATTGTAAATAATAATGAACTGTAATTCTCTTTCTCTCATTTACCAGATTCCTGGAGGAGCAAAATGTTAAAAAACAGGCCTCTGAATGTGAGAACAACACACACAAAGGGAAAAGTAACAGAGAATTAGTATGCGATAAAGAAAATGGAGGAACCTTTGAAAAGGGCATTGAGTTGTCTCACACTAAAGATCATGACAACGCAGGAGAGAAGGAGAAATGCAAATCTGCAAAGAGTGGTGATGGTAAAAAGTTATCCATAAGCACCCCTAAAATGGGTCCACGAAACCCCCCATCATTTCTGTGCGAGGATGATGAGGACGAAATTGAAGAGGGGGAGATCTCTGATAGAGTGAGGGAAATGGAAAGCAATCCCTCCAAAAGAAAAGGCAAAGTCACGCTGTCCGCTCGTGAAATGTTCGAGAAGCGAATCAGAAGGCTACAGGACATGCCATGGGATGATGAGCTGGAGGCTCTCCTGCTCTGCCATAAACAGGAAAGAGCCGCGAAAATCCTCGCTGCTCTCTCTAAGAGAGACCAGCTGAGTGGCATGCTCAAGGATCCATCCCCTGAAAAGCTCTCAAATGTGAAACGAAAAGAGAAACCAACACTGCTGCCCAGGAGGAGTTCTGAGAGCCGCGAGCAAGAGATGTTTGTGGTTATGAACGAGGAATCCCCACCAAGAGCTTCCGTGAAAAGGGGAAGTGAATTCAGTGTAAGGATGGATTCTCTCAGTGATGACCTGGCTAGGTAAATGATTTTCGTTTACCTCCAAGATCTCAGAAATGACTATTTGCATCTTCACAAAACATTGCATCGTTGTGCATGTGACTGCTTCTGACTATCACAGATTAAATATATTTCATTTTGTCTTCTGTCACCATTGTTCCATTTGACAGAACATCTGTTTTGACCAATGAAAGAAGACATCTTCTGGATCTTGTGCATCTTGATGAAAAGGATTGGGAGTTTCAAGCTGTCCTTCAGCATCTTCAGGCTCAGCAAACACCTAGAAGTCCATCTGAGCTGTTTGCCCAACACATAGTTTCAATTGTCCATCACATTAAAGGTGACTGAAACCTCTCTGTCTTGTACAGCTATGGTTGTGAGAAGGTTGTTATGGCCGTAGTATTTGTATTGTTCCATCACCCCTCTGTAAAATTACAAAAATGATACAATGATACACCCATAATTTACAGCAGACTTGTTTTATATATATATATATATATATATATATATATATATATATATATATATATATATATATATATATGTCATTCTTAATAGGTCAAATATACATAATCGGTCTGCCATTGTCGTTTTGGTTGAATGCGTTTTGATTGTATGCATAATACGTATGCGCATGATGTCACCTTTTTCACAAATT
Source organism: Cyprinella venusta (assembly GCA_038021265.1). Classification (NCBI taxonomy): domain Eukaryota; kingdom Metazoa; phylum Chordata; class Actinopteri; order Cypriniformes; family Leuciscidae; genus Cyprinella; species Cyprinella venusta. The sequence goes on from CM075874.1 coordinate 25,895,019, forward strand.
CGCAGTTTTGTGGTTTACATGGAGATGATCACGGTATAATTTTTCAAATGTTGCGTTTTCAGGCCCCCAAACGCTGTTGTCTTGTAAATGAACGGCCAAAAAGTTTTTCATTTTTAAATGTGTATACACTCCCCTAAGTATTTTTTTTTGTATTTTTTTATACTTTATTTATTTAATTTAAAAAATTCTACCCACAGCTCAATATTTTCCTTCTTCTGGATTGACCCTAAATGACCGCTTTGCCATGTACCAGAGAAGAGCTGCTGAGAAAGAACTCATTAAGCAGAGAAAGAGTCCAGAGATACACAGGTATAAAAAATTTCAAGGACAAATTCCCACACTGATTTCTCATGCACGTATGAGCAATTGATTTGTTTTGACAATTTCTAAGACTATAAGAAAGGAGGATCAACATATATCAAAATATTCCACTCTTCACCTCTTTTTTTTCCCAGGAGAATTGATGTTTCTCCCAGTGCTTTTAAGAGGCACTCTCTGCTGTTTGATGAGATGAAAAGCACCATGGAAAACAGCTTCAAGGTGACCAAAAATTTTGAAATATGACGTATTTTGGAAAAGAATGCTGTGCAAGTGATGTGGCCAAAGCATTCTTAGGCTTCCTTCTGTCTCTAAAAAATCTTGTTTCTGATGAGAGAGGCATAAAGTCCAAAAAGTGAGATGCAAAAAGAGGTGCATTCAGGTTGTTGTGTTGTAAATGCCTTCCCTTTTACAAGCCTTCCTAAGGCAGTTGAGGCAAGAAATCAGAGGTCATAAATGGAAGTGACCAGTTGTTTCCATGTCAAATCCATTCAAAGGACTCTAAACAAAAGTCATAGTAAGTATTCTTCTTCAAAGCCTGCAAAGAACAAGTGAAGTGTTTAGGCAAAGTAAAAACATACTTTCATGAGCACCAATGAAAGTATTTCTGCTGTGGTCCTATAATGGTGCCTACTACTATTTTGTTTCGTTTATTTGAATATCTTTTGATTTCGATGAGCAAGTGCGAGGAAATCCGAATGTTATTTTGCGACCTGTTGCCATTTCTGAGAAAATAAGCCTGTTGAAAGACTGTAAGAAGCCAAAATGCTTCATAAAATGATATCCTTTCATCCATTTGCATGATTGTTTGAAGTCCGCTTTTGCTGTATTTTTCGTTTTGGTCCCACCCCGTACAATGCTGCATGAAGCTAATAGGTCACGCCGCTAACCCACATCTGGCCACAACATCTCTCTTTCTCCTCACGGCAGGTCGATGGTAAAAAATCAAAAAGTGATTCAATGGACCTTCGGCTGGATATTGAGCGCAGAAAGAAATACTTAAGTGGAGAAAGAGAGCAAAGAGAGGAAGAGTATGAAGAAAGAGTATCGGGGGAATCTCCCGAACCAAGAAAGGAAACATCCACTGAGAAAGCCTCAAAGAACCACAAAAAAACAAAGTAAGCCTCATTACAGAGTGATTGTGAATACAGAGGTTCATTTATAGAAAACGGCTAACAATCATATTTCTGTTTGGGCTTGTTGTAACTCCTCAAGTGAAAAATTGTCATGGTGATAATGACTTCTCAAAGTGTAGTTGAAAAACTGCAATTTTGATCAACCATTAAATTTGCAATATCAGATAAAAATGTAGTTGCTTCAACATTCAAAGAATCCGGTTGAGTCATTTAAAGATTTAACAAGATGAAACCGTGAAACCCCTTCAATAAACACTTTTAAAAAGGCCTGAAGATGCGTTCACACGGTCAGCAATCTGCAGAAACAACAAGTCAATCATTTTCAATGAGAGTTGGTGATGTGAGGCGACACGAGTGACAGAAATCATTGGGCGAATGTTGACCAATTGAACTTGCATATGAGCTGCAATACCATACAGCAACTACCAATGGGAGCAGAGCTCAAATGATTGACTCTCTGATACAGTTGTGTACTGTATTCAAGTAGGAACACCTACTTGCGCCCAACAGAAAAGCAACTTGGTCACCTTCAGGTATTACATCACTGTCAGTGTGAACGCACCTTCTTGTCTTTCTGGTCGAATTGGATATTTTGAATATGTCAAATATAGGTTGTCAGGTGTTTAAAAATGTCCTGATTTCCTTCGACTTCAAGTAGGCTACAGGTAAAGGTGACTTTTTGGTTAGTGGACAAGAAAATGAGCTGATAAAGTCACGTTGAACATGAACGACAAAAAGTTGTTATCGCTGATCCAGTCGATTTTTGAGACCTCCGTACATTGATCAACAATGTCTGAATCTAATGTTATTAAATTCTTAAGGAAAAGCAAGAAGAAACGGGAGCGTTCTCAGTCATCTTCCTCGTCTTCTTCTGCTTACCATGAAGAAGAAGCTGAGATCAAGCCAGAAAGCTTATCCAGAGTCCAGCAGGGGTTTAGAGAGCATGGAGAGCCTGTGGAGAGAGGAAGATCACGAGGAGGCTTTGTAAGTTGAGTGCTATTGAAGAACTAAGATATTTGTTTATTGCTTTAATAGTTACGGTTTCCATTTTCTGTTTCTTAGCAGCTTAGCATACGCGGTAGAGGTTGGAACCGAGGAAATTTCCATGGAAACAGCAACGGTGATTCACAGATGAACATGTCAGCAAAGAATAAAGACTGGGATCAAGAATACACTAGCAAGAGCAAGAAATACTTCCTAGTATGTTGTAAACACCCATTCTGATTCTCTTTTCTAATGCAGTTTCTGAACAACCAACCAACCAAAAAAAAAAAAATGCATATCAAGAACAACAAACATACAGTAGGTTATGCGCCATGCAACCTATCAGTTACATTCATGGTCTGTACATGTAATATTATGACGATGTACAATCAAACATAACACAGGTGATTAGGTATGCTTAAACTGAGTAATCTTTTCAGATTACAGATTATACAGTGGGGCCAAAAAGTATTTAGTCAGCCACTGTGCAAGTTCTCCTGCTTAGAATTATGAGAAAGGTCTGTAATTTTCATCATAGGTACACTTTAACCATGAGAGACAAAATGAGGAAAAAAAAATATCCAGGAAATCACATTTTTAAAGAATTGATTTGTAAATAATGGTGGAAAATAAGTATTTGGTCAGTAACAAAAGTTGTTGGCAATGACAGGTCAAATGTTTCCTCTAAGTCTTCACCAGGTTTGCACAATTGCTCCCACCGTTGATTTTTTCACACTAAGCTTCTTGCCTATTGTAGATTCAGTCTTCCCAGCCTGGTGCAGGTCTACAATTTCCTTTCTGGTGTCCTTCGACAGCTCTTTGGTCTTGGCCATGGTTGAGTTTGGAGTGTGACTGTTTGAGACTTTGGGCAGGTGTCTTTTATTCAGATAACAGTTCAAACAGGTGCCATTAAAGGAGCTGTATGCAAGAAATGTATTTCAATTAATCATACATTTTCCCTGATATGTCACTAGACATTAAGAAATCATGTTCATTTCAAATGCTTATATCACTGACAACAGTTGTTCGGCCAGAATATTGTCATTTAAAGTTGCAGCCCTTGCCCCATCTACATACGTGTCGGAATCGGATAACAAAATGTCTAATGTTGAGAAACCAAAAAAACTCGATATGAATCCGAAATTCTTTGTGACGAAGTCCGAAATAAATAATTAACAGGAAAAAAAACTCACTGTGTTGGTCTTGTCACTTGCCATTGGAAGCTTCTTGTATCAGCCTACGTTCCTGCTGGATCATGCAGCATAACTGGCAACCTCGAGTCATGGGGGAAGGTGGGGATACACCCTAATTTGAAAGTGATTGCAGTACCAGTTTTGGCCACAATCTTGCATACAACTCCAGGAGCACAGAATAGCTTCTTAAAGAAGTTTCAGGTCTGTGAGAGCCTGAAATCTTGCTGGTTTGTGGGTGACCAAATACTTATTTTCCACCATAATTTACAAATAAATTATTTAAAAACCCTACAATGTGATTTCCTGGATTTTTTTTCCCCCTCATTTTGTCTCTCATAGTTGATGTGTACCAATGATGAAAATTACAGACCTCTCTCATTATTCTAAGTAGGAGAACTTGCACAATCAGTGGCTGACTAAATACTTTTTGGCCCCACTGTATATGTTTTCCTTACGCTCTCTCCATCAAGGTTTTCATTCCCACTTACAACTGTTACATAATTGAAGTCCATAATTTTTGTAAGCCCTTCTTCTGTCTTTGCAGCACAGTGAAAGAGACGGTGAAGGTGAGAGAAAGCTGATGAACACGCGCGGGTCTGGTCGCGGTAACATTGTTCGTGCAAAGGGACGTTTCATCCTCCGGAGGGCCACAAATACCAAAACCACCAATAATATGAGCCCTAAATGGGCCCATGATAAATTCCAGGCCACTGATGATGAGGGCGAACAACAAGGAGATGATGTAGAACAGGACCAGTGAGAATGGAGCAGTAAAGACTTTGACAGGACCTTTGAGAACAAGGAGATCCCTCATCATGTCAAGAATGGATATCCTTATGGATCCAAATCTCTTTGATAGGGAAGAGGCCTTTTTATTGTATTGCTTTTTTATTTCCTATCTAATCATGACAGACACTGTTAAAAGCACCTGCTCCAACATTTATCATTCTATCCCTACATCTCGGGAAGAATGGGTGCCCAAGTGCCTCCATTGCGAATCCTTTTTTGCACAAGACTTTTGAAACATGCGAACGTAAAACACAGTTTGAAGTAGTGATTTGATAGACCGATATAAAGGCTAGGCCAATTGATTGGCCATTTTGCAGCTATTAATATAACCATATGAACTTACAGCTTTGTCTATGGATAGTAAGAAATTTCATTTGTGTGTGTGTGAATAGTTATTAAATGTTACAAATACAGTACAACTCATTATATAGTCTGGTGACCATATGTATCGGTCATCGGACACTCTACTTTCTAGATGTTGATATTGGTTTAAAAAAACCTGTTTAGGTCAGCTTCTAGTTCAAATGTTACAGTAGGTGCCTAAGATGTGCCTAAAGTGTAGAATGCCAGTATATAGTAACAATACTGTAGCTGGTTATGCTATGTTTTTGCCTTAAGAAAGGACATTATTGCTGTTGAAAAAGTACATATTGACATTTTGTGGGCTTAAATGAAACTGAGAGACCCTTGTGTGTCTGCTGATAGAAACGAAGATCTTGATTTTATGACCCAGTCTCGCTATGGGACCAAACAACAGGTAGAAATTCATGTCCCAGTGAATGACGTGGGGGAAAAAGATTTAGCTGTACATAAAATGTTTTGAAGACTGTTAACAAATTTTAGATTTCTCGGGTTGCAGGGTTTTCACAACGTGTGTGCATATTTTATTATGGGTTTTCTAATGAATGCCTTTTTCTATTGGCTAAGTACATTCTTTAGATGAAGTGATCAATTTGACACTTCGATATTTTAATAAAAAGATTTATGTTTTGGGGAATTTATTTGAAGGGTTAAAATAAAAATAAAAAATATTTGGGGGGACATGAATAATGTACATTCATCGTCAAGAGTGGATTTTAATTGTCTAGGTTCTGATTTGCACTGTGTCTGAAATATACATTTGACTTGCATTTATATACTCACAATCAGAAAGAATAAACAAAAGCAACAATTTTCTATCGAGTGGTCTTTTTTTGTGTGTGTCAAAAAGAAACAGAATCTAAGAGCAGCAGTCTACAGTATATTCAGAAATGAACTCAAATCTAAAGAAAACCGAATCTCAGGAACAGAACAACCAACATGTGTGACCAGGTGATGGGAATACAGACACACAGTGATACATGAACTGAACACAGTGAAAACTAATCTAGAAACAGACATGAACAGCAGGTCAAAAACAAACTAAACCTGAACAAACACGCAAAACGTGGCGACTAGAAAATCATAATCCGATTCATCATAGTATAATTCAGTCAAATTATCAATATGAACTACACCTATTTGAATAGTCTTTTAAAAATGCTGTATTATTTCTGTGTAAACTGTCCTGTCAGGCTCTAAATAAAAGCACTACAGTCACAATACAATCTGTTATGTTCAATAAAAGTGCAATAAAAAAAGACACTTATTACAAAGATTACACTCCCGTAATCACAGTTATATGTAAACAGTGTTTTTCCTTGAATTCCTTCTAGGTGAGTACACCTACTGTCAGTAGTGTTTGCTGTGACACATGACACCAGGAGGTTCATACCGATACAAACCTGTCTCACCTGTTATCTCTCTCTCTCTCTCATTGTACAACGTGTCTTGACTAGGTGGGAATTTTATTTTCTTCAACAATGCTAATGTTTGACTAGAAAGAGGGAGGTCCTAGGAAGCTTTCGCTGTATTTGGATTGGGTAATTCACAGGGACTCCATGACACTTTGAGACCTGAACAGAATCTACTTTGTCTGACTTGGTGCTCAGCTTTAAAGGAGCCATGGGTGAGTTTTTAAGCCTTGTTTTAAAAAAACTTCTTGTTATGATTTGGCAAGTTGTAGCGTTTGTGATATTCGGGTTACGGTAGCCATCATTAATGGGAAATGTAATATAACAAGTGTAATATAATTTAGCAATAAGTTACAAATAAGTGACAAATGGTTTAGAACGAGCTGCTTTTTGTCGTATATATTTAATATTATTTCAAACATTTATGGATGGATGGATGGATGGATGTACAATATCAGTGTAGTTATCTATTCACTAATTTACTCTGCAAGTATTTTCATGTTACACTTTATATTACAATTTACATTTATATGGTAAATAAACTTGAGATGGCAGTTTATGTCATTAAATGTGTAGACACTAATCTCAATAAAAGGTTGTTTTTATGAGTTTACCAGATCATAAACTGCCTGTCATTGAGACTTGAGATTCAGATTGACCAATCACACAATCAAAGGGTTTCTTCCAGGAAATCAGATGTATACAAAGCCATTGTGAATCATGCACAGGGCTCTTTGTACTGATATACATTCCTTAGTTCAAGTCACTCAGGTTCAACTCGCAATCGCATACCTGTAGACCTGTTGAAACGCATTGCTCTTAAGTCCAGCTCCAGTATTACACTTGAACGGCACATAAATCCTACTACTTCTATCTCTTATTCTCTTTGGCATGTTTTTTCATGCCTTCACATAATTAGATGCATTTATCTGTAGGGTAATTCATTAAATTTAAGGCTGATGATTGACAATGTGCAATAATCTTATCTGGCCTAGATGAAATCTGCTTTTTTTAATTGATTTTAAGGGAAAATGTTTGGAATAGATATAAATATGTTAAAATGTGTTATAGATACTTATAGGTTAGCTAATAACATAATTTACAAGCCAAAATATTGTATAAAACACTCCAATCTACAAACCCCTAATGACGACTTCACCTTTCTTTGTCCAATCTAGAGGTGCTTGTGCTTCTAGACTTTGAGGCGACAATGCCAGATGAGTTAACGGTGTGTGTAGGGGATGTGGTAAAGAATGTCTCAAAGGCCAAAGAAGAAGGATGGCTGGAAGGAGATCTGAGAGGAAAGAGAGGCATGTTCCCTGGCAACTTCGTCAAGGTCTGCTGGATCTATTACAACATTGTTTCCAGGGTCATGTTTAAGCCGTGCCATGGCTCCCCTATAGTTCCTATTTTCAAAATAGCTCTTCTCTATCCACAGGAAGTGCCTGTTTACCTTTTAGGGGACAGCAACAGAGAGCCAAGAAGCTTGAGGAAAAGTAAGTTTTGTTAGTGAATTCATCTTTTAAGTGAACGAATCAATCATTTGTCTCATTTGAATCTGAATGCTGAAAGGTTCTCGAAGTGATGCTAAACAAGAAGAGGGTAGAAGAATTATGATGATGATGAACATAGGGGTGAATTCAGGTAGATTGGGACACTTTTTGGGACACAAGTCATCTTAATGGCAAAAAGTGTCCCAATAAATTTTATTTACATTGTACGGTTTCTATATTTTGATAAAAGTCATACAAATATTGAGAAGTCAGTAGTGTTTTTGAACGAACCGGTTAAGTCGATTGATTCAATCATTAGGTGTGAAGCGGCGCAAAGGATTGGTGTAAAGTCTCTGTAATTCACCGATCGGTCTGCGCTGAGCATCTCCATATCAAACACACCTCACTCACGAACATACACAATAATACTCACTTTTCCTGACATAAACTGCTGAAGGTGAGCGAATCTTTTTAATTAAAGCTGAATAAATCAAAGTCCCCAACAAGAATAAAGTCTCGTAAATATCCAGATGTAGTGATGTAGATGAGTTTTTCAAAAACGTTTTCATTCGAAGGTCCACAAGTGTCTGAAGTTGTTCCAAAGAATCTCAATTTAGCAGACTTAAAATAAGTAGTCTAATGAAAGGGTTTGTGCCTCCACATCCGGTCTCAAATTATACTCACCAAAATCCATAGGCTATAGTGCTGCCCTGTCTCTGCCATAAAACAGTGCTTGTCATAAAAGTGAAGTAGCTAGGCTACTTGTAAAAGTGGAAGCTAGAAGTGCTTTTTGCAGTCTAATCCAGTTCTGTTTGTTCTCACATCTGAACGTACTGACATGTTCCATATGCTTTCCACTTACTTCAATTTTCCAGCAGTGAAGAAACCGAAGGTACAGACGAGGAAATGCGAGGTGGTTTTTCCCTACACTTCCATGCACGAGGACGAGCTGGAGCTGGTTGTCGGAGAGACCATCGAGATTATCAGAGAGGTAGGATATTAAACCCCATTTCTATAAACGCAATAAGAGCAACGCAGATTTTACGTGGATGGATTCGTGTTGCGTGTTTTATTACATGCCTGAGTTGGTAGTCTCATCATGTTGACTTAAAGAAAAAAAAAACTCACTTGATTTGTATGTAAAGACAGTCAGCTATCACTGCAGCAAAATAATAAACCCAGACAATATGATCAGAGCACCTAGGCTACATAAAAACAATATTGTATCATCCTGAAGGTATGTGTGAGAGAGAGATAATGGCTGTCTGACAGTAGCTACATCATTTCACTTTTCACGTGACTGCTTAACAAATAAGTTAATGTGTGTGCAATCAATTTTTTTTATGAGTAAATACTTATATATGAAGGTTGGAAATGTTTTTTTCTTCCAAATCCAATTTTATATTTGTAACAATGTCATGTTTCTTTTTTAAGACAAATTAATCTTCATTGTTTTTTGTCTGGTAGATTGAAGATGGATGGTGGATGGGGAAGAAAAATAACCAAATAGGAGCCTTTCCGTGCAATTTTGTGAAGGAAATTTTTGTCCCTTCAAAAGGTGAGCTTGTACACTAAAACTAGAGCTGATAGATTTGCATTTCTTTCACATAATGAGCATCAACTTATAGCTGCAACTGATACAGTGCCCTCTGTAATTCTAATGTTTCTGTCTTAATGTTTGCAGATGGGAAGATAACAGAAGCCAAAGCCAGGCCTAAACTATCTGAAGCTGTCTTCAATAAAGAAGTGAATATTATATTATATTATATTAACAATAGTGCCGTCAAATCGATTAATCACATCTTATATATAATCATCACAACATATATACATATATATATATATATATATATATATATATATATAAAACAGTATCTACACCGACATAATAATATGCTAGGTGCGATTAATTGGTTTGATGGCAGTAATTAATAATATATTATTATATTATTATTTATATATTATGATATTACTTTTTACAGGGAAAAGGACAACAAAGACCAAGTTTACGGAGGAAAACATCAAGCGGTGAGATGTCTAAAAACATGCCATACAATTGATTTTTGATGAATAATTAAAATACTGTTTAGCTGGAGCTTGAGGTTGCACCCTTCAACTTGAAGAGAACAGAGTGACACTATTCCTATAATAAACGCTGACAAAGAAAGCACATAGAATCTTAAGACAATGCTATTCTCAGTGAATGAAAAGATCTATTCTTAAAGGACTTCCCTAAGGGTTTCACAGCAGAAGAACGTGTGCTTTTTAGATTCACCCACCAAACCTGCCAGACAAAATTTGCTAATAAGTTTAATCACAATGGCAGTAAATTTGTGGTCACTGAAAACATGTTTAATTCCTCCACAGTAAAAGAATGTTGTCGGGCTATGTTCGACTACACGGCTGTTGCCGAAGACGAGTTGAACCTGAAGAAGGGAGATGTCATAACGATTATCAGCAAGGTGCGTCATTGGTGACCAACAGACTCATTTCTATTTATACCAAACACCGTGTATTTTCTAAAGAAAAACAATGCTGCCTCACCTGATTTGTATGTAAAGGACATTGTACAGTCAGTTGATCATTACAATAAAAAAATAAACCCTGACAAGGTGATTAGTATGCCAACACAAAATGCATCATTGTATTTTGTATCATTCTGAAGGGGGTGTATTTTGACTGCATATGATCACATGGCTGTACAATGTCTCACTTATTACATGTTATTTATTTATAATGTTTTTTTAAGGCTACATTTATTAGATCAAAAATACAAGTACAAATAAAGTACAAGTACAAATACAAATCAAATAAAGTACTTTATATTTGGATATATTTTAATATTATAATTTATTCATGTGATAGCTGAATTTTCATCAGCCATTACTCCAGTCGTCAGTGTCACATGATCCTTCAGAAATCATTCTAATATCCTGATTTTTGACTAATGTAATGCATCCTCGCTGAATGAAAATCTTTATTTAAAACTTTAAGTAGTGTGTATATGAAACAAAAAGCGAATGGCGTGATATCATGTGTATTCATAACTGACAACGTCCTCATTTGTGTGTTTATAGCCCATATACAAGTTAGTATCTTTTCCTGCTCGGTGAGTCAGCTTTGTGTTTTTCTTTTCCCTGAAGGCCACGGAGGACGATGGCTGGTGGGAGGGGGAACTGAACGGATGCAGGGGCTTTTTTCCTGATAACTTCGTCATGGTGATCCCAGGGGATGCTCTTCATGTGAGTGTGGGACAGAGAAATGTTCTCATGATTGGCCCATTTGTGTACTGCTAGAGAATGGGAGTCTCCCTTTTGTCAACACTGCTGGGCTTTTACTAATGTGCTGGCTCAGAAAACAATTTAAGGCCAAAGACATTGATTCGAGTTTACAAATAGTTTGATTTGATTTAAGGTTGAACGTACTGGAGGTTAAATCATTTTTTTTAATGCTTTGCTACACAAGACGGCTAACTTTGGTCTATACATGACTATATTTTCTTCCTGTTACTTTGGGCTTATTAAAAGGGATTGACTCAGAGGTTCCATTAGAGGAGAGGAACACTAAAAACAGTGACTAGATTCTTGCTACATGAAACGAGTGTGAGCATTAACTTGCTCAAACGGACTAATCCATGTTTGGGTGACAATTTCTGGTTTTCTACACAGACTGGGAATGCAGGCCAGACACCGGTGAGACTTGGCTCTCAGAACAAATCAGGTAAGACATCAGCACCTGTCATAGCGGCAGGGCTGGTTCGACAAGATTCTTCAGATTATATCGAACGTAGGCTACAGTATCTGGAAATGTTGCTGGTAATAGTAGCATTAAGAGATTGTAGAGGTGTGAGTGAGCAGGTTTAATTAGATGCATAGCCGTCAACCCTCACGTTTTTTCCGGCTTTCTCACGTGTTTTAGCTCTTTTCCCGTTATTTTCCCGTAAATATCCCGTATTTTTACACTCTGATTGTGTGAGGCGTACAAGTGTGGACAGATTCGGCTTGAAGTCGTTCATCCTCAGATGCGGCGGTGTGCGCGACTGCGCTCTGTTACAAAAAAGCTGTGCACACAGCCAAGCAAAATGAGGTCTTGCCTGTCTTGCGCACCGAAATTGTCACTTTTCGTGCAGACGTGTCGAATATAAACAAGGCTTTACTCTGTGTCAGCGCGCGCTCTGATCGGTAAAGGTGCACAGACCTCTCCCGAATCATCCAGCACTCATCCTCCGAAGCACCACTAACTCCACCTCCGTTTCCCTCGTAAGCTGATATTAGTAATTAAACACACTGAAAATGACTCACTATCTCTTTCTCTCTCTTACACACACACACTGTCTCTTTCTCTCTCACACATATGTAGGCTAGTTATAAACTCTTTAGTCTTTTAATGATTAGTACTTTATTTTTAAAGTTTGTGGGTAAGAATTTTGTAAAAAAAAAAAAAAAAAAAAAATCCCTTATTTTGGGAATGGATTCCAGGTAATCTCCCTTATTATCAATGTTCAATGTTGACAGCTATGATTATGGCACATGTCAGGCCGTACTTGAAGCACTTCTTACTGTCATTTTTTTAAAGCATTGAATCGGAAGGTTGTTGGCTTGTATCCTGCATGGGGAGACTTTTTGTAATGAGACTTTTTGTTATCTTATCTTTATTATAGTATCTGTAAATCCAAATACTAAAGTCCGTTCAAAGTTAAATACTAAAAAATAGTACAGTATAGACCATTTCAAAACATGTAAACAACACTGGTCCAGAAGCACTTCCTGTTTCAGTTTGTAACTGTTTTCTTTATTTCACATGTAAAGAAAACATCTTAAAGATGTTTGTTTAACTTTTTGATTCAGTTTTAAATGTTCTGTTGGTTGTATTTTATCCCAGCTTTTATGTAGTGTTAAAAAACTGAAACAGGAAGTGCTTCTGGGCCAGTGTTGTTTACATCTTTTGAAATGGTCTATATAGGCCTATGCTACGCTTAATAAACAAAATTTGAATATATAAAATCAAACATTTTCAAAATCATCAAATAAGAATATATTTTAATCAAAGGACAAAAATGCTTGATCACCAGCAAAGCTGGAATTCATTAGTGGTAAATATACACAATGACTCTTGAGTTGAGGTTTTTAATGAAGGATATGTCATCCTTGTCTAACCCACAGTAGTCACTTCCCTTTATTTGAAATGAGACACAATCTTATCTAGTTTTTTTTACTTGTATTACTAAGGACAACTGAATAGCTACTGTATGTTTTTTCATCTACAAAATTTTATGACTGTTCTATGAACTTTATTCAGTGTTCGACAGCCCTTATTATGCTGTATGATTTTATTTTTATTCAGCCTGATTTTTCTGAGGACTTTTCTAAGTTAGCTTATGGTTGGTAGCTCACAGAAACTCTCTAATGGGAACTTTAAAATTGCAGTTTCTGCACCTGTTATTGACGACAACTTCTTTTTAGGACAGGAAGTAGGCTTTTTGCTCATCTCACTCAAGCGTGAAACTCTCTGCCAATTACCCCAGGATGATTATGGGTTGTTTTTGTTTTTTTTGCTGCAAAATGGTCCCCGTTACAGTGTTAAAGTGGTGTTAAAAGCCTGAAAATATAGTGCAAAAATCTGTTCTGTGCTGAATCTGACTTTCTTACACATTACCATGAACCGCTCTAAGCAACACTGATGCAGCTGTATGGGGTTGTGACAGGAAGTTGTTATAGGCCATGAAGAGACGTCATTTGAGTAGACTCAAGAGGAAGGCAAGGGCAGAGTGAAGCACCCCTCTTCTCTCTATAAATACGCCTTCATTTTCATAAGAACATAGGGTTGTGATGTTGAAAAACTTTTTGGGTATGTATAGAGTGTATTTATTCTTCTGATTTTTTCTTCTGATATCACTTGTCCTTGTTTTACGACTTCATGCAATTACAATTAAGTCATAGAATTGTTTTTTTTAATAGAAGATTTGGTTTAAAAAGAAAAGAACTTGTCATAGTGGTCGATGGGATGTGATGAGAGAGGATGTTTACTCAAAATAATTACATGTTATATTTATGGCTCTGGCAAGATCAGTGTGCATCCATTTGATTTGGACTTAGATTAGACTTTCGTGTCTTTTATTTTGACTGAATGAGGACACAGAGATCTGGTCTGTATTATAGGACTTAGTTTGATTACTGTTAATGCTTAAACCCATTCGGGTTTATTCAGCGAACCCATGAGAGTTTCTTTGTGTAGCCACAGGAAACAAATGCTCATTTGTCAGGGAAAGTTCTCATGCCACTGAGACCTCCAGCATGTGTCCTGTTTAATTGTGAGAATTTATTTTGTGATGTTAATTTTAAAGCATGTAAAGAGAATGGTTACAAAAATAGCTTTAAGGGTTCTGGCTGACCGTCTGGCATGCAGTCGATCTAGCAATCTCATGTGGGGGTGTGTTATTAAAAGGGCTTTATTAAAATTGGGCTTTTATATTAAAATCCACAACCTACACAATGCAACAGAGGTTGACCATTTAATCTAACATCTCTACAAAGCTTTTTTAATATTATACCCCACACAAGTGCCCTGGGGTTTTTTGTTTATGGGAGGGAATCCCAACATTTGGCTTCCATTAACTTTGAGTAGAAGAAGCAACTATGGCATTTACATATGTGTGTTGCATTTGTTTGGTGGAAAAAACTAATAATGCTTGTATCTTCTTAAATCTCAGGGAATCAGATGCCAGTGATGGACCAGAACAGCTCAGATACGAAACCAAAGACAGAGACTAAAAGTAATAATTCTGAACAAACCTATAAATAACCTTTAAAAGTACAACGTCCTGTCCTGGAGTAAATTTATATCTAAGGGTGTGTTCATATTTCAGTGTTAAAAATGACTAAGTGAACCAGGACTAAATTTCACTCTTGGTCTGGACCAAAAGAACCGAGAACTACAAATGTTACTGTGAACACACCCTTAAACTATTTCATTTTTATGAAATATTTATTTATATTACATGTCTAACTTGTATTACTTCACTTAAGCACTGCTGTCTAAGGAAATTTACACAACATTATGGTATTTATCTCTTGTCTTTGCACACAGGTGAGAAACCAGACACTAAAGACTTTCGAAGTGACCTAGCTGGTAAAATCAAGTTGCCTGGTCTACACAAACCACCTGTTCCACCACCCGCCAAAGAGAAGCCCATAAAACTAGTACCAAAGTAAGTGATGCCAAATCATGTTAGAGCATACAACCTTCTGTGATCATTTTAATGAGACTCTCATCACAAGTAACACCAAATATATAAGAAATCCGAAACATAAATAAAGAAGTAAAATCCCCTTCCATTGGTCAATGTTATTTTCCTCAGGGACTGAATTCCCCCTCATCAGATAGTCATTTAGCATTATGTGTTATTCTAAAGGGCCTGTGAATGTTCCGTCTTGTAAAGAGCGATGGAAATTAAATGAGTTGCTGGGGGACTAAACAAAGTCAAACTGCCTTTTTCCTGTTTTTCTTAGTGAGCATATAAAAAACAGAAACTGCCATGTGCTCAAGGCAGAGCTTACAGAAATAACTGTCATTCCAACAGAATTGCATGCACAAACTAAGATATTACGAGCATTTAACAGTTAATCTTATAATTTTCCAAAAGAAATCAAAGCAATGTGTTGTTTGAAAAAGCTCACAAAACTTTAAGGCACAAATTTAGAAGCAGCTGGTGACGCACCTTTTCGGCAAACACTTAATGACCTCACTCTATTAAACCAATGCACATACACAAACAAAAAACCCTGTATTGAATTTTAATATATTGTATGCGTGTAATATGCATAATGCATTTTTTTCCCCTTAGAAATGAGGAGCCACAAGCCGCCTCACCGAAACAACAGCCCCCTGCCTCGCCAGTACAGAAAGAGGTTAAAGACACTAAGGAGGATGTTAAAGATAAGACACCTGACCAGTTTGACGGTTTAGATGTGTCCTCAGAGAAACTGAGCCATCCCACGGCCAACAGAGCCAAACCTCCACAGAGAAGACCACCAACAGCCCTCAACCCTGTCACACAAGTGAGCTTAACACAAAGGCACAGCCGTGGCAATCATAAACGCTTCAGGATGTTGTTGAATGGCTTTTAGTTTAAAGTCCCCCTGTAGTCAATCATTTCATCCCTTAAAACTCATCTTTGAACACCAAGATGACTTATTTAAACATTTCATGTGAAAATTTCTTCATGTCTTATAGCTTGAATGTAACTCTACACTCCTTATACGTGGATCCATGAATATTCAAATTAGTCTCCGCCTCCACTCAATCACACCATTTTAAATACTTAATACACTCGGTCAACTTTACCGTAATAAACACTAAAAAATGGCAAGTGGGAAAACTGAACCAGAAACTGATCCAGAAGAAGTCTTTAAGTGAATTACACAGGGTTGCTGTCTATAAGTCGATGTGTCAGAATGGATGCGTTTTATGTATGGCTGTCTATATACAACGACAGCCTGAATTTGCACATGGTTTGTCTTAAAGCGTATTTTAAAACCTTACATAGACCTGTAAATGACATTAACCACAGGGGGACTTAAAGAGATGAATTGCAACAAAACAAACAATTCTCGATTTAATGAATCCTAAAAATACTTAATTGTAAACTATTTAAAGCTGAAGATGCAGCACTCAAGCCAAAGCATGTCTGGGGATGTGCATGGAGAATGATGATAAAAATGAGGAAAATCAAAAATTAGGGCTGTCAATCAATTAAAATAATCATGATGATTATATATATATTACATATTATACTTTAAAAAAAATAACGATTTAAATTATTCAGTATAATGTCTTGATAAATAATCCAAATATCATTCTGTTTTTCATAAAGGTTCTAGATGAAACTGATCACAGTGAAACGTCAGGAGAGAAAGATGGATTACAACAAAATATTCCAGAGGTTTGGATAACTCTTTACAATAACTTTCATTAAAAATATTATAACATTATACAATGCTTCACAGATCAGATTACCTCATGTACCTTCAAATATAAGAAATTGTAATTCATTTAGGCCTATAATATCATACATATTCATATTTGAAATGTACATGAACTATTGATCTGTAAAGTATTATATAATATATATAATATTTTAAGCGGCTATTAATGAATGTTGTTCTAAAGTGTTACCAAAGGTTGGAACATTAATATTATATTATGGAATTATTTTTGTCCTTAAACGCCTGATATATACCACCGTTTAAAAGTTTGAGGTTGGTAAGATGTTTTTGAATGAAGTCTCTTATCCTCACCAAGAAAGCATTTATTAGATCAAACATAATACAGTAAAAAAGTAATATTGTGAAATTACAATTTGAAGTGTGTTTTCTATTTGAATGTATTTATAATCTAATTTATTCCTGTGATGCAAAGCTGTATGTAGTGTCACATGATCCTTCAGAAATCATTCTAATATGCTGATTTGGTGCTTAAGAAACATTTCATATTATTAATTATGTTAAGAACATTTGTGCTGCTTAATAATTTTGTCGAAACTAAAAAATTTGATGAGTGGAAACTAGAAAGTTTAAAAGCACAGGATTTATTTGAAAAATAGTCACTTCTTCTTTCCTATATAAAAGTATATATTTCTTAAAAAAATAAAAATAAAAAAAGTACTAACCACAAACTTTTAAACTGTGATTTACAGCCATTTGTTAACACATCGCAGCGCATTCTCATCCTAGGACGTCATATACTGACGCTTTTGACAATGCGTATACATCCAACGGGCATGGAACCCTTTAGTGTCAATATAACACGCTTCGGTTATGGGTAGGTTTAGGTCTGGGGTAGGGTTAGGGTTAGACCACTAGGAGGCGCCTTCTGGCCCATATATATCTGCATCTCATATTGACGCTAAAGGGTGCCATGTGCATTGGATGTATACGCATTTTCAAAAGCGTTAGTAGGGATGAGAAAGGGCTGCACATTAGGGCTTTATCCCTCAGTTGGTCAACTGCTGGTTTTTGTTCACAGGTTACAGAGCCTCAGTCAGCTCCTACCACGACGACAGACCAGGGAACCAAGAGCGCTTCACCACCCAAGACACACACTGAAAGCAAAGCTGGGGTTCAGGAGGAGACTGCATCACTGGCCTCTGTGCTGTTAGAACTCAAAGATCTCCGCATGTCACTGGATCTACTCAAAGCACAGCACGAGTGAGTATAAACCCGACTACCACCGCTGAATGATCATATCACATATTTTCTTTTATCGCAATATTCCTCTTTACTTTTCCTCACCAGGAGAGACATAAAGGACCTTAAAGGTGAACTGAAGGACGAGTCCGAAAAACAGATGAGATTACAGGTGAGTGTGGTGAGATTTGAGTCTATTCTGCGAAGATAATAGGGTCTCCTATTTTTTTCTCTTTTACAAGATATAAGTTGATTTTTTACATCAGTTTCTTATTCAATTATGTCATGCTAAAAAAAAAAAGAAAAACTGAAATAAATCCAATCAAATAAATACCGTCTTTATCCTCAAGAGAGCAGCAGTGAGTTAAAAATACAACCTCTTCAACATGATAGAACTGAAAAAAATATAATCTGCATATAACTATTTTATGCATAAACAACCTTAAACATAGCCAATATATATTTAAAAAAAACACTATCTCTTCTACCACGATGCAGATTGTTTACGTGTAGATTTTACACTGTCAGATTTAAATATAGTCTCACCTTAATGCTAATTACAACTTATTAATCAAAATGTGTAAATTTATAGGATGAAGTGGAAGCTCTGAGGAAAAAATAGTCGCCATTGACCACCAGGAGTATTTCACAATCCCCAAGTGATCCTTCTTCTGGACATGGAGATAAAGGCTACAGAAAGACAATGATGGAGTCTTGAGGGAATGTAATAAAGAGCAGACAGATATGGAAACCCAGCATTTGCAACTTGTTGAATAATTCCTAATCCAGTGGACCAGAAGGCTGAGCTTTATTCAGGGAGCAGAACTACAAAAAGATGTTTCATTTTTTATACATACTGCTTATCAGCTTATTTGGTTTTGGGAGTGCTCTCCACTTGTTTTTCTAAGACATAGACATAAATATATATATATGTATATGTGTGCATTTTGAAATGTGTAAATATCAAATAATCAAGATATTCACGGTTAAACTAAGCATATTTTAATGTATTAACACATTTTATTAATAAAGTTTCTGTTTTGTGGTATTATGTAGAAAATAAATCGATAAATAATCCTGCTGATGCTGGTCGAATGTTTTTGATTTAGTCAATCTCAGAGACTTAAATTATAAACATGAGTTGATGTCCTTTTTGAATGCAATTAGTTTTATCTGTGTTAAGACTATGAAACAAGATGGTTTTATTTCAGAAATGTGGAAGATATCAATTAATTACATATAAATACAGACTTGGTAAATAAATATAAGCAACCTTAAACATAAAGTAATCAAATATTCCTAGTTAAAAAAATGTTCCATAACAGGGCTGGACTGGGACCAAAATTCGGTACTGGTTTTTGTGGTTTTCACCGCCCAACTAATTGATGACATGACGTTAAAAAAAAAACGTCCCCACTCCCCAGAATCTGAACATTTTTCCCACTGAGACACACCATACAAGGCAGCAATGACTTTCACACTGTCTGTAGGCACGACACGTCATGATATAAGACAGCAAAATTCCCAGTGTTAAATTAACACTCCTGGTGTACATATAGGACCAAATTAACACTCCTGGAGTTAAATGGACCTATTTGTACACCAGGAGTGTTAATTTAACACTGGGAATTTTGCTGTGAGAGCGATCTCATTGGAACTCCATTGAGACAACTGAAACCCGTTATGGGTGATTTTTTAGCACTTCTGTTCCTGACGCGCAGACTCATACAGAGCTAGACTACGTAGATGTGACGTGAGTGAACCGTTTGACTTCTAGTGCGGTGGCATGAAAAATCTGAATCATTCCCTCCTGAAACATCCGCAGAGGTAGAGAGTATGAATAGGAGCTGTCCACGGGCTAGGAGAAGGAGACAAGTTTGCTAGGTAACCTGATAAATTATTTTGTCATTTTGCCTCCACGTTTCCCGATTGCGCGCGAGCTTCTTCTCGTGTCCATACGGTAATCTCAAAACTGTGCGACAGAGAGTCGCGTGGGTATGACGCAATCGTTAGCCTACTTTCACTAAAACTGCTTCTAAGGGGCCATAACATAAGCTACAAGGTAATGGAGCTATTTATACATTGTCGTGTTTCTTTAGAAATAAATAAAGGACAAATGGGGTCTTCAAACGCCTCAGATGTAAAGTTATTCACTGTCAAAGTGACGCCAAAATGAACGGGAGTCAATGGGAATGCTAACGCAAGTGAAGTTCTGCCACAAGATGTCAGCTCCCGCGAGGCTTCAACTTCCGGTCGATGGATTACCCCCTTGTATAAGACTGAGGCGCATAGACTTTAGTCCATTACAAGCATGGCACACCGGCCAAAAACACACGCACGAGCATGGCAAAACACACGCACACAAGCATGGCACAGTGGTGCAGCGGCCAAAAACACACGCACACGAGCATGGCACAGCGGCCAAAAACACACTCACGCGAGCATGGCACGGCGGCCAAAAACATACACTATTTTCCGCACTATAAGGCGCACATAAAAGCCTTTAATTTTCTCAAAAAATCTATATATAAGGCGCTCCTTATTAATCCGGAGTGCATATGGATCAATTGGTTAATAATCCCCCGTGTTATTACATTCACCCACAAACTCGTGCTCTTGTCCATCTTATGCCCGCTCTGTCACATGGCCAGTTCAACCTCCTACAAATCACTGTCCCAGAAATTCTGGGCCAGAATTTTCAAGCAGTTTGCTTCTCGCTCCACTCAAATCGCCCCCTTTAAATTGGCTTAGGCCTATATCAACTGTACACACAAAAAAAAAAAAAAAAAAAAAAACTGTAAAATTAAACGAATCAATGGGCCTAATTATATAAATAAAAATTTGGCTATAGACCTACATCAACGTCTTAAATTAAAAAGTAGCCTAAATTAACTATTAGGCCACCAGATTTATATTTAACTGAACTTTTGCGCAGAGAACACGTGGATAATAATTTAAATTGTCTCAAACTAAAAAGAAGAAGAAGAAGAAGAATTGCTTTCCTTATCTAGCCTACAGTTTTTTTTTTATTCACCTGCAAGAACACGAGTTTGGACAATGTCTGAGACACATGCAGTGGTTTCTTGAAAGCAGGGCAGCAGCAGAAAACCCTGTTCTAAAATATATAAAAATATAATCCGCACTGGATTATAAAAGCGCACCTTCCCACCTATTTTATAACATTTTTTCGCCTTATAGTGCGGAAAACACGGGTATGATAAAAAAGAACCATGACCTACCTTATTAAATCAGCGTCCGTTGCATCAGCGCGCTCTTCTCCCATAAGTTACCCTTTCAATGATGCAATCCGTGTCCAACGAAACCAGTCTCTTTTTCGATTGTCATCAACATAAAGGCTTCAAGATGCTCCTCCGCTGTGCTCCTTAGTCGATTCTTAATGCATTTTAGCGTGGAAAAGCTTCGCTCACATGCAACTTGTGTCACAGACAGTTTGCAGACAGAGTTAACAGAAACTTGTATCCAAGTCCGATTAGATGGTAGGAGTCAGTGAGCAGGTTCTACCTTTGTAGGACATAATAACAACATATGGGACATTTTCTGCAAGATTGGCAGGTTTTGTTCACAACAACCCGTTCTTCATCTGGACTCTTGCTCATCATCTCCATCCTCAGTACTCATCTTGGTCAGATACTCTTCAGCAGACACCTGCAGCTTGTCGCAGTGCGTAGCCAGTAGTGCACCCAAGGCCTCAGAAGTTGCTCCGCTATCGTGTCCGCTCAGGGCATTGAGTGCGTGCGCCTGCAGGTGCATCACATTTCAAGTCATTGAAACTCGGGGATCAAGCAGAGCGAAATCTGAGTAATAGTTCTCTGTTTTAAAGCAAAACGTCGGGAAATACCTTCAATGATGGTATCCAGAATGACATTGTGCTCTTGATTAATTCAGATGTCTGACCGCAGTAATCATGGCAACAATCAGTCACACCTGAATCAATCAAAACACTTGGAAGCTTCGTTTAGTTGTAAGCTGCGTTCCATTCGACAGGGTCCCTACGCAGTGTTCACTGCTCCCTACTCCCTGAACACGGTACAGTTGAAGTGGACTTCGCTGACAATAACCGCTCATTTGGAATGCCCTGCAAACGTCATCAATTAAGTTAAATTAACGTACGGGGTTCCGCAGATTATTATAATAAATAGATATAGGCTTACATTAATATTTTAATTGAATTTAATATCACATTTAATATATATATATAATATACAATAATAAATAAAAAACATAGCCCAACTATAAATATAATAAAAACCCGTTTATACTTACTTGACTTGCTGCTATTATTTGACTATTAACAGAATTGAAGTTTTAATTGTCATGCCAAAAATATGAAAATAAACTTTTATTTGGTCAAATATGTGTTTTTAATCAATGGTCATATTGCATAGGGGTCTTGTGCGCCCTCTTCCCGCGCACTGACGTATACTTAACACTGCTGAGGTAAAAGTAAAGAAAAATGGCTGAGCCTCAGCTACTTCTCACCGTTTTTACTTTGTCATATCTATTTATAATCCGTAATGAATATGAAAGAAGACAGCGAAGACGACGACTTCGTAAGAGACTGCTTCTGGCCATGACGCTTGAAATGTAATATTCACCCCAATAACCGTTAAAAAATACTGTAATTAGTATAATAATGACAAAATGTATGCATACTTTGCACACAAACATAAACTCCTCCATCGTTATTTACGACAGCTCTGACTGGTGATGACGTGACGCCCAATGACAGTTAGGTGATTCCGCTCTCTACTTCCTGTGAAGTGATGTATCGTTGTTTACTTATTCCCTACGCGTTTGCAGTGCCCTTCCAACTGAACATGTTCGTTCCCTTCGGATTTGAATCTCACTTAAGATGGCGAAATACCCTGTGAAGTCCACTTCGAAGTTCACTAACGGTCGAATGGAACGCACCTGTAGTCACGTGACGTAGGTGTTTTGAATCACGCTTCGGTCAGTGTTTCGAATCATCTGCGCTTCGGCATCTCGTAAAGCTTCGAAACGTCTGTTTCGCGTCGCCATCCTTAATATCCCGTATTTTTACGCTCTGTGTGTGTTAACTGACTCAGAACACGCAACTATCTGTGTCACGGCCCAAAACAATAGAAAATCACACCGGCCCTTCTGACGTTCCAGAATTGCCAGATGGCCAATCCGGGCCTGTTCCATAACCCCATTGTTCTGATGGAAAATAAATCTTTTGAAATGACACAAGACAATACAATTAGCTCCAGGTCAATTTTGACAACGTAAATGCTATTTAAAAGTCGCTTTGTGAATGGCATGAATAGACTTTGCTTTGTCACTAACAGAATTTGAAAATTAATTTCCCTTTGTGGAGAATTGGCATGAGACCGAGGCTGATTTGGTGTCCCTTCAGACTGAAAATATCATCTGGAAACCATGTGCAATACATTAGATTTTCATAGTCTGACTAATCATTTTTTAATTACAGATGGACTAATTCCAAATAGAAATACAGTATATATATATATAATATACAGTATATATTACATTTAGGACTGCACAAAGTTGATAGAAGTGATTTATTTATAATGGTCTGTATTGAATGCTTCTTCTTGAATCTTCAATTCTGCAATTATTTGATAATAAACACAAAAAAAGTAACATTGTGAAATATTATTACAATTTAAAACAGTGGTTTTATATGTGAATGTATAGTGAAGTGTAATTTATTCCTGTGATCAAAGAAGAATTTACAGCATCATTACTCCAGTCTTCAGTGTTACATGATCCTACAGAAATTATTATAATATGATGCTCAATAAACATTTATGATTATTATCCAAAACATTTTACATTTTTATTTCAGGATTCTTTTTTTTATTTCAGGATTCTAAGTGTCTCTCTTTGACACTTAATGGACTTTGTTGAAAATAAATTCCAGCTCAGAACAACAACCATAATGAACTTATTTTTCACAGTATATAATGCTTTATATTGAACGCTGTTAGAGAAAGCCATATTGTAATTTACCTGTTCAATAGCTTACCTGTTAAGTAATAAAAACGCCATCATCTCCACATCGCTTGTACATTTCAAATCCCGCAGTTCTCTGAAAAGCCAAGTCGATGTTGATTCTCGTTTTATTTCAAGCTCTGTCGCATTCTCTTTTGTTGCGTGTTTTTTAAAGATTTAGTGTGCTCCATGTCAACCTTTCTCACTCATTGTGACAGCTAACCTATGCCACTCCAACACCATACATGCATCAAAGTACCCAGAGCAACTTTTACCTATTCACATTTAGACAACATGTATAGGACATAAGGGATGTACAGTAATAAATACACAATTTCCTGTGAAAAGCATTCCTACAGGTCTAAAATATGAACAGGCTTACCATAAGTCAAAAACACATTTTGGAGGAAGGATTGATGTAAAATATTGACTCAATTAAATGTAGTTAATTTTGAATAAAAAAGTTAGATACTGTACCTTTAATGTAACATTAATAAAATATCAAAGTAAATATCCTATTTTCATATTATACGTTATAATGTTGTGATTCCCATTCCAATTATAACATTTAAAACAATAGCATATAAAATAATGTTTTGGTTTTTTTATTCAGACAAAATACTAAATCATGAAAATAATTATCTTGTCGATGTTGAATTTTAATATCTGTGCATTCTTTGGCAATATGTGGCTTTATAATCTTTGAGTTAAGGCTTGATGTGACTTACATGGGGGATCTCTTTAAATGACAAAAAATAGCAGAAAACAAACAATAAATGGCATAGTGCAAAAGTGCATTTGCTTTCTGTGAGCTTCTAATTATCACCTGCAATTCACAAATATTTTTTTTAAACATCAACTCTCAGACAATAAAGACAATAAAGTCAGAATGACTTTTCAATAAGCACCGTGACTTGGGGACTGATAGCAACTTTCCCAGTCCAAATGTTGCATACAAAACAGCTGTACCCATAGTCTGTAGGATTACAATAACATCAGTCCAACATATAAAAAATTTATAAAGGAAACACCATCCACTATCAGTCTTTAAAAATACTGCACTCAAGCAGTAAAATGGCTTGAGTTTATGTCCAGGAGTCTTTGGGAGCATTAATAGTAGTGCACTCTTCCAATAGTGCCTGTGCCCGTTCCCAGGATATCCGGCTGCCCATTTCTCCAAATTTCCCTGATGATCCTCTCCCTTTCCTCCAATCGCTGTGCCCGCTCCAGCTCCTCGGCTGAGGTGAACACGTTCCTGCTCAGAGTCCCATCTGGCGTGATGAGGTGGTTGCTCATGGGGATCTCTGTGGTGCTGTGTCGGACCGAAGACTCCAGGCCTCCTGCATCTTCCTCCTCCTCCTCATCATCACTCTCCTCGTCTTCCTCTTCCTCCTCACTGTAGTCTTTCAGCTGTTTTTTCTCCGGAGTGGAGGGTGCCGTAGTGACACGAGGCTTGCAGGAAATCCGGATGACCAGGAGGCAGAGAGTGAGCACCAGGCCAAAACAGACGCCGATGACGAAGTAAAGGCCGAAACTCTCTGGATTTGCTGGATGGAGAGGGAAACAAGCCAGGTTTATATCAGTTTGCTGTTCTTTAAACCTGAGTTGCATGTTAAAAATATTAAAAACGGAGAAAGCACTGACCTTTAATGTGAGCATAAGCAGCAATGGTGTTGCTCAAGAAATCCATCTCCTTCCTTTTCACATTCATCCTGGCTTTGTCCTGTGTTTCCAAACCTACTGGATAAAAAAAGGAAAATAATATATATTAAACATGAGCAGTGCGTCTTTTAGCACATGCTGCTAATGTATTCTTGGTGTTTTCTGACAAAAACAACATTTTTGTAGTGTATTTTTTTGGGCCAACTCAACTTTTTTTAAATTCTTTTATTCTATATTAATTATTGAGTTGGGCCAACGTAATTTTGAACAATTTATATTGAGTTGGGCCAACTCAACTCAATAAACACCACAAAAACAACATTTTTGTGGTGTATTGTTTGGGGCCAACTCAATTTTGGAAATTTTTAATTCTAAATATTAATTATTGAGTTGGGCCAACTTAATTTTTGAACAATTTAAATTGTGCTGTGCCAACTCAATTTTTATTTTATTTTTTATTCTAAATATTAATTATTGAGTTGGGCCAACTTAATTTTGAACAATTTAAATTGAGTTGGGCCAGCTCAACTCAATAAACACCACAAAAACAACATTTTTGTGGTGTTTATTTAGATATTTAGAGGTAACATTAGCTGTAAATATTCATACTATAAAATTGCAGTAAGTTTTCAAAAAATTCAGAATACAACTCGAATTGAATTTCAACACAAACAAAAACTAGGCCAAATGTCAAGCTTCTGTGTCCACCCCAAAAAACGAATAAGCATACTGAGCATTAATCACATAATTCTCTGGCACTATGAGACACAGTATATATGAAGAGTTCAGATGCAAAAGCCTCTAAGTGCCATTTGAAATTTTCTTCTAAAATGATCATTTTTATCAAGCTTATATATACAAGTTCAGTAATTTCACTTGGATGACAATTAATAGGTAATCTTCATTGCAATTTAAGTGAAATTACTGAACTTAAATATACAAGCTTGATAAAAATGATCATTTTAGAAGAAAATTTCAAATGGCATTTAGAGGCTTTTGCATCTGAACTCTTCATATACACACTAAAAATATACTGAACAAGTCTACAGTCAATCCATGTGAGCCCCTTTTGTGAGGTCAAAAGGTTAGAATTGCCAGCAGTAAGTGGGGCCCATTTCCTTCTCCATTAAATGGAGTGTAGCCCGTAGTCAGATTCTTTAGTATCTGAATAAAGTACATGATACAATTCTCCTCCCTAATGACGTGCATCTACAGCCTTTTCCTCTCCTGTAGTGTGTATCCGTAGTGTATTTCCTCTCTGACTCTTTTCCCATCTAGTTGTGAACTCCCAAGGAAGACTCATATTTCCAGGGGTCAACAAATGCTGCCACACCCTCACATACAGTACGAGGGCAAGAGTTTAAAGAGGTTATATTTACAACCTCAAACAAATATATCCTCCCTATGACAGTTCTGCGCCTGGTTCAATACACCCTGCTTAGCAGGCACCACAGAAACGTGAAGGCCTAGGGTCATATGCGCCTGCAGGATCTTACCACACTTCCTGTGTCCACCCCCTGCTCTTTTTTTTAAAGGAAAAAAATCCAATCCACTACATTCACACAGAACTTCCTGCTGACTTTGGCTTTTCTCTTTCACTATTGTTCACATCATTGCTGGATACATTCTGTTTGAGTATGCACACTCAGAGATTCAAATGCACTTGTATAACTAAGATATACACAAAAACAACAAAGAAACACAAAAACAAAAAGAAAACATAGACCTAGCCTACAAAGAAAAGCACTAAGGTTTACTATACCATATAAAGCAGTCAGTTCCTCCTCATGGTGCACTGTTCATATGGATCAAGTTTCTCACTCTGGTTCTGCCCGTGTCCTCTGTATATCTTGGGCCGTCGTCTATACAATGACAAACACACACACACACGGATGTCAGACCATATCACATCTAAAATCACAGGAATTTGCAGCACAAGCGAATGACAGGCAATCGGCTTGAGATCGAACAGCCTAAAACAGATACACATTTCACCAAAGAAAATGCAATAAATCATTTCTGAAATGGATCTTCACATGATGATTGAGTCATTAGTGAATTGAGTTAAAAACAACAAAATCACAGTGTGAACTGCCTGAACAGAAGCATCATGAATAAATGTTTTGGTATTAACCTCTGTGTTCATTTTTGAAAACGTTCTTCATATACTACAAAAGTACTAACCTATTTAGTTTGTACTATAAAGCTATGTTTCTAGACATTTGGCCCAAATGTTATAGATAGATGGAGTGAAAAATGTGCAAAGCAGGAGGTTTCTTTCAATGGGAAAGTTCGAGTTGGTTTAGTAAAGCCCCTTTGTTTGCAGTGCCGATTTGGATCTTGCTGACTCTTGAAAGCTCTTAACATGTAGATTTAAGGTAAAAAACTGAAAGTAATGCACATCTAGATAGAGTAAGCAGCAGACAAGTGTACAGATGTACACATTAAGGATTGTATCTACAAAATTGAGTTGGCCCAAGTCAGATTAAATTGTTCAAAATTAAGTTGGCTCAACTCAATAATTAATATTTAGAATTACAATTTTCCTAAATTAAGTTGGACCATCTCAATAATTAATATTTATAATTAAAAAAAATTAAAAATTGAGTCGGCACAACTCAATTCAAATTCTTTAAATTTAAGTTGGACCAACTCAACAATTACTATTTAGAATAAAAATATTCAAAAAATTGAGTTGGCACAACACCATTTAAATTGTTCAAAATTAAGTTGGCTCAACTCAGTCATTGATATTTAGAATGAAAATTTTCCAAAATTGAGTTGGCCCAACTCAATTTAAATTGTTCAAAATGGAGTTGGCCCAACTCAATTATATTCAAATCTGTGACTGTATTGCCAACTTTACTGCACTCCTTTAACTAAGCAATGACCATATTTCTTTAAGTCCAAGTCCAAATAAAACCCTTTGAGTATGGCGTATGGAGCTGTCGGAAACACTACACAAACACAAAAAACATTAAGTGTTTGTCCGAACCCACAACAAGTTTTGCAAGAGAACACGCTTACTGTACATGTTTGTAAGAGGCTCCAAAGGTTTTGCGAGAAAACACAAATCTTTGCGAGAGAACGCAAAAGCTTTGAAAATGTTTTTTTTCTTTTTTTCTTTTTTTTTTATGTCATGACCCCTTTCTAATTCTAATTCATGTAAAATATGGAGTCTACCCAGGCCATTTCTCAGGCAAAAGTGTTGAAAAGTGTTGTAGAACTCCAGATAAAGCAACGCATTAATATGAGAATGTTTTTTTAGCACTATACTCAATAGTTGATTTAATAAAGTGCTAAGTGCTAATGAATGCCAATACAAACACAACTTATTACAAATCCTGGGAAAAGGCCAGAAATTCTCATTTTAAACTAGCCATTGTTTGTTTAAAGGAATGGGAAAGATGGAGGAAGTCCAGACACTGTCATATCTGGTGATAATTCTTGTCTTTTCCAAAATAAGGAAGACCACAATAGCATTTCCTTCCCCTGGATCTGTCTCCATCCGATGGGACAAATTGTGACCTAGTGCAAATACGTAAACAACACCCCCTGATTTGTTCTTCTTTTTTCACATTAAGTTGTCTGTCCAAATAAAGAGTGATTCTACCCATCAGTGAACAGAAGCTTCAGTCTTGACCATGAGGGAAACATCAGTCATAAACAACCTGACTGAACGACGCCATTGTATAGTACTCTAAAATATTATCACAAACCATGAACGGAATTTACTCCATGATTTTAAGACTATAACCGAATCCTTCAAAAGAAAAACAGTTTGAGCAGCCAGTGCAGCCTTTTCGTTCATATGACACACCGCCAGCCAAAACAAGCAGATGGATATTTTTGATACTTAGAAATGCTCTTTCAGCCACTGGAATTTCCTGGCATAGTGATTGAACCACTTGTGGTCTTCTTGGCAAAGGGCTTAGCGACTAATAAAGGACTTCAAATCTAAATTGAATTGTATTTCTTTGTCTCGCCGTGGACAGCCTAGAGGATGCAATCTCAATATACAAAATACTCTTAATGACTATTTTATGCTGTCAGTAAAAAACAACTTTATCTTGACTGGTGTTGCTTTGAGGAGTGTCTATGCTTTTAAAATGAAAAAAGAAGAAAGAAAATGTTTCCTCTTATCCCATAAACAGTTATATTAGAAAAAGGAATGACGGGGGGTCTAATGTGTCCCAGAAAGTACATTTGAAACTTTGAAACATTGCTTTTATCATTATTTTTGCATTTGGCAGAACGCTACAACTCCAAATGCCTCATAATCTTGGATTTTTCCATAAACAACCGTCCAAAAGCATTGTATAAGTGCTGACTGTTCAATCTCTTAGTTAGCGTGTAACCCTTCGGGTCTCGTTTTATCCCATCAGCCAAATTCACCTGAACACCAACCATGCCCAGAATTGTCTCAACAAATCAAAAGTAGCAGCTCAATGTAACTTCCAAAACCTCTGAGGTGAGGGTAGCTGTCCAAGTCCAACCAGTAAACTTGGACACATTTCTACCGGCTGTGTGGCCTGTTAAACTGCTCAGGAGGGTGGTATGGTAAAAGCATTCGCTACGTGAAATAGCTCGAGCTCCTTTACAGCCCTGGATCTCGCCATCATTTTTCCAAAACAGAGTAGAGTGTCTTTTTTTCTTCTTGTTTCTCTTGACAGAGAATCCAGCAGATTAAACTGTGTTCAAATCATTTAGACTGTGTTTCCTGCCAGTAGCTCTTACTGAGGGGGGTATTTAATTTGGGGCCAAGTCAGACATGTGGTTGCCATCAGATTCTTGACCCCTGCATCAAATATGGAGTTGACCCTAAAGACGCATGCCAGTCGAGAAAGAGAAGACTAAACGAACACCACACACGCTCCTACACTCTTAGAAGAAATGGTTCTATTTAGAACCAGAAATGGTTCTATCCCCAGCTTCATATATGGAACTCCAAAATGATTCTATATAGAACCATTTTTTCGGTAAAAGGTTCATTTGGCCAAATATGGAACCCCAGGGTTCTATATAGAACCCAGAGGAACCCTTTTTTAAGATTGTATAGAAGGGGGGGTTCCAAATAGAACTGAGACGGGGGAGAGAAAGAATGTTTGGGAGGTGTTTAAAAGCACACACTTTCAGTCACTAAACATTTCAAACCCTCAGAGCAAAAAGAGTTTCACTGTAAATATTCCATTAAATCAATCAAAATCAGATAAGGCATGGCATAGCCCAAATCCTCCCATATTCTGTCTTTAGATCAGAACCCTTTGGAACCCTTTTTTTAAGAGTGTATAGAAGGGGGGTTCCAAATACCTAGCACTGATAGAACCTTTTAAGGTTCTATATAGAACCTTTTCTATAGTGGTCATTTTTTTCTTATTAAAAAGTTTTACCCCTCCAAACTAATAGTTCTTCTGATAAATGTGTTAAAAAAATATGCACACTCCAGTCATATCAATAGCCATGTATAATACATATACAATACTGTTAAAAATGTAGGATCAAAAGATAAAAAAGAGATATTAATCATGCTACAAAAGATCTCTAGTAGCGTGTGTATGCCACGTCAATTCGTATTTCAATTTTTGGCATGCTATCAACACGCATAATCGCTTTTCAGCGTGTTTATGAACGCCGTTGACTTAACGTTATTACTGTTTATATAAATATATGACTTACCTCAACCCCGTCCCTAAACCTACCCCTCACTGGGGTTAATGGCATTTATGACTGTTCCCTTACCATCCTAGGAGAGAAAAAGATAGCTCCCCAGATGTAGATGTAAATTTTGCTTTGTTTTGCTCGGACGTTTGACGGCGTGTACAGATACGCGGAATGACGCGAACGTTAATGGCGTAGACATACACGCATGCACGCGGATAGCTCAAAATGCGTCGAGATAACACGCCACTTGACTCGAAATTGGCGTGTATGTTTACACAAAAGTCATGATGTCATGTTGCTATTTCAAATAAATACTGTTCTTTTGTACTCTATTCACCAAAGAATCCTGATAATCTTTTCCTAGCATGTTTTATATTTGACAACAGTTCTTCTA
This sequence comes from Cyprinella venusta, assembly GCA_038021265.1. Classification (NCBI taxonomy): domain Eukaryota; kingdom Metazoa; phylum Chordata; class Actinopteri; order Cypriniformes; family Leuciscidae; genus Cyprinella; species Cyprinella venusta. Next base: position 25,926,602 of record CM075874.1, read on the forward strand.
ACCCTAACTGTTGGAGTGTGGAGCTTTTCATTTCTTAAACAACCATGCAAGAAGACACATCACGGCCATATTCCAGTATGACAATGTCAAGATTCGTCAGGCTCAAACTGAAGAATGGTTGGGAGGCAGCATGAACAATAATTTTCACAGATAAATTGCACCTGTGACTCCAGATTTTAAATTCATTGAAAGTCTTTGGAATATGCTGGATAAAATTTACAGAGTGTGATTCTTGCATTGTCATTAAATGATCTTAACCAATATTGATGCACCTAAAAGTTGTGATGTTATTTCCATCAAGAGGTGCGTCAATTTGGGTCAAGGTCTTGTCAGCTTTTTTTGGCTGGGCAGTGTATATGAGACCAGTCATACTACAAATAAATTAACAAGTAAATTAAATCTCTTATAACATAGAGTGGGTCAGACATGTTCTGAGATGAATTTCAAGGCTAATGAATTTAGCTTAATGCTAATATTTACACAAGATGCAATTTTATGACATGGCAGTGCCATTACAACACTTACAAACTGTATATATAATACTCCAAAGTACATAATTCCTCGTCAGCTGTTTGTCTATACTGTGCTGTACTGTAAACACGGTATATTAATTGTGGGATGCAGTCCAAAACTTCAATAATGCCACTAAAAGTTAAAAGTCCCTTCGACACATTATTATGTTGGGTGTTTGGTACCATTCAATGTTCTTAATATAACAGCCCGTGCCAGCCCGTGTTGTCAGTGGGGGTTTTGTGGATGGGGGTTGTGCTCTTGGGTGTTAATGTGGACCAGATGTGAGATTGTGTGTCAATGGATCCTTAATAGTTTTCCATGCAAATGCGGAGTAGAAAAACACTTTTCACATCCTCTAATCTTTGGCCTCTATCCACCTCGAGGGTCAACAGGGTCAAAAACACTCAATATGAGAATGTACTTTGTGAGAACACAACACAATCTCTTCCCATTCATTAAACCCTAAAACAAAAGCAATTTAGACTTGTTTTAGACTTAAACCCCTAAGGAGACCTATTATGAAAATGAGAGCGGGAGTTCTTTAGATTTAATTAATCACGTGCATCTGCAGCCTTGTTTCTGCTTGTTTGGGTTCAGTTTGAAAGCACAGAGAGTCTGTGGGTGATGGGCCGACTAACCCTCAGGTGATCCCAGTTCCAAAGCTCCACAAATAGAGCAATGATCTCATCTGCAGATCGATCTGAGCCTGAAGCCCTTTGCGGATCCCTAGAAACATGTTGGATCCATTACGCAGGCCCTCTGATTACTGTATGGTGCAAAACATGTGGTCCATCTTTCCCATGGGTGGGTGGGCATTGTGAACCCCATCCTGCCCATAGAGTTTTATCAAAGCATTTTAGCACAAGTACTCAGGGTAGGATTTATATGTAATAAAAAGCTTTAAGAAAATCCCAAATAGAATAGCCAGAGAATGAATGATGTTAAACTTTGTACACAGCAATGTTCAGTCTCATTTCAACGGCTTTACTAATTCCCCTTAACTGTATTATTGCTCCATAAAATGAGATTGCCACTCTCAGCGTGTTTGTAAATCAAACCAATGGCATTAACTGAACGAATACATACCACTCAGATGAGATTTTGTGCTATATTATCTGGGGTTTGCTGTATTATTTGGATTCGGGGATTTATTCTCTCAATCAAAATCCACAAACTCATAAAAACCGAGACGGGGGAGAGAAAGAATGTTTGGGAGGTGTTTAAAAGCACACACTGACATAGTCATTAAACATTTCAAACCCTCAGAGCAAAAGGAGTTTCGCTGTAAATATTCCATTAAATCAATCAAAGTCAGATAAGGCATAGCAGAGCCCAAATCCTCCCATATTCCGTCTTATATATATATATATATATATATATATATATATATATATATATATATATATGAACATTCATCTTATATATATATATATATATATATATATATATATATATATATATATGATATTTGTGTCCATTTCCAGAACTTCCATATATATATATATATAAGAACATTCGTCTTATATAAATATATATATTTGAATATACATATATATGATATTTGTATCCATTTCAGAGCTTCCAAGACCAACTCAGATAAATGCATGTGGATGCCACTGACGACTGCCAAATGAAATTGTAATCAAATCACAAAACAATCTCTTAGTGTCATATTTGATTTGGAGGTAACGATGATCAGTGAATATAAAAATAAATGTTATATAATTGTTATAGTAATGTGATGTGAAAATACATTTTGGTCTGTTCTTCTTACAAAGCTTGCAAGAGGAAAAATCTTAAGAAGCATTAAGAAGACTTGCAATGCAATACATGCAATGCTATAATATAATATAATATAATATAAAATCAAAAGTCATAGGAAACACTTTTATGTAATGTTTTTAATGCTTTCTATGATTACTCAGAATTAGCAATATATTTTGTGTATGTGTTAGTCTATCTTTCCACCTCGCAGATGGCACAGCCTAATAGGTCCTTAACTCAAAACTTGCAATCATATACTTCTCTATAGGGGACAGCTGATTGGTTTCTGCTCTATCAGTGACCAATGAGCTTGTGTGCTAAACTTTTAAATACTTGGTTAGCATTTGCCTTAGCAGTTCAGTGCGCTTTCAGAAACCCTACACCTTCCCCAGCTCCACCTGTATAGATCTGCTGTGGGTAATTTATGCATGCTATATTGTACAGCAGCAGCATGTCTTACATGCTCACAGCAGTGTGTCTTGTATTGGCAGTAGCAAGTCCTGTACTTGCTCAAAAGCAGCAGCAGCAGCGTTGCATATCCATTCCGCCAAGACCAAATATATCAACATAGCCATTACCATTACAAACATTCAGAGGGTTGTCATGACAGAAATGAAGTTAGATCAAGGATTGACCTCTGGCCTACCTCCAAATCTCTAGTCTGTTAACTTAAGAAGATAAGGTGGTTCACTAAACAGCAGTAGAGAGAGTTTGCAGAGGAGATCAGATGCTCAGAGTAGGGTTGAATGGATTTGAACACAAGTCAGCCATCTCTAAACAAAAAGCAGCTGTGAGTTTTCAGCTGTGATCTCTGTATTTCGGGATATAAATCAAACTAACATTGCATGCCAAAACAAACAAAGACTTTAACAATCAGCTGTTCGAAGGTGCGAAATGTTAATGTCAAAGGTATATTTATGAGTAATTTTTTTAACTAAAAAGGTGTATCATGCAAACACAGGGGCTTTTAATAACTCACTTGGCTCTATGCAGGAAACCTCTTTTTGTTTGAAGAAACACATCGGCCATGCATGAAGCCCTCACCTCAACTGCCTGGTTACGTTACATTATTATTGACCTTCCCGCAGATAAGCACACAATGAGCCTGGGTGTTTATTTTTATATTGATAAAACATTAACCAATTTACAGCTGCAGCTATAGCCCCAACGTAACTCAATTAAGGATGCTTCTGTCCAGGACTTGAACTCTCCGGCAGGGAAACTCCTGATGAGTGCAAAATGATCTAAAACAACTTCCATCTGCACAGACGACATCTCAGATTGGAGGATTCATAAATCATAACCTTCCAGGACATGATTCATGAGAATATGAGTCAGTAAACTCATACAGATGTGACATGTGCCGGAGTATTTACAACAATCAGCATCACATTCATATAAATGTTCACGTAAAATAAATAAATAAAGAAACAAATAAATAATATGCAAATTCAGTTATAAAATAGTTGTAAAATATAGTATCTTCATTTTGTTTTCTGGAGAAAAAAAGTCTAAAAATATAAATGTAAAACATTCAAAAAAAAAACATTTCTAATATAATAAATCCTCTAATATAACAGAGAATAATTAATTTATTCATATTTTTATTTTATTTTAATCTTACAAAGTGAGGTTTATGTTTAAAACAAGAACAACAATGGAAAAATAAACTTAATTTGACTTAAAATAGTCTTAGTCTTAAGTAAATTTATCTTTTAAGGATATTTACATATTTTTGGCTGAAAAACAAGACAAAAATGTTTTTTTTTTTCAGAGAACATCAGAGAACAATTTCTCTACATACAGTGCAACAGTTGAACCAGCTAATATAACTACATAAGGCATGCTGAAAGGTCAGACACTCACCACATAAAAGTCTCAAAGTTGTTCTCGTACAGCATCACACACTGCATCAGACTTCTTGGGAAGTTTAATCCAGAGCTGATGGCATCAATACGTTACACAGGCCAAACTGAGAAGAGTCTTTAAAGCCCCGTCCAATGACCGCTCGGTAGTACATACGTTTGCCTCTGTTTAGTTCGCATTACAAGCTGTCGTGTGTTCCCTCCCTTTCAGCCGTTCACTACGAGCAGCAGGAAAAGCTGTCACACAGTCCTAACACGCAGAAGAGAGAAAGACATGGAAAGAGAGTGAGAGAGGGAGAGGGAGGAAAAGGGAAAAACGAGGTCCGGCCTTAAATGGGCAGGGTTTGGGGAAGAAGAAAAAAAAGGAGGGAGAAAGGGTCTTTCCCCTGTTGTTAAGGAAACAGCCATGAAAAGCCAACTTTAGACCAATTAACTAAGATTTTCCACACTGAATAAAACATGACAGAACAGAAGAATAAAAGAGCCTTTGAGAGGGGAGAGTTTGCTTCAGTGTTGGGGAAGCTACTTTGAAATTGTAGCTCGCCAAGCTGCCAGCTACTCATAATTGAAAGCAGTTCACAGTACAGAACTCTTGAATCTACTGTTTTCAAAAAAGTTCAGTCACTTAAATCACACAACACCAAATCTAAGCTGAGTAAATGAGTAAAAGCCTAAGATAACATGTTTATAATACACCGACTGAATTTTGAATACATTCAAAAGTCAGTAGAATTGAATGAATCGGAGTTAATCGTTTTATTTAGCTAAGATGCATTAAAATGATCAGAAGTGACAGTAAAAAAACATTTATAATGTATTGACCTCTTAGATGTCAAAAGCTCAAGGAAAATTTGATTTCTCAGTTCCTCACCTCTTTAAGGTTAGGTCATGGCGAGGTTGTGGTACTCGAGTCTGGATAAGACCTGACTCGAACTCAAACCCGAGTCCTAGACAATATTTTTAGGAGCTTTTGGACTCGGTCTGGACTCTTGACTCATATAAGCTGATCTTGACTATTCACAAAAATAAGGTTTTGAATTTGGACTTAAGATGGTCCGAGTCAAGTCTTGTCCGGATTCGATAACTACAACACTTTCTACAAGCACCACACCCATTCCCCCCCAGAAAATCCACTTGTTATTGTTACCTGTCAGACACACATTTGCATCATATCTGGATGTAATAGAGAACATGAATGATGTTCATCCAATTCAATTACTTTCGACCTCTCTCTCCACTTTTAGAGAAGATCCAGTGGTTTTTACCAAAGCTTTCCTTCCCCTATGACATCCCTGCCTGGATCTCCACACAGCTGGCAGATCTCCACCTGTCCCATGGGCTGATTTACACTCCAGTGCAGCGGCTCTTCAAAGCCAGTAGGGAGCATGGGGGAGCAAAACTGGAGACAGACCAGTGGGAGGCCAAGGCTGGTTGGACCTGTCCTACATAAACCCAGTGCTCCCTTTTAACATAGAGGAGTAAATTACAAGAACATCCAAGGCTTGGATGAGAGGATGAGCACTTTATCAATGGCAAATTTGTCAAAATCAGACCATTAGATCTAACGATACACAAACGCGTTTGTGAGAAAGTTGTTGTAATGGGTGGTGGAGAGAGGAGGATATTACAGGCAAGATCAAGCTTGTCTGCTGAGACCATAACTGAGGTGAAATGAGGTGATAAAGCTCACCAGGTGTGTTAGCTGATGAATGTGCATGAAAACAAAGTCATGCTTTAGTTAACCCCTCTTGAGATGTAGAACAAAGGCCATCACCTACCTATCTATCTATCTATCTATCTATCTATCTATCTATCTATCTATCTATCTATCTATCTATCTATCTATCTATCTATCTATCTATCTATCTATCTATCTATCTATCTATCTATCTATCTATCTATCTATCTATCATCTATCCATCTACCAATCTATCTATCTATCTATCTATCCACCCACCCACCCATCCATCCATCCATCCATCCATCCATCCATCCATCCATCCATCAATCTATCAATCAATCTACCAATCAATCTACCAATAAATTTACCAATCTATCTACCAATCTATCTACCAATCTATCTATCTATCTATCTATCTATCTATCTATCTATCTATCTATCTATCTATCTATCTATCTATCTATCTATCCATCTATCCATCTATCCATCCATCCATCCATCCATCCATCCATCCATCCATCCATCCATCCATCCAATTTCATTCTATAAAAGCTTTAACCAATTGAACCAAATATAATTGACTAATGTTGTGAACTGTAGGGATGTACTCTACACCAATGATGTTTGCCACTGTACTGTCTCCTTTTACAGTAGGTCTTTAATTGAGACCAATTTTCCTGTAGAGAAGTCACTAGTTTTCCAGCCAACAGCTAATCTGATAATTGACTGAGATAATTGCAGCTGCAAAGAATAAGCTATTTCAAATGCTGCTACACGAGCAAGATAGTGAATTGCCTAATTCTATTGCATAAAAAATACCATGTGCTGAGACAAATGCCAAGTATTCCTGGAGAGGGTTCAATAGGGCTCTGTTGAATCTGCAGACCAGTACAGACAAGCTATTTTTTTTCATCTTACCTATTCATTTGTTAAAAATATAATAATGCAATTAAATAATTACTTAGAGGAAACTTTTTGATGAGATGTTTATGTTTAATTTTCTGTAGAACCTTAAGTAATGAAAAAAGTTAAAACAAATAAATGTTTTTTTTAAATATTAAGATTGACTATTCAAGGTGAAAGGAAAATATGTTGAAAACTTACTTTACATCCTTAAAAAAACATGAAAGCAACATAAATGCAAAGAATATTCAATTACTTTCATTTTCAGGCAGCTAAACAAAATTGTGACTGACCAGCCAGTGATCTTTTTTTTTTTTTTGGATTTGGAAAAGAGCAACATGTTGGAATGTCAACATGCCACTTAAGTCTTTGAAAATAAGAATTGGGATAGGAAAGCAATGTTTTGATGCACAAATATGTGTTAGAGAATTCCAGGAACCAAGGCCATTTCCCTGCAGGTAAAGCCTCCACCCTCTTATATCACAAACAAATACATACAATTTTTGTGAGAAACTGCCACACCCATATATAGCAGAAGTCATTGCCTCAACAAAATATAAGATGAAAGAGTAGATGGTGCTACACTCCATGCAGACATTTTCTGTTTTCTGATGTTTTTGATAAGTGCAAAGAGCACGGAGGGTTCTGGCACGCCCGTTGGCTCAGTCCTGTCAGGGAACGCAAGGAGAATGAGGTCTGTTTGGTATTAGATGGGAGGGTTAAGACAGGAAATGGCTCGGGGGAGACTGACGTGGTCCCTCCGTGGTCGGCACCGGTCCCGGAACCCCAAGCCTGGACCAGGACAAGGCCTCAGTGTTCTTCCCCATGTTAAAAGAGGGGGAAGAAGGGTGTACAAGGTTTAGACCAGAGTGAGTGGGACTAAAAGGCTGGGAGGAGTGATGGCTGGGGGGATTACATAAACAGTTCAACACCACAGCAGCCAAGCATCGTTGAGAGATGAAAAATCTTGAGCACTTTCACAACCCTTCTTGAGTTCCTTCCTTTCTGATTGTGGAGATATTATGAAAGTATGAGGGTCTCAGACTAAAAAATGTTCTTATTACTTGATGCTAGAAAACTTGAGTTTAACATAAGGAGTAGTGCATTATGGGTATAAGAATTATGTTTTAAAAAAGTGCTAGAATTAAGAAATAGATTTTGAATATTGTTTTAAAGAAATGCTGACTTGAAAATTGAAAACCACCATCTCATTGACTTCCATAGTATATTTTTTTCCTACTATGGAAGTCAATGAGACCAGAAACTGTTACTGATATTCTTCGAAATCGGCTGAATGGATTCAAAAACGGTAAAACTCAACTTTTTAACTCTGAGGGAGTTGTAAAATGAGCCTATTTCCCAAAAAAAGTGGAATATCCCTTTAAGGGTTTGTTCAAATCCCTAACCATAAGTATGGGCAATATTAATAGTGCTATGAGTTAGAACAATGTTGTGTGTTCAAGCTGTTGGATATTTTCAAATGTTGATTTACAAAGGCAGACACCAACTTACAAACGATCACCACAAAATTCAAACCACATCATTTCCAATCTAGATAAGGTGAAGTTCCTTTAAGAGTGCTTAAATGCCAACTGCCCCAAGATGTTTTCACAAGGTGATAAAATACATGACCTGACAGATCCATTCCTCAAAACACACAGACATATTAAAAACGCAATGGAAATGGTTGTGCAGGGAGGCTGTGTGTATTTGGCCAGTTCTCCAGTCAGCCTTGAGGCTCCAGCTGTAGCTTATAGCCCCTGTGGAATGCTGAAGCTGCCATTATCAGCACTTATGGGGCGCTGGTGTCACAAACTCGCAAGGCTAAACCAGTAATTATGCCAACAGTGAAGGAAAGGGTGTACTGACAGACTGCAGTCTTTAGAAATGAATCATCAAAATCCACAGTTTTACATCTGATGCCTCACACTTAGAGCACATTTACATGACAGCATTTACTAAAAACAGAAACGTTTTTCCTCAACGGTTTTGGGGTATAGGCGACAACGATGTAAAAGCGATCCCCGTTCAAACTGATCCGTAAAAACAGAGTATTATGCCTGCCAGACTAGTTGGCGATGTCACTTTGTAAAAAAAAAACTACAGTAGACTGAACACGTATAAAACGCGACGTCTCAGTTTTTTTGTATTTTTTTTTTTAATTTGCACAGAGACAATAACGTTGTTTTCAAAAACTTGCACTTTGAAACCCATTTTCAAAACTTTGTGTTTTCAGGCTGCCAAAGTGCTGTTGTTGTGTAAATGAACGACCAAAACATATAAAAAGTTGTCCGTTTTTAGTTGAAAACCTAAGCTTTAAATACCCTATTTGTTTTATATTTATATTAAAAGTTCATTATAACCCCAAGGGGTAATTTTTGGTTCAGTATAACATTTGTAACCATGTCAACACACAAAACAAAACAAAACAAAACACAAACAGAAAACAACATTCTGACATCTTAAGTTTGAAAGGCCTACAGCATTGAGAATGAATGAATGCCTATACCAATTGCTTTTAAGTCTAGGCATATAACGTAGTATAATAAAAATAGCTCTAGCTTTCTGTAAGACAAACATTTTAAAAGCTGTTTGATAACCCGGCCTGCTTGATGCCAATATTCTTATTGGTTTGCAATGCCAGTCAATGAGTTTCTATGTTTAACATTTACATACCATACCAACAGCATATAGAACATGGTCGTAGGAGTCCTACTGATATTAAAGGTAGCTTGCAAAAAAGTAGCTTTGCAAACACATTTTTCTCTGTAAAATATAACAGGGGACATGAAATATTTTAACTGATTCGTTGCTGTGTAACTTCTGTTGGTAATAAATGTTGACAATAGTATTTACTTTGCTTGTCTCAAGAGACAGAGGGCTAATGATTACGTTAGCCTCCGGCAAGCAGCCATGTGACTCCATCCTCATCTAGACCAACATTCTCCTGAGAACATCTTGTGAGAAGCCAGCGGGTATAGTGACATGAGGACTGCTAACAAAGCTGTCTTTCTGTCTAACAACTTCTCGTGATATTTTTGATACATCCTGTTTTATTTCAAAAGATCTGTGGTAAAATACTGTTTTATGAAAAGCATTCACCATGAAAAGCTATGACAAGCAAATAAATATACAGGATACTAACATGTTAGAAACCTGCCTGCTTAAGGACACATTTACACTTTTCTGTACTCTTTTCTTGATAATACCAGCTCTAAAAATACATACTGTACATATACGCTGATTTCACGCAGTCACCATTTTGAAATTGCTCCAGTGGGAAGTGTCGCCTTTAACCACAGGTGAGTCGCGAATGCGATGGCGTATTGTTGTGTTTAATGTAGAAATTTGTTATTCTAAAAATGTCCATACATTTCTTTCATACTTTAGAGTATATACAGTGAAATTTTACATTTATAAATACATTTTTAGGATCGAACTATATACATATCCTATATTGGATATTAACATCCAATAGTGTAAATCGTGGCAAAAGCTTCAGGTTGGTAGTCCAAGACATTATTTTTTACCACCGGAGCCTCACTTTCGATTTCAAAATGGCAGCTGTGTGAAATCAGCGTATAGCCTTTTGTATACCATCGTCATTAGTTTCAAGTGCAAACACAGCTCTTTATGCAAATTGGCACAATTTTACACAATTGCTTATTTAGCACTATTACCATTTAGCCTGGGTTTTCCCATGCTGCCTTATCGCAGCGCAATTTTATTCATGCTGCTAGTAGGCAGCCTGGACATCATGAACCAAATTTTTGCCTCAGATAGGGAACCAACAGAACGGGGAGGGAGCAGCAAGAAGCACCGAAGCAGTTTGTCTATATCTATGGATCCATCTTGGCAATGCAATATACAGCCCTTGTGTATACATAAATCTCCTAAATCTCTGACCCATTGCCTTCTTCCTTGTCTAAATTTCTGTCGCTCTACATACGTCATTTGGTATTATTGAACCGATTGGCTATGAGCTACGTACAGGCGCATTTGATAGACATTTGTAGAACCAAATAATACGGCTCTGGGCATTCGTAAACCACGCCTCAAATACGAGAAAATGAACATGTGGTTTCCAGACCACGTCTCATTCTCAATGATACCTGATCTGGCGTTAGCCAGGCTAATAACCAACCATTAGCAAAAAATAGCAAGATCTAATTTAAAAAATACATTAGTGGACATTTTCCATTAATTATGGCAACAGTTATTCATCAAATTATGATCAAGCATGTATATACAGATATGGGGTGAAAATAAAATTGTATAAAAGATGTGCCTTTAATAGGGACAATATCTGATATTTTGCCTCAAATGAATGGCACTATCAGTGGACTCAATTCAATCCTTAATAAAATCCTTTGGCATGCTCAAGCTTGAAAATCCCACAGCCTTCGCATTAGTTACCTTGTTAAACTTTGCATTAAAATGTTATGTCTTAAGGCAAAATGAGTAGTTTCAGCCATGCAAACAACAAAGTGGAAAAAAATTCAATAAAGGGACTCAATCTGAAACATGTGGAAAAACTGTTCAACATAACCATGGCTATTTTCACCAGAAGGCCATATTTGCATCAAGAAAGATGAAATACCACTAACAATAAACAAGATGTTCATGCAGAATTCACTAGTAGGCTTTAGGGCAGATTTCATTGTTGTGTATGGGACCAGAGACAGTGCCTCATTCCCTGAGAGTTGACCTGTCTATGATACTGCGCTATTAGAAAGAGGCATAGGACCCAACATGAACCTTCCCAAAAATGCCACAGCTGGGAGTCACTAAGTCTCTACTCAGAAGGAAACACCGTCTGTGGGCGCCTTGTGGCGTTCTGGGCTGTAATTTGGCTAAAGAGTAAACAAGTTAGTCTGCCAATAAGAAACTAGTGCAAGTCAGTTTGAAATCTCTGGTTATTTATGGTTCATGCAAAGTGAAACCCAAATGCTACCTAAAGGAAGTGTTTTTCAGCATTGTTAACATAGTCGCCCCACAGGAACAATTCATGCACTGAGTTTTAGGCTAATGTTCCTGTTTTTCAGCTTTTACTTTTATCAGGGCAGCCAGACTGCAAAAACCCTACAATTTGTTGTATTGTTCCAGTTTTATAGCAGCTTAATGGTTGCATTATGAGGCCTATTCCCAGATTAATAGAGTATAAAACAACATAAAGACGTAAACGAGACCGAACAAAGAATAAAATGAAGGCTTAAATACACAGACTGAGTAATAAACAGAACAGGGGTCTCATTTATAAAGCGTGCGTACGCACAAAACAGGGCTGGAAACGTACGTACGCCAGTTTCCACGCTAAGGTTGTGATCTATAAAAAACAAACTTGACGGGAGAAAGTGCGCACCATTAAGCAAACTTTGAGCCGTGCGTACGCACATTCTGGAGACAAAGGGAATTGGCGACACCGATGGTGAGGTGTAGTTAAATGTATTTTTGGTCACTTTTTGACCGAAAATCTAAAGAAAATTATAGCCTATCTATAGACTACAAAAATAAAATAGCCTACAAATAAAATTTCACTCACCAAGCGAATCACTTGAAGCCAATATCCATCCCTTCTTAAGTGTCTGCGCCAGCACGAGCACTGGGCTGTTTAGTGAAACTGACGTGCATAATCTAACTGCAGATGAACCGTATATCTTCATGAGTAGGCTAATAAATACAGTGCACGTTCTCAATAACAGTTTAAATAAATGAAATAATGATTTAAAGTATGTTTTACTTCTGATATAAACATTTAGATTAAATATGCCATTCTCATTAATGGAGTTAAACATTTAAACTACATGAAATCATTACTGAGAAGTTACTATATATATATATATATATATATATATTATATATATTATATATTCATATATTATATATATGTATATATATTCAATAAATACAAATATTTGTTGTGGATGCAATGCTTTTGAACACTTTCCCTCTGGCATGCAGTGTTTTAATGTTTTATCTACAGATAATTGCTAATCATGATAATAGCAGATTGTCTGAGAAAATAATTCCATGCAAATAATGCACAACCATGTCTTTCCATTAAAAATATAAATTCATTAAAAATACTATTTGGCCAGTGGAAAAGATTGAGAAGATCTTTCTCTGAGATGTATTTGACAATATTTGATTTATACATTCAAAAACAAGGCAAGGATATAGGCAACGAAAAAAATAAAATAATTTATTGTGACACGGCACATCTGTATTTCATATTTTCCTAACGTCTTGTACGTTAACATGGTATCACGTGGATGAATAATCACATGCAAATGATATGCAGATGAGGATATGCATATTTAAACTAGCCGTTGTAAGCTCCATATATGGTTATTTCGGGGAGGAGACGCATGTGCGCACAATCTTCGGCTGACTGGGATTTATAAAGTGAATTCTGCGCAGGTTCTGGCGTACGCACGGTTTTATAAATCTGAATATTTTTTGGCGTACGCCATTTTTGGCTTTCGGGCGCACGTACACTTTTAGTAAGGATCCTACGCACAGTTTTATAAATGAGACCCCAGGTGCGTAAATTAGGAACTATGGAAACTAATAAGCATGGGGAACTCGGGCAAACCAGAACAGGGAAAACAGAACCAAAACAGACATAGAACTTAACTGATCACGTGAAGTTCTATGTCTGTTTTGGTTCTGTTTTCCCTGTTTTGGTTTGCTAAGAAAAGACTAAGAAAAACTGTCAAAAAGATGTCTGTAATATCAAACAATCATTTTTATGTATATTAAAAATTTTAAAAGATGAAGATAACGTAACAGGGCTGAACAAAACTAAATAAAATTCAGACTTTTCCACCAAAGCCATGGTGATATTTAAATTTCTGTAAAACTTTATTTTGATGGTCCCTTCTGAACATTAACTTTGCAACTATGTGTCAACTCACTCTCATTAGAGTATTACTGTCTGTTTAATATCTGCTAACACTTTATTGTGATTCTCCTCCAACAGACATTCTACTGACTATAAGTAACTTTACAACTACATGTCAACTTACTCTAACCTTAACCCAACCAGTTTACAAATACTCTACTAACACTCTAATGAAAGTTAGTAGACATGTAGGCACAACATTACTTACAGTCAACAGAAAGTGTTAAAGGGACCATCAAAATAAAGTGAAACCTTAATTTCAATAAAAGAACATTTTTAAAAAAAAATTTATTTGATTTATTGTTAAAATGTGTGATGACTGGAAATAATTGGCTCAAACGTTTAAAAATAAATTAATGATTAATGTAAACGGTATTGCACATTAGAAGGAAAAAGAATAAAAATGTTTTACTTATAATTGCATCATTAGTTATTTATGAGGACACAAAGGGAAACTTTTTCTAAAGATAAATACATAAATTGTAATTTTGAGATGAACTATACCTTTAACAGGGGTTCATTGTGAAAATAAACACCAAATCTTGACTGTTTATGCCCCCATGGGACCTAGCCTGGTTAGATGTCAAATTCTCATCACAAGGTTGGTTGGTTTAGGGCAATACCCTCAACCTCCATGCTCCGCTGCTCTGTTGCTTTGCCTCCTGGTTTCCACTCTCCTCCCTAAGGATGCCTGTCCTCACAGACATCCTCACTACAAACACACATTCCTTTCCTTTGTGCTATAAGTACAAGGAGGTAGACTTACTGACTCCTGTCACCCAAAGAGTGTTGTTACAGATGTAGAATGTAATTACACCTGGCAGGTTCTATTCTCTTTTATTAATTCTCATTTCTCATGAAGTGAGAAGACATATTCTTGGAGAACGAAAAGCATGTTGAGTTTCTAAACGAGAGACGTCGATAATACTCCCCACATCAAATTAAAGACTATTCAGTTCGAGTTAAGCTCAACTGACAGCATTTCTGCCATGATGTTCATTATGCCCCAAAAAATGTTTGCCAATTTATAAACATTAAAATACTCACACTTTTAATAGTGCAGTCACAATAGTACATAAACAGCAAGAGTGTTAACATGATTTTAGTGTGAAAACCAGTGTTGCCAATTTAGCAACTTTGTCAGCGACTTTTCACACCCCTTGAGACTTTTTTCAAAAAAGCGACAAATCTAGCCTTTTTTTGGTTTGCTGGTAAACATGTATCATATATTCCTGTTGTCTGACAGAAAATGAGAACAGTTTTATTGGATATAAATATTAAAATGCAGTGTACATGGATTAGAGAGAAAACAAATGTAAAGTGCCGACATTTAGCGCAGTATGTCATCTAGTAACATTTAACAACTTTTTGATCAGGCTTCGGCTAATTTCCATTTAAAATAGTTGGCAACACTCATGACAACATACTACCTAAACTTAACGAAAAATTATGAGAACAACTTCACAAATCAGTTCATAGTTCATACACAAGTTAACAAAAAATTAATGTAAGGACTTTTAATAAAAAATGATAAACCTACAGAAATTTGTCCCCTTTTACTTATTTTAAGTGCCTCACTGTAATCTTCTTATCTTTTTTCTTTCTTTTTTAAGAAAAGGAGTTGACATTATTTGGTAATCAACATTCTTTTCTAAGAAGCACCGAAAAAAGCCTGTGCAAGGAAGTCACTTATTTTGTGGCAAGTGACATATATTCATTGCTCGAATAAGCAAATGCAGGAAATTACAGCTTCAAAAAGAAAGAACAGAAGGTGTTTTTAGCTAAATCCTGTGCATGTGGCATGTTTAGTCTCGAGCAGCACTATAAAAGAGAAGCAGCGCTGCAGATTTATGGGTCATCGAGGGCAGGCAGGGGGCAGTCAGTGTGCGAACGATGTTCTTTTGGGATATTACAGGGGGCGAGTCGAGAGGAGCCCGGCTGGCAGCTTTACTGCAGGTTGACGAGGTTAGCGTTGCTTGCGCTGCCTGAGGGCCAAACAAGCCCAACCTCTGACATAAAACAGACTGAAGGGATATTCCAATATCTGCTCAAGTGCATATAGCCAGAACCCAGTCGATATAATGATATGTTGACATTATAGGATCCACAAATCTGAGACCTCATTAAAAAGTCGAATTTGAAACTAAAAATAAACAAAGGATTTAGAACATTTTATATATAAAATCTAATTTTCACTCAAATAAATAGGCTGACAACTTAACTTATTTTGATCTATTTTGGATCCCACTTTTAAGCAGAATTACATAGGCAAGGGTGAAAAATGTATACTCTTTATGTCAAGACGAACTGGAAACTATGGTTCGCAAAAAAACATGCACATTTGCAGATGCACATTTGTATAACTCACTGTTATAACAGGAATATGTGTCATGATGCGGTCAGACCCAATGCCGTGTCCTCTACTTCCTTTACAACTGACTCAACATTCATTAAAACAAACACTCTGAGCTGGACCACAGCACTCTGGGATTGTTGTAACCACACAGTGAACTTACAGCCATTAGCCTGCAGTTCATTTCTGTATCTTGTGGTTAGGTTCTCATGGGACTCTCTAATTCAAACCGAAGGTATCTTCTCTAATAAAGGCCTGTTTCATTTTACTTGCAAACCCCCACTCCAAAAAAAAAAAAAAAAAATTGCACAATAGGAGCTGCTTTTTTTTCTAGTAGTTTCACAAAATTTACATTCAACTTTCATCAAAATGTAATAATTGGCTTAACCTCTGAAACAACTTATTTTATCCTTATTTTCATCCCTTCCTCTCAGTGTTCCTGTTATTTAAAGGTCAAATTTTAAAATCAAGTAATTTCCTGATGGATAAAATCAAATCCCACCCTACTTTTGTTTCACCCTTTTCACTCTAAAATGTCACTTTATTGAAATAAAGCGGCATCTAAACACTGTCAGGCTGCTTTTACAATGATTAACCTTTTTGTGCTTCTACACTATAATTCTAAATGAGTTTCCTGAGCGATACTATGCAAATCATGGTGGTTAAAACGCATATGTAGTCTGTGATTACCCGAACACCCATACTTTCGTGTTTCTTTTGAAAGGGTGCCATTTACCCGCACATATGTCTATGAAGTAAACATCAGTCAAACACAATATCTCATTTGACACAGCTTTCTCACAGGTGAGGACACCTTAAAATTCACTCTATATAAAAAGGCTAATCATTATTCCCCCCTCCATCTGAAAAAAAAAAAAAACTTCTCGGCAAGTCCAAACATGCACAGCTGACTTATCCAGAGCTTCTGTTTTAGACTGAAATGTTCATTTTAAACATGTCCCCCTTCAGAAAATAACACATCCGAGGAAAAGAATGTTTTCAAAAATATTTTAAATCTTACCGACCCCAAAGTTTTGAACAGTGTGAAATTTCTTAGATTGAAGGGTGCTTTCAGCACAAACAAAAGTGATATTCAGCCTAATATGCTTACAAGACATGTCGTACATGGATATAATGGGGCTGTATATTGTTTCAAGTAAAGAAACACTCTTTGACAGTGGAATGCAGAAATATGGTCAGTGGAATTCTACAGCCGAGTTAACTTATCTTCTTGGCTTGTAATCTGCGTTTACTGTGTCAGGCTGTTTACATTGCTATCTTGCAGAGGGGGAAAAATACCTTCAACTACCATTTATCAACCATGAGCCCTTCTTAGGATTTTCAGTCACCATATGCTGTTGCTTTCTATGGTCATGAACAACAGATGCTATAATGGGGCATTTCAAACTGATACTGAAAGAACAGTCACAGATAACCCAATCCTGAAATTCTGTTACAGACATGTCTTCGTTCACAGCTCATTCCAGTCGCACAGCTGTGGTTCAGAGGTTAGATGGATCACACAGGTCAGTGATGGATACCAGCACTCTTTCTCTTTACACACTGTGGATTGAAGCAGATGTTTCAGCTCACATACTGCACACAGCAGCCTCATAATCACCCTGATGATGTTTCCGTGAAACTGGCTCTATTACACATTTAAAACCCATCAGAAGGCCCAAATGGAATCTGTGGATTTTTAATCGCATTTTCTGACTGACTTTGTGGACACAATCTGTGGAATTCTGCAGAATGGATTTAAAGTTACTCCACTTTTTTTTTTTTTTTTTTTTTTTTTTGGAAATAGGCTCATTTTACATCTCCCCCAGAATTAAACAGTTGAGTTTTACCGTTTTCAAATGCTATCACCCGATTTTCTGATATTTAGAAGAATATCAGTAACCAGACAGTACCTGGTCTCATTGACTTCCATAGTAGGAAAAAAATATACTATGGAAATCAATGAGACCAGAAACTGTCTGGTTACTGATATTCTTCTAAATATCAGAAAATCGTCTGAATGGATTCGAAAACGGTAAAACCCAACTGTTTAACTCTGGGGGTGTTGTAAAATGAGCCTATTTCCAAAAAAAGTGGAGTATCCCTTTAAAAAGAGTAAAAATATCTTGAAAAGAGTACCACAGATTTATCTGGTATCTGAAAGTGTATTGTTTTAAAGGGATAGTTTACACAAAAATGAAAATTCTGTCATAAATTTGTCTCCCTCGCATCGTCCCAAACCAGTAAGACCTTTGTTCGTCTTTGGAACACAAATGAAGATATTTTTTGATGCAATCTGAGAGCTTTCTGTCCCTCAGTTGACAGCTACGCAACTACCACTTTGACGCTTCAAAAAGTTCATTAAAGGGTAACTAAACCCCTGGACAGAGCCTGACTCCACCCACTGGCAATATTTGAAAATTGCTGAAAAAGTGGGCAGACCCCAGCGGAGATAGAGGGGACGAAATAGATGCCAAAACACTCTATCCTGACCGTTTTCAATACTCGCAATTCCAACTCCTGACTCCCTACAGTGGTTTTGAAGAAACAAGCAAGTTGTAGCTCGCGTGGTGAGCTGAAACTGCGTATGTCACACAGTGCAATAGGAACATCCAATAGGAAAACTCAACTGCAGTAGCCACCGTTCAACCTGAAGAGGGCAGCACTAAGACGTTTGTACACCATATATTGTAGAAATAAAACACTTTCTACACAAATGTCAAAAACGTTACTCGAATCAATGACTGGTATTAATAAAGATCCATTCTTACAGATCATTAACCAAAAAAGTTGGTTTAGTGTTTAGTTACTCTTTAAGAGATCATAAAGCTAATAGGTTTAGTCCAAATTTTCGGAAGAGACACGATTGCTTTATATGATTAACAGATACAATTTGGGCATTTATTCACATTTAAACATTGATCAGCGAACATAAACAGCTGAACCGAACCTGCTTGACGGCCGAGAACAAACCTCATTGGTTCTTGTGGAACCAATGATATTGATATTTAAATTTTTAATGGCTGGAAATAATTGGCACAAGGTCATTAGATTACAGGTTTGCGTTATTTATATATTAATATAGTGATAGTAATATAAAATGCCATGAAATTCATTTTCAAAGCAATGATAGGTTGATGAGGTTAGTCAGCATTTTAACCTCAGGCTTGAGGTTAGTCATACATTTCAAATAATTTAATCAGAGAGACATTTTCTGAACTTTTGATCAATTCAAGACCAATGCTTTTTAAAGCAAAGTTTGTAGCACTTGTATATTACAGGGTTTATGTTCACCCAGAGCTCAAGATGGGTGTATATGGCCTATATGAGTTTAAATATAGTTCAAGTGTAAACACAACTGATGCGAAAGAGGGATAAAAGGACACTTCCTTCCTTCCACCTGTCTGCGATTGACTCAGAACCAGCTATAAACAACTACACAAGAGAGGAAACCACATGCAGCAGACATCATGGTTCAGATGAAAAAAGACAACCAAACTTCCTCAATCTACTTCTGATGCATTAATGAGACAATTTTATCCATCAATATTGTTCTGTCCTGCAATACAAGTTATAATCAACATAAAATGGAAATTGAATGTTTACTTTCTTAATGTATGTTTCTAATCTCATTGTGAAGACATGTGAGGCAGTTAATGTATAACAGAAGCACCGTTTTCATACTTTATAGTTATTTTTACAGCAAAGCTTTTCAGTACCAAAAGCCCAGGAAGTGCAATACAAGTTCAGGGCCGGCGCCAAGTGACAAAAACATTCCAACAGAGAAGGTAAAATAATTGTGACTCTGGCAAATGCAAAGAGTTTGCTGCCTCCCTTTTAGAAAGGTCATGCATTTCCATTCCTTCTCCCAAAAGTCTCATTGGTCCCCTTTTCTTCTATTTGGTCCAGCTTAATATAAATCACATATTCATACTTGTGATAGCTGGACTTTCCACTGTATTGAATTCTTTGGCTTTTTAATCCAAACTAAATATTTCGAAAGTGCTTTGTGGTTCTGCGAAGCTCCAAAAAAAATCCACCCTATTTTGGTAGCTGAATTGAATTAACACAGGAAAAGATGCTATCGGGTTAATTTAATGGACTTCTGAAATAGTTCCTCTATCCTTGTTGTTTCAGACTTCTTAATCTGAACCATGCAAAGCTTCCATAAAACCCTACAGATATACTGTTGACATTACATATTTCAAATACAGTACATGCAGGAAATGAAGGGGATCTTTTACTAATGAATGCAGCTTCTGGACTTTAAAAATATGGAAATAAACACAACTCACTGAGGATATTAACACAATCACACTTTCATTCAGAACTTCAATAACATAACTCATCAACTGGAATATTATGAGAAATATAGCAGACCCTGCGGTCCAACAGAAACATACCTTTTTCTTCAGACTAGGTATCTTCAAAGTCTGGCACAGTCAGGAATCTGGCAAAACAGAGAGGCGTATTCATATCCAAAAGAAACTGATGAGTCACATTTCTTTAGCAACAACAATATAAATAACATACAGGCAAAATTTATTGAGAAGAACCAGTTGACCTTTCATTTAGGGAGACTGGGGAAGATGTGTTAGTGGGTAATCTAGCAAACTGCATATAATTTGTCACATGGTCATATATCTAGAAAGAGCTCATGATTGATAGATTCTCACTTTAAAGCTTTGTTTTGCATGTCAGAATTTTCAGGTAAAATAAGATTTATTTATCATTTCAGTATAATATCATTAATATGTATTTGCCACAAATACATACCACACACGTTAGTACGTTACATTACGAATGTATTTTTAAAATCGTAATTATTCGGCTTAAGAATAACAATGAAATAAGAGAACACACATTTTACTTTAATCAGTTATTTATCTTTGCCTAGGAGCTTGCCTTACACCGGTTACTTGTTTTTTTCCTCCCAACACCAATGTTATTGGGGTCAACTGAAACCTTTAAAAAAAAGGTCCCAGTGTCCAAAACCTCATCACACAGACATGTTCCCAATGAGTCAGAAAGCATGACGACGACCCCAGAGGAAACTTGAATATGACTGCACACTTTGAAGCTTTCTAGGTGCTCAAGGGACACTTGTGAAATCCTATTGTGTTATGGTTACAGCTCTTTCGTCATAGGAACTGGATTTCATTTCTATTGATTTCACAGGATTTCAGAACGATTGCCTAACACCCCAAAGACAGTGCTTTGACTTCACTTTGAGATGGGACAAGGATTAGTTTCATGTAGGAGAGCCTTCAAAAAAGGATTTCGTGAGAAGCGTGAATTAGAGGACAGAATGTGGCACAGACATCCACCCGTCAATTCAGTAATGTATTGTTAACTTCTTACAGGAGTTCTTTTTACAGACCATAATATTACACAGTAAAATCACTTCCAAGTGCTTTCAGCAGATGGTGGTTTATGGTGCTTCATATATCTCACCCAGAAAATACTTCTGGCTTCTCCCACACACTCTCAAATTACACAAATATGCTGATATGCTGCTATTGAGTATATATATACAACCTTTGGGGAGAAAAACTTGGACTGAACTCACCAACAGAAGCAGATATGTTATCTTTATGTGCACTGTTTCAGCTCCCCCATACGTTTTATTTATATACATATATATATATATATATATACACATGCTTTCTTTTTGCATGCTATGACAAGAATCACTATTATTGCTAAAATAAAATTGTTATTAAAATAAAATATTATTGCTAAAATAAAATTGGCAAAAAAAAAAAAAAAACCTACAACAAAATGCGTGTATATACATTAAAAGAGCATCTAAACCATACTAAGGCAAATAATCACCACCCAGAACAACCTAGCAAAATACAATACAACCTAGCTTACAATGCCCTGGAAACCACAGAAATCCCTAACAACACACTATTCATTCAAAACACCTTAGCATTCACATTGCAACATCATGGCTACCATCTAAAACACTTACAATAACTGTTTAAACACATTAACAACCACGTAGCAACCCCAAGGCAAAACTCCCAGAACACCTTAGCAACAATGGAACTCCTTGGCAACCACTTCAACTTTGAAATCACCTTAGCAACAACTAGAAATACCCTGGCAACCACACAGAAGACTCAAACAACACACTAAGTGTCATTCAAATCACCTTAGCAGCCACATAGCAACACCCTGGCAACCGCAGAACATTGTATTAACCACATAACTTCTTAGCAACCATCCAGAAGACATTTCTAAATTTTTAAACCCATTGTTAACTAAATAGCAATACCCTGGCAACCACCCATAATCCCTTTTTGACTTTTGAAGCAACTTAGCAACCACATACACCCTGGCAACCACCAGAACACAGTATTTATCACATACCTCCTTGGCGACCACTCAGAAAATCTTTCTAAATTTTAAAACACATTAATAACGCACATAGTAATAACCTGGCAACCACATAAAACTCATTTTTAACTTTCAAAACAACCACTAGCATGGCCTGGCAACCACCCAAAACACCCTAACAACCACAAAACTCCTTCATTGGCGACCACCAACACGTAATTTAACGTTTTTATTATTATTATTCTGCAGGGATTTGTTTCTACAGGCTCAATAGACATCAGTACTATGTGCCAGACCACCGGAATGGACTCTAAATTTATCTTCCCGTTGGTTGGCAAAAAGCAGGTCACAATGGCATCTCTGGTCATAAACTATAACAAAAGAAGCCACTGGTACTCCACCCTGGTTTCATGGTGGTGAGGCTGGGAGAGGGACAATTGCACCCTGCAAGGCAGTTTGTCACTCTGCGTGGTTTGGCCAAACCCAGGCAGCTCCCATCACTATTTAGCGTTTCCCACATAAGCCCATGATGAGCATGTAGCAGTATCTGAGAGGCCGGACAGGAAAAGCTTAGTAAAAATAGCTGTTTACCACAAAGCTTCATTAGTTGCCAATCTTCTCTAGGCTGGTGTATGTCACCAAGCACTCTCTCTATCTCTCTCTTTTTCCCTCCTGTGCAAAAAGGATTCCAGGAAAGTGGGAGTCACTTCATAATACATGACATCAAACATTCAAACAGCAACAACTTAGTTCAAATGAGAGCATTATTCACCACGTTGAGATTTAGAAGATGAAGACTGGAAGGGTTGTTTGATAAGTCAGAGCAGTGCCAATACTGGAAGTGGTAATGAGTAACTCTTTCAGAGGAAACACACACACACGGTTTTCTTTGTCAGTGTCTGATATGTCCTATGAAGATGGGCTTTGCTAAGATTATGAGTTTCTCTGAAGTTTAGCTCTCTGATTATAGCATGTCGAGGGAGGTTTCTTCAGCCAAGCCACCCACACCAAAGCTCGCTTTAGATACAGAGGAAATTTAAATAATGACCGCCTCATCTCTCGGGAGAGAATGGGGAGAGCAGGAAGCAAGTACGTGGAAAAGCATAGGACTGGAAATTCTAAAGGCTTAGCAGGACGCTAATGGCCACACAGCAAGACTTGATTTCAAATGCACAGATAGACGTCTGAGCTTGTTCATATTTCGGCAATGCTTTACCATTTTTTCCCCCATTATTTACAGCACATCAGTTTGTCCCCAAAAAAAAAAAACGTCCTTGGTAACCAAACACAAATCATCTTTCATTCAACCCAGTTTCCTAAGTGTAACGCTTTTACCAAATGTGCTTTCTCCCGCTAAAGATGACAAGATTCAGCCATTCATCAGTTTAATTCATAAGATGTCTTAGCACGGGAGCCAAAGTGAATGACAACAACAGACTATCAGTTGCCAGGATATGAAATGACATGGGTGTGGCGGAACATTGTTTTCAACACATCTCACGGCTAAAGCATACCAACAAATGCCTGCATTTAGTTTGAAAGGAATGTAGATGCTGTGTTTTGCCAAAGTGAGTTTCGACTCCCAGCAGTGAGAGGATTGATCAAACATGGAGCTCTAGATGCCTTTCCTGATGTTTTTTTTCTCTCTCCAGTTCTCATGGAAGCTGAACTTCTGGGTCTCTCCATAGAGATGTGTCTGCATAAGGGAGGACAGCTGTTAGAGTCGTAATCACTCTCTCTAGATACACACACTTTTGGCCACTTTGTAACATCTAGAGGATTTCAATGAGAAGTGCAGATAGTGAGAGAGAGAGTTGCTGTTAAATAACCAGGGTAACCATGGAACTGGATTTGGATAAACATCTAACCCTAAATACAAATGCTCAGCATTACCGATCCCATACAATTTGTGCAGTGGGTGTGAATATCCAAAAAATATGAAGTCTAATATTATATCATATGTTCACACTGAGGAAGTGATCCAAGCCTATATGTAGGGACCAGAATGGAATACTTCTTAACGATAAAAATACTCATAAACCGCATCTTTTGAGCAGATGAGTGTTTCTAAGATTGCCCAGAACAGGAAGAACATTTCAGAAAATCCCCAGTGGGTCCTTAAAAAAAGAAAGAAAGCTGAGGATACTGAACACTCGGGCCATAAACTCTGACACATATACATATGCAGTCATACAGGGATCCCTGTCCATCTCTCAGCTCTGGTACCCCTCAGTGTTGACAGAGGAGACATGGGTTCCCATTGAAGGGGTCACTCTCACCCCAAAACCAGATGTTCACAGTAAGCAGGCAAGTGTAGAAAGACAGCCTCACTCTAAGCCTGTTTTCAATTTCTCAAATAAACGGAGACACATGTAATAAGCAGACACGGCAAGAAAAGACTTGAAGAGAATGAATACCTGGACTGTGACGAGTTAATAAAATATAGCACTTTACATTAATGGAGTACAAAATAAACCCTCCAGAAATGTTGATTGTCTACACGAGCCGTTTATTCTGCTGCATATTTCATGAGGCTTGCAATTTTTGCTAACGTGTTACTATAATTTGTGGCGCTAAATACAATGTAGAAATCGTGTGATTTTTCTGAGCTAAATAGACATTTTAAAATGTTGTTGATGATGTGTGTAATATTGTAATATTGTATTGTAATAAAGTAACTATGTTAAAGTTTTGATCTGCTTAAAACTGTTTAATACATAATGAACATCATGTTTTATCACAGTTATTCTGCTACACATGATTTTAGAGCTAATTAAACTCTTTTCACTGTCGACAAAGCACTTGACACTTAAATATTTCATAGATGAGGTTCAAGTTAAGTTTGGATTCCTAATTTTAATACATACACATAATGCATACAGGCTCAGTCCTAACAGGGTGGCAGATAAATCAGTGTCAAAGCTTTTGGGAGAGCAGTGAGAGCGGTCATATCTCATACGCTCAAGGTCAAGGACACAAAAGCCCCGGAGACAGAGACACAGCAGGTTACTCAGCACGTCCTCCGCTACAGCAGAGTCTGGATCTCATCCAGCGGATAATGGAATCAATGGGGCTCTCGGGTCGGATGGAGGATACTGCCCCAGAACGGAGGACTGGGAAGAGTCAAGAATGGAATGGACAACAAAGATGATCCTCTCTGGAGGATCACGACAGAGACTTCAATTACTGCTTGGCGACCTTCCTAATTCAACAGAGCAAGAAGACTATTATTTAAGGCCAATGTTCTTGCTTACACTTAAAAATTGGGGATTAAGGACTGTGAGTGACCACTGAACTTCATCATGTCATCATATGCGGTTAGAATGGTCTGATAGAAATCTGTAAGACCCAAAGACATTAAACTTTACTCAAGAGACAATATATAATCAGCTGTCACTGAGAAAGACATACATTCAGGGAGTTACACAACATAAAACTTCAGTGCTGCTCAGAGGGGGAAAAAATGTATCCTGTCATGAATCCCCTGCATCCTGTCAAAGCCAAAACTATGTGTTCAAGAGGAATGAAAGCACATGTGATAGAGAGGTCCCCCAAAGGTCTGTTACCATTATTTATTCACCCTCAAGATATTCCATAGCCTACCTGTGCGACAAAATAGTTGTTTTTAATATATTTTCCGTTATTTCCTTGAAAGCATTTTCTTTAAAACAGTCAAAAATGATTTAGCTATAATGTAACTCCGTCACAGCAGAGGGAAACACTAGTATATAAACTGGTATCCAGAAAATTAAATAGGGGAAATCGCTAAAACGAGAGAATGGATTTACATTTGTGATTTACATTGATAACACTGTAGCGCTGGAAAATCTACACAAATGACTACAAATCTACAAACAAAGGAAAAACAGTTAACAATATACTCCCAATAAAAAACAAAATGATTTTTTTTTTATTATTTTTTAAATGTGATATATTAATGGTGCGTTATATTATTTATCCTCTCGGACACCGGACAACCGTGAGGACACCGAGCAAGAATTCCGTTAAGGAATTCAAGATGGCTGCGCCCTGTGTGACTTCTATAATAGACAGACGTGTATGAATTGCTCTGTTTTTGAACCGCTTTGGTATTTTAAATGACGATTATAATCACTCGTATTACTGCGTCCCCTGTAGGTATGGGAATCGGTTGTTGTGAGTGCAATTACTATAAGCGACCTCACACGACGAGTGCTGTTCTCCTGAATACCATCATGTGACATTGATTTCATACAATACTAGTTCAATAAACAGTTAAAATGAGGTCACTTACAATTTAGATGTAATGTTGGCTGTTTTTGTTGCGTTTCAGCAGCGAAAAAATAGTTCCAAATCCAAACAAAGATCTCAGCAGAACCATTGTGGACCTTCTTACAGCGACACCCAGCCGTGTTTTCATTACGGAATGATTCAGGATTTTGAACGAATCGGTTGAGTCAAAGATTCAATGACTCACTCGTAAACATTTTTGAATTAATTCATTGTTTAAAAGAACGAATGAATTAATGATGGGAGTGTGTTCAGACGGTCGTCTGTCTTAAACAATCTCATTACATTATTTATTGCGATTGTATTTTCAGTGTAAATGATTTAATTTGATTAGCCCTACCTGGGTAACAGTCGTCTTATTATTCTAAATTATTTAATATTTAAATAAATAATTTATGCTTACCTCCAGTCCAGTGTAAATAAAAGTTATTTTTTATCATGGATTTAGTATGCGTCCCTTCAATTGGTTAGCAAAACTTGATGTGGCCCTCTGGTCTAAAAGGTTTGCCCACCTCTGGATTAATCAATTTGACAGCACTAATTATGTAAAATATTAAATTAAATGTCACCAACATATATATATATATATATATATATATATATATATATATATATATATATATATATATATATATATATATATATATGACTAAATGTAAATATATGTGTAGGCCTATATGTATATAAATGTTTGTGTGTGTGTATGTGTATGTTTAAAAAAAAAATAAAAAATTACAACTAAAATCAATTGTTAACCACTGTCAATTGAGCTAGAATGGTTATAAGATCGGAAACTTGTATGTCTGCAGTACACAAGATTTTCACAACCCACATCAAAGCATTCGCTATAAATGTCTCCAATTTAACCCCAGTGTCTTGAGTTAGCCAGCACTGTTCTCTGTCTTTAATGTGGGCAGTGCTGTGAGGCGTAGCGGTTCACACATTGGATAAAGATGATTTGGAGTCGTAAAACTAGTACTGAACTCCAAGGTTGCAGAAACATCATTCATCAAACACTTCCATTTTGCTCCATTAACTCCAGGCAGCCTGAGCTGTTACAAGAGCCTTATAAAGAAGCATGTCCTACACATATTGTATTCTGAGCATGGTTTCACAGGAAACCAGACCATCAATAAAGGACTCCCATGTGTTGTTTTGAACACACTAGGGACAGGCACAGAGAAATTACTACAAACAGCTGAAGAATTTGCTTTGCGAGCAGAGTTTTGTTCAACAGCTCATATGGATGCCTTGTGTGCATTGTGAATGTTTCTTGCTGATCAAATTGCTCAACAAAACAGGACACGTGCGTTGAATGAGGGGAGCGATTGCTATCAAAATATGCTTTCAACAGATAAGTGGCTTGTAAAGTATTAGGCTATAGTTGGTTTTGCAACTCTTCTGGGAGATGTACTTTAATGTGTTGGACTGATATGATTTGCTTTAAAATAGTTCTATGTGTCCAGGTCTTTGACTAATAAGGTTTGGTCCACATTGAAGCTTATTCTGGCACATGGAAGTGACCACTGACCTAAGAGCTCCAACATCAACACAAATGTTCAGATACTTAACGAATGGACACACACTGAAAGTCTTCTGTAAAGGGGGAAACATACTTGAACTGATTAAAAGAACATTCAAAATTAATAGATTTGTTTTTTTTTAAGAATCTGTAATAAGTAATAAAAAATTATATCTAAAGGGTTAGTCTGGATGACATTACAACAAATACTTCTCAATACCACTTCACCCAAACAAATAAATTGAATTCAGAAAAGACAGTCTGAGAAGACAGTCGTGGATGTCATTTCATGCGTCTACCACAAGAGGACAGAACTGCATCTTAAATGCAAAAAAAGTAATAAAATAAAAATGAATAAAAAGTGATTATTTCAAAAAAGTCTAATACTGTTATTACTAAAGAGATTATTTTTTTATTTTATTTTTTAAATACTGGTCTAAAATGCACAACTAAAATAACTTACACACTTCAACTACAGAGAGACAAATATTTTCCATATCAAATTTTATTGCTGACATGCATGTAGAGATTTTGATGAAGTACAAAAATATGTCTTTTATACAAATTTGTTTTTCATCTCTGTACAATTACCCAGTTTTTTTTTTTTTCTTTGACACCATTCTAACCAAGCAGCTTACAACATCAAACGGTCAGGCAAGTTTCATCATGTTTCGTTTTACATCAGATTAGATTTTCCAGTTTTAGTAAAAGATGCAAAAAAAGTAACCATTCTAAAGAGAAATCTCCCAATTTATGAAAAATATGCACAACGTGGCCAAAAAAAGAAAAGGAATACAAAGTCAAACTTAATGTTCAGTCTCATCCCTTGCACTGTCTTTGTGTTTGAGTATTCATTTGTAAAACACCCACATTCACTGCAATATCTGCTGCATCTTATGGCACGTCTTGCTAATTAGAATCATGCACTAATTGCTTTTAAACTATATACAGAGCTCAACAAATTACGCTTCTCATGCTGCAGACAGAATTTGGACATTACAAAACTGTCTATGCAAGGTGGGGGGTGGGGCACATTAAACAAAAATGTACTTATTTCTTTCATCTAGGTTTTGGGTACAGACTACACAACCACATCAACAGCAGTCATATTGCAACTGTACGAATTTGCTATGATATAATGGCTTTTGTGAGAACTCTACGCGGACCTAGCATATAGCCTTGAGGCACTCCTTTTTGTATCGATGGAAAAGACTTTGATTTGGTCACAAATAGCTCCTCTCCATCAAGTCACACATATTATCCACTACAATACTGCTTTATAACCAAATAAATTCACATTGAGCTGGGAAAAACTAATGCTTTCAAAGGTGGCTTGTGTGGAACATTGGTGTGATTCTTCAAAATAATGATACCCTGTACTGGGTTTTGCACTACTGATGCCCATTCGCCATTACGATGTCTTTCACACTGGCCAGAGTGCGGTATCATCCTTACCTCGCGAGATAAACTCTACATCGATTCTACATGTCATGCTAATGTGCACATTGACTTAAAATAGAGCTATGCAAAGTCAGTCTAATTAGTGTAGCTTAATATACCGACAGGATTGTTGAAATAATTATTCAAGAATTTAAAAAAAAGAAGAAGGAAGGAAAGAGAGTCAACAAAACCTTCACTGAAGATAGAAGGGGAAAAAACGTGAGAGATCACAGCAATGCTTTCGAGTGATATATGATCTCTACATTTACTATGGCAGATTAATTAATACAGCAAATAAATTAAAAGGAAAACAGAAGGGTACGAAAGTACGACCAGGCTTTACTTCTCTGAGAGAGGAAATCAAAGCGGAGATTAAAAAGGACAAGTCAAGCTGCTAGTCATGAGCTCAGAGACCTACAGTACTGAATGACCTTTTCATCTAATGACATGAGTGGAGCCAGACATAAAGGCATTGCAAACTAAGCCACAGGTCCATGCAAGCCAACCGCCTAGTATACTAAGATATATTCTAGCATCAAAAGTACATATTCACTGCTCAAAGTTGAGAATCTGTTGATAATCTAAGGCAAGATATCCCACAGTTATGCTTTATACAAATGGGGTAGCTTAAATGGGTTTGGAAAAGTCGAATGAGATTAAGAATCTGTTTCCTTGCAAAATTCTCACAAAAGAAACAGATTAAGAGGAGTGAGTTTGATGGCATTTCCTTCCTGATGAGCTTGAAATATTGAATAACCATACATGAAAATGAGGGGTAGGTGAGGGAACAGAAAGTGAAAAGAAACAGTCCCCTATGCAATTGGTTTCTTTGTATCACGGTGGCCAAAAACGTTCCCTAGCGGCCAATCCTCGATCCTTGAGCTGCGGCTGAAGTCTGTGTGGGGAACGAAAGCACCGGAGATAGAGGACATGGCAGAAGATGCACTTTGATGGCTTGGCATGCTATCAGAGACGAAGGGAAACAAAAGGAAAGGAGGGCTTAAGGGCTGTGCTTACAGGGCTTATCTTGGCTTAGACTTCCGCATGACTGCCGGCTCAGCCGCCCTACTTCCTGACAGTTTCATCTCATCACCAGCTGTCCCATACCTCATCTTTTTTTCCAAGCACAGCCCCACAAAGAGTCCCCATGTGATATACACACCAATATCCATAGCTGTCCCACCCAGCTCAGCTTTCGAGAGCCCGTTGTAGTGGCGTATAACATGTTTAAAATGTACATTTCAGTTTCCAGTTGGAGGAATGCACAGGAAACGGTGGTATTTATGCTGCCTTCCAAGGAAAGCAAACGGGGAGAGTAACGTACCAGTAACGCCGGTTTAGATGCCAAGTTAAGCTTTTGGTTGTATGCATCCTGACACAGATGCTAGCTGCCAACAGAAACCCATTCAAATAGAGGAATGAGAAACATGCGCTGCTATGATTTCAGTAATATGAGGTTTTTAGCTTTCTAACTTATATTTAACATCTTCAAATGGCAAAAAAAGAGAATAATCTTACTTAAAATGCTACTGTTATTGTGGGAGAGGAGGGGGGGGGGAGCTTATTTAGATGAGGAAAAACCAATCACTTGGTTTTGACACAGAATAGTTACACAACCACAATGCTAATGCTCTTGAGCCTGTGCTTGTCTTCCCCTCAACATAAGGAGTCCTGCTTTCATAAGAACGGAGAGCATTGTTAAAAAAACTGACCAAGAAAGGAGGAAATAGAGAGATAGAAAAAATGGTAAGAGGTAGATTTGCAATCATAGATGCAGATGGGAGCGGTTGAGGGGAACAGAACGAAAGGGTTGATCATGTGATCCGAGGCATTTCTGTAGAAAGTGCTGGGGGAGAGGTGGGTGGGGAAGGGTGGTTGTGTGTCATCTGCTACATGTTTCTGTTGGGGTATTGCTGAAAGTGTGTGTGTGTCAGTGTGTGTGTGTCAGATTTGGGCAAGGATTGGCATGGTGGAGTTGGTCAGAGTCTCATTAGACCTTTGTGCCGCCCATAGGCAGTGTCCTGTGTGGATGAATAGAGCAACAGAGCACTGAGCTGTTCCTTGGCCCTTGTTTGTTTGACTCATAATGTGTACTCACAAACACTCTCACACACAACGTACATACAAGTGTGCGCCTAGTTCGGAGACTCAATCCACTCCCGCTGACCACCACCCACGAACAGAAAGGCGGTGCTACTTCCGGAGGAAGCGCTGGGCCAGTATTGCGGCATCCAGAGGACTGATGGGCTGTGCATCATGGCCGAGGCGCCTCACTGGAGGCACGTTACCGAAATGCCTCTTGCTGAGGAAGTTCTTGGTCTCGTGTATAGTGTTCTTCTCTTCAGCCAACAAGAGTTGTTGCCTCATGTAGTTCTCAAATTCGTACTGAGACGACTCCTCTGTCACTTTCGCCTGAGGATATAATAAAAAATTGTCTCAGAGACAGTAAGAATCTCATAATAGTAAATTCCCATTATTCTCAATCCCAGCTTAATAAGTAAAGACAACTGCAGACAAGCCACTGGTTGGTTGGCACTTTCAAAACATTGTCAGGTTGGCAGGATTATCAAGCAGAGCAAACTAACCAATGGTGTGAGTTTAAGATGGAACGATCAGTTAACCAGGTTTGAAAATACATCAGAGCTACAAGAGGCACTATACCATTTTTGGCCTTATTTATAAGACACAAGTAAAACAAACACGTACAATATTAACAAATCAGTTCATACATAAATTGTCCCATTCATTTAAATGCAACAGGGTTTAAGCAGTGGCTCTATATAATTTTAAATTAACCTGTGCCCCTTTTGTTTCAGAAAAAAGGTCCTTCACCCTTAAACTTTCATATAATTGTAATTCCTACGAGTGGTGCTGACCTCCTGAAGATGTTCGGGGTGGTTAAGCTGATCATCTATGTCTGGCACCACTTGAAGAGGGCCACTCAGCGAGGACACAGATTGCCTGTTTAAAAAAAAAAATCTGTCAATGACAAATAGGAATTTTCATCTGTACAGCCAAGGGAGCTTTAAATGCATCCTTGAAAACTGCAAATGGATTGCAAAAATTGTGGTGAGACAACATTGCTGACCCAACATGACATCACCCTATTACATTAATTCCCAAGTTGTGTAAACTCTGACAAGAACTCTTGGCTAAAAATGGAACTATAAAGCTGATTTAATATCAGATGAGACGCACCAGGATGCGATGATGGCGCTCAGAGACTCGAGCACCTCGGTGGCAGTGAGCCTCTGCTGGGGGTCAAGCACCAGAAGCTTCCGGATCAAACACACCGTACTTTCTGATACCCGCCCATCCCTGCACAAACAAAAGAGAAAGACGCATAAGCATTTACATTAACGTTTCACAGACTTCATTGAAAGTAAGAGCTCACCATAAATAAATAAAAATAAAAGTTCTAAGTTGTGCAATTATTTTCAGGGAAAGGCACGGCAAAAGTGGTTCCAGAAAAGTGTCAGTGCTACTGTGACGATTTTATCAGCACAAATGTTTAGCAACTTAAAAGCTACATGACATTTCTCACTAGCGAGGTAATAATGGCTCTGTTCTTGAAACAGATACACTTAAAGTTTTGCAAGATGTTGCTGACAGAACCCTATTGAGAAACACACTCAGGTAATTCACACACACTTAATCTCTCTCTCTTTCTCTCGCTGTCTCTCTCTAATGACTGCATTAGTCTGTTATCAATGGTTCATGCCTCCTTTCTTAGCAGTAAAATTGCATTTTGCAATTAGCGACGGAGGCATGGCAAGTACGGTAGCCACCTTCACTGACTTGCAACAGAAAACATTATTATATTACATTTGATTATTTTTTTTATTTCTAAATAACTCAATATATGTTTAATATATGTTGGTGTGCCTTAAATTAGACATTCTGAACCAGCAATCATGTTTTTAACAATTCTACCAGGATGGGATGATTTTTTCCATTTAAAATTTACTTAAATTACTTAACTAATTAAATTATGACTATATTATTATGTAATTATTTGTCACATTTTTATTTAAATAATTAAGTACTTTTTCAAACTTTTTTTAAATGCCATAAATTGTGTTTGACCGATAGAATCACCAATTATTATGCATATGATTAATATTCAAAACGATAAATTAAATTTAATCGATTAATTAATCTGTCTAAATAATATCTACAAATATACTAGTTACCTGTCTACCAAGCAATCTATGGAATATTATATTAAGAGATTATCCAAATTTAAAAACAAAAAAAAAACAATAGGCCTATACTTTTAAGCACAGATTTGTCGGTCACGGAATCCTTCTTACATGACACCATGTGAGCAAATGAACCGAGTTCGCCTTACGTTCATCATTGTCAACAGACCCATTAATAACTTTTTAGAGGACATAAACTCGACATGGCCTTTAGAGGACATGAGCTCGACATGATTTTAAAAAAACCATGTTTACTGCACATCATGTTCTCTAGACTCTGTCGCTACGGAAACAAAGACGCTAACATGCAATCACCGGCAAATTAACTTCTCCACCACTTCTTGTAAAATTGATTTCATTATAATTACTATTAGTATTATACAAATTGCAAAATCCTTATTTGTTTATTCAACTATGTGTGGCTTTATGTACCACATCGAGTGTGCATTATTATTTTCTAAAAATTCAACAGCCCATCATCAATTATTCATTTTATACTAGAGGAAATGTCATATGACAATTTTGTGTGGAACAGAAGAATATTTTAGTCACAATTTAATGAAAATCTTGACACACGATGTTAACAAGTGGGGTTTTTTTTATTAATGAGTGAACTATCCTTTTAAACAAGGGCCAACACAATATTTGCTAATCAACCTGTATAAACACATTTAATTAATATCAAAGCACAGAGATAATGGAGAGACTCACTCAGGGATGGAGTACTCTGCTGCTTTGATCTTGCGGAAGAGCTCTTGAGGTATACTGTCATAGAACGGGAACTGGCCGTAGAGCATGGTAAACAGCACCACTCCGAGTGCCCACATATCGCTGGGTTTACCGCGGTACGGTCGACCTACATGAAAACACAAAGTGCAGTTTTAGCAGGCAGATCTACAACAGATTGCTTATTCAAACAGGCTCGAACTTTCTCTTGGCACAGTACCTACACACAGCACCCATTACTCCAATCTTCAGTTACATGACCCTTCTGAAATCATTCCAATATGCTGATTTGATAATAAATGAAATCTTTTTTAGCACCAATGTTGAAAACAGTTGTTTTCTTTGATGCATTTACTTGAAATAGAAACATTTGTAACATTTGTGTCATTTGTAATCATAACATTGTAGATGTATTTGCTGTCACTTTTAATCAATTTAATGCATCCGTGAAAAAAAAAAAAAAAATCTAACTGACCCCAAACTTATGAATGGTGTGTTTAAAAGATGACACTCTTAGTAGCATATGTTATATAGTCCCCCAAAACCTATTCACACTCACCATACTGGTTTGTTTACCACCATAAATGGGCAACAGAACACAACAGAAGAGTACAAATGAGTCATGGGAGCTTGTTTTAAAAGAGGGGTTAATTGGGTAGGTTTCTGTTTGGTAAACAGCTTGATTTGCATGGTATGTTTCCTGTAATGTACACATTCTCTCTTTTTCTCTTTACTTTGACCCAACGCATGAGAAAGCGAAAGAGAGGTAGAGGAGAGAGAGTGAGCGATGGAAAACAGTGAGAGGAAGAGAGAGATAGGGAGAGAGAGCAGGAAGAGTAGTTCCTCTCTGCATGACTCATTGTGATGACTCACTGAAGCAGCTCTCCCTTTGTTCTGCTGTCATATTCGGCTGATTTACTCCCGGTTTCTTTCTGTCATTTTACTGTGAATGGAGACCACAAACAAGAGCTCGACTGCGCCTCTATTTAACATGCATGCTCGGAATGCACCATCTAACCGGAGCCTACATCCACAGAGGGCTCGGAAAACCCCAGAAAACACATGAAAGTCAGTTTTGGAAAGGTTGTGTTGTCAGATATTTTAGCTAGTGCATCAACTAAATGAAAAAGATTTGAAATTACAGGGTTTTTTAATCATTTCATACAAATAGCACTCTGCACGCAAAGTTCATGGCACATTAAGATACATTGTGCACACCTATTGATTTTGGATAAAAGTCAATTTAAAAAAATGTTTAAATTGACATTTTAGTTTTGAATGAATCATACTTGTACTTATCAACGTCAATACGCTTTATTTTCACTAAACTGATGGCGTCTTTGTATTAGGCAAAACAAAAAATAGGTATCTCAGGAGGCAACCTTCCTTTTGGAATAGACTTGGGTGTCAAGGCTGTGACGCCTTAATGCACAGGTTTTTGAAACTTTATGAATAGATTTACATACTTTGTAAATTTGCTTTGAACAAAAACAAGAGTCAAAAAAATTCCATTTCATTTTAATAGACCTATGGCTAAACCACACCCCCTCCACTCACTCAGACAAACGGTCAACATTTGGGGACAGGCGCTATGGCAGCTGTCACAGTAGGAGACATTTCACAGGAGGCAATTGGTGATTTTTGGAGACAGAAAGATTATATATAATCTCAAAGTCACCTAAAGGGCCTTAACAATGCATTGGAGAGTTATATTAATAATTTTATTGTTGAGAAGGTCAATGAAAAGCTTCAGCTCCAGGCAAAATGTACAGGTCACAGTGTAAACGTGATAAACCGCATATCGTTGCCATCACCGTTTGGTGCTACAGTATTTACATGAATCATTCAGCACAAAAAAGTTAAAGGGATACGCCACTTTTTTTGGAAATAGGCTCATTTTACCACTCCCCCAGAGTTAAACAGTTGGGTTTTACCGTTTTTGAATGCATTCAGCCAATTTTCTGATATTTAGAAGAATATCAGTGACCAGACAGTTTCTGGTCTCATTGACTTCCATAGTATATTTTTTTTCCTACTATGGAAGTCAATGAGACCGGAAATATCTCATTGACTAAATATCAGAAAATCGGAATGGATTCAAAAACAGTAAAACTCAACTGTTTAACTCTGAGGGAGTTGTAAAATGAGCCTATTTCCCAAAAAATGGAGTATCCCTTTAACATTTGTCATCTCGGTTATTTGCAGATACATTAATGAAGCTAAGTGACAAGATGTACAACGCAGCTAGCAAACGTTAACGTGTTCTAATGTTTGGCTAACGTTACGGATTTTAAAGATAACGCTCTAATACGTTGTTGACTTAACTTAGAACAGATATAGACATGCTTGTTTAATTAATGTTTTTATATATAATGTCCAAATATTTATTCTTTTGACTACATAAATATACACATACCTCTTTCGACTACATAAATGTTTGACAAGATAAACAGCGAGTCTCATGTACTGAAACTACATCACTTGTGTGAACTTCGGTGCCACAAAGAAAGTGATTGTTTGGAAAGATAAACCGCGTGATACAACTGCTGTTAATTTTATCTGTAGCATTGCTGAGATCTGCCCGAGGCCATGACAACAAGCTTAAGGGAAGAGTTTTGGTATCGAGCCGTTGATGAGCTAACAGGTCAGTCCTGTGGCACACAACACAAATAATGACTTCAATAAAAGTGACTATTGCTCATCCATGCCGACGGTTTGTGACTGCTGTCCTGATTAGGGCCGGGTAGGTGGTTAGGTTTATGAGCTTTGATTACAGTGGTGACATGAAGGGTGAGTCATGTGAGTCACACACATAAACACACACAGAAGACAAGCTGGATTCTCACCACTTAGGACATCTGGGCTGATGTAGGCTGGACTGCCTCGCTGGTCCTTTAACAGATCTTCTTCACTCACCAAATGCTTGCCAAGGCAAAAGTTCGTGATGGTGATCCGATGGGTCCTGGTGTACACAAACACAACATGCCGATGACGTCAAAAAACAAGTCGCACTGTTTATTATTACTTGTGAAATAAAGATCATAATTTACCACCAAAACAATGACAAAAAAAAATAA
The DNA here is from genome assembly GCA_038021265.1 of Cyprinella venusta. Taxonomy (NCBI): domain Eukaryota; kingdom Metazoa; phylum Chordata; class Actinopteri; order Cypriniformes; family Leuciscidae; genus Cyprinella; species Cyprinella venusta. The sequence goes on from CM075874.1 coordinate 25,964,166, forward strand.
TAAATGATGTTACATAAATAAATCTGAAATATTAAAGGGACAGTTCACCCAAAATAATTGATTTTGTCATTTAATCACCCTTAAGTCATTCCAAATCTGTATTACTTTCCGTATTTTTGAATTTCATTGTTCAGCTGAACACAAAAGATATTTTGAAGAATATAGGTAACCAAACAATTGAAGAGCCTCATTGACTTCCATAAGCCCCTTTCACACAGAGATTCCGGAAAATACAGGGATAATGTGACCCGGCATTTGTCCCGGGATTGTTTGATTTCGGTTCGTTCACACTGCCACTGATTTGCCGGTATCTGTGTCTGAACTCTTTCTTCTAAGAGCAACAGAGTCGCGCGATGGCACAAGCGTAATCACTATGACACACCCCGTACAGTATTGGTTCTGGCTTTTGTTCACACAGCACTCGTTCCAGGACTGATTCCAGCAATGTTACTAGGTCCCCAACCCAGCATCGATGCTGGTATCAATCCCAGGTCGTGTTTGCATTCACACAGAAGGCGTTACAGCAATTTCCCAGAATCAACGTGCAGTGTGAAAGGGGCTATAGTATGGGGGAGAGAGTCAATTGGGCCCATCAGTTTTTTGGTTAGTAAATGATTTTAAATTGAAATTTTTGGGTGAACTATCCCTTTCTTTGCAGCATAACATTATTTTCTTACATGTCAATCTATCTTGTCTAAAGAAAAGGCATAAATTCTCTTTAAATAAAATAAATAAATCAAATTCTTGAATTTTGTATTGTAATCTGATTCAGAAACATTTGTTTTTGTTAGATTCACCCTCAAAGAGGCACTCTAAAATTCTGTATTCAATTAATTTTTACAACACAAATGCTATATATATATATATATATATATATATATATATGTATGTATGTATGTATATACACATGCATATCAAAATGAAACTAACTGTTGTTAGGCGAGTCGTGTTTCTATCTGTGCAAACATGCCTTTGATATTTTTGTCTCTGTCATTAAATCTAATCTATGGCAGACAGCCATTCTGCCTTTCCAGAAAGCAGAACCCAACATGACAGAACACACTGCGACTGCACTTGACAAACAAGTGAGTCACCTGTGGCTTCTCACAAGCTTGGTGATGACTAATCTTTGCACCTCAGAAAGGAAAGAACAGCACTTTTTCAGTGACAGGCATGCAATGAAAACAAGCACACCAACATAGACAACCATGTAAAAAAAATACAATCACATTTACAATGAGGAAAACTAACGCGTCAGCTGACTGAGCTGAACTGGGGGACCTCCAATGTGAGAATTCACACAGTCAAGAGCTGTAATCTCCTTTCAATCAATCAAAAAAAAAAATAATACACCACAACAGCTACATCTCTCAGCTACATCCTCTTTCCCATGCTTCCTCAGTTACGCTCTCACTTTCACACCCTGAAAGTGACTGTCACACTTACGCCTAACAGTTACAAACAGGCTCGTTCCAGAAGCTTTGTTTTTCCCAGAATAATTTCTTACTGGTTTAAGGCTCATTACCATTTGTTTTTCCCAGAATAATTTCTTACTGGTTTAAGGCTCATTACCATCTTCATTTAAAAAGGAGGGTCATGATTAAATTAGATTAGAAGTGAAAACAGAGTTGAGATTACTCACAATGGACTATGTGAAAAAACAATATCAGCATCTGTATCAGTTTTATCTGTTTAAGTTACACACTCATCGACAATTTTGCTAAAGTTGATGCGTCTCAAGGCATTTGAATACATAATATATTCAAAAAGTTGTGTCGAATGGAGATGACCGCGTCGTTTTTGCACAACAATTTCACATGGTGGCAATATTTTCAAATGACATGCTCCCAAAAGTCACAAACTCGTTGGTTGTCTTCCATGACGTTAATTACATGCAGCATATAATGAAAAATCCTGCTAGTTTTAATCTTCATAATAGTTTTGCTCTAAATGGAAGCTTTTATCTGACTTCATCATGACTGTTCGAGCTTTGGTTCTCGAACGAAAAAAAAAAAAGTCAGCAAGTGTTTCTCCTCAGGACATTCTCATTGCTCACTCTCCTCTTCCTGCTCAAGTGAAGAGACCAGAAGTCTCTCAGTGACGCTAAAATTAGCCCCCGTTGATGGGAAAAGTTAAATGGTTTAAACGCAAGAGGAAGTCTCGATGTTGAAATCCGGTCAGAACTGCCTCTGCAGGGTGAGGTTAATGTGGGATTTTGAAGCAATTGTTTAGCATTGGAGTTCCTTCGCTTGGGCAATCTGTGCTGTACGAGGAACAAAGCTAATAGTGAAAGCAAATGTGCAGATCAGGCAATTTGTTCACTTTTATAGAGCCTTGACGGTGACAGCCATATGGTGCTCCCTGAAGAGCGGAGTGTGTAAGCTGTGAAGGAGGGAAAGGAGGTATGAAATGATGGCACCAACGCTTGTGAAATGCGAGAGAAGCTTCCGCACTACATGGCAGTTATTGACAAAATCACCGGTCGATTCTGCAACATGCAGAAAGCTCCATAGAAATTACATGTCAGAACCACATTCAGCAGTCATTTTCGAAGGCCCAAGTATCATGTCATGGACCACTTATGACTAATACCAAGCACTTTCCATTCCACCCAAATCCAACAGTCTGCCGGCTGGGCAGGGTCACACAGACAGTCGGATCAGAAGGGTATTTGGAGAGTGAAAAAGCGAGAGGGTGGGGGTCTGCCAGCATTACATGAGTGTGACTCAGCTCTGAGCTATGAATCCTTTGGCAGAGGGCTGTATTATCTCCAGCTGGGACACAGTGTTCTGCTCTCTTGCTGAACTGAAGCAGACAGACCAGACTGCTCGGTTTCATCACCATAGGGTCCAGTGACAAGTGTGCATACGTGTGGATGTTTTCTTTTGCTGTTCATCAATGCAATACCAGTCTTTTTAATTGACTCCCATGGAACAAGTGTAACATGCTTGCCTCAACAATGGCACATGCAAGAAAAAAATGCTACACCAGGCAAAAATAAATGCACTGAAACTCACGTGTTACTCAATGTTCATATTTCATAACTTGACAACTCTTTTATGGGAAAATTTAGAATTGCATATGGGTAAGTTTTACCAAGCGATATTAATTTGGGGTTTATTTGTTTTTTAATGTTTATATATTTTAAGCACACCTAAATAAGGCAGCATTTATTTGATTAAAAATACAGTAAAAACAGTAACAATACAATTAAAGCTGAATTTAAGCAGCCATTAGGCCAGTCTTCAGTGTATTTGAAGAAATCGTGATACAATTTTTTTCACAATTCACGTCTTTACTATCAAGTTTAAACAATTTAAAGCATCCTTGCTTATTTCTTTCAACAATAAAAAAAGCTGACCCCAAACTTTTGAAAGGTGGTGTAAGTTAAAAGCATTTTTAGATAAAACAGTAGGCTTTGTTTTTCTGTGGACTTGAAGGGGTTAACGCAAAAAATGCTGCATAATGCATACCATCTACTCAACCAGCCAGAATGCAAACTAAACTAGACCCACTCCTCCTCTCTCTACACACGCCAATGAGCTTATATGGTGTGACGGGTTTCGTAATTAGACAAGCTGGGCACTTATGTGACCGAACTACAATATGTGAGAACTCAGTGGCGAGCAACACATGCTGGCAAATGTGACAGGCAGAACTGAGGATTTTCAATTAGTCAGTAACTCTCTCATTCCTCAGGACAGTTGAAATGCCAGAGACAAAAGAGCAGTTTTTAGAAGCATTCCCATTCCACACACGGCAGAAACGCATGCACACGGCACATATGGTGTTTGGAGAGGGTCTTTATGGATGAGGGATTGGGAATTCCACTAGACCTATTCACAGTGCTAGCCGATATCAGATGCCTTCAAGCTAGCATGTGCGGTTTTACCAGCCCCCCCTTCCCTCCCTCTTCCCTGGCTCTATCACCCTCTCCTTTTTTCCAGGGAATGAACCAGGGGCACGTTCCACGCCTGTTCGTTTTAACTGGGATAGTTTCCCGCTGCTCCCTCCCCTCCCTCTTCAGCCTGTGGGGATGAATCACACTCACACTAAGAGCTCAAGAGGAGAGGGGTCAATGAGGCCAGACGGTGCTCCATGAAACCTCAACAGAGACCTGAGCGCACAGAAAACTAAACTAACACAGCGTCGACAGGTAAAAGGAAGAGGAAAGACGTCTTACCTTTTATTGAGCACCATGTTTCCAAGCTTCAAGTCTCTATGCACGATGTTTTTCTACAATGGTAAGAACAGTGAACAGTTACAATACACACCCAGTAGGGTCTAAATGCTGCCTGCATATTAAATTTGGCAGTTTAAAGCAGTGTTGCGAACAATAAAATCAACAAAAAAAAAATCATTTGCAATCATTTTACTTCTGCAATATGACAAACTTCGAAAAAAACAAACTAATTCAACAAGAAAAAAAATGCAGGACATTTTATCCATCAGTAACCATAGTACAAAACATAAATAGTAGCTAAAAAATAAATAAAAATAAAGCGAATCCAATGTGACTGGCATTGCAATCAAGTTATGAACTAATACTGAAACTAAGATCATTTTTGCTAATCGAAAAGGCTGATATATATACATCTATATATATATAAAATTAGATAAAAATGTGTAAGGTTTTGATTTGGTCTTTAAAACCAGATCACCATGGCAGCTCACCTTATGTAACGCCTCCACCACTCTCACGACATCATAGAAGATAACGATGGCCTCGCGCTCGCTCAATCGCTTCTCTTTGATGACATAATGCTGCAGGTTGATGAGGTCGGCCGTCTTGTCGCTGAAGTCGTGGGCACAGAGGCAGTCGAGCACCAGACAGATTCGTCTCTTCATCTTCCGCACTTTGTTGGCCTCCATGTCCTCGACAATCTCATAGGATCGATCCTGAGACAGAAAAGTGAAAGAGATAATGCGTTATGAAAGTTTTGCGCAGACAATAATTGCAGGGACAGCATAAAAGACTTTGCCTCGGCCAACCCAGCAGTGCATAACAGTGTCTAACAAAGAAAACGGATGCATAACCGCACCATTAAGCTTTTGAATGGCACGGAGAAGAAAATACTGTGTTTCATGGGCAAGATGACGCTAATGGACTGGTGGTACAAAAAGGAAAGCAGCGATTCTCCTCTATGACTCGCCATGTGCAACAGTTTGAATGATAAAAGCCCTCCTTCGGTCACCTGAGACCGAGGTCAAACGAGGGCCACGAATCGATCGGCAGTGTGGTTTGTGTTTGCAATGACTGCGCCTCCGAACACAAGAGGCGATCCATAATTAACTGGCCCACTCTAGAGACAAGCTATAATAAACCAATCAATACTGCAAGCTTCAATGAATGGCCCTGACAGCACAGTACAGCTTGTTCTGCAGCCGGGGAAGAAAGGAGAGGCCTATGATACAGTTAAAAGCCGACGCAAGAGAGGGAGGAGAAAAAGCATCTCAAAGAGAAAGTAAGTGGTGAGTCACTGCTACCACTGTGATGAAAATGAAAACAACTGAAGGAACAAATTAAGCTGTGAGACTGAGGACGTGCACAAGGGGAGGGACTATAAATGGATTCAATTTTGATACAAAGAGTCAGACAGATTCCAAAACAAGTTGATGCATTTCGAATTTCAAAAGAGAAACCGTCGGTGAGTCAAAGCAGATTGTGTACTCTCATTCAACAATAGATCAATACATAAATAAAATAGAAGAGGTGGTTCAGCTCTGAAAAAAAAAACAGTACATTTTGAGATCAATCAGCATGTTTTCTCTGGATGATCAATTTTCAATTGTGTCCTGACTCCTGCGTAAATGCATGATGCTAAATTCACAATGATTTATAATTAATAAACACTATTTGTGAGGCTCAAAGCAGAACCATTTAAGACAAAATCATGATTGTAAATGACTTTTTTCCCACTCCTGATGTACAAGATGCCAAACAATTCCAGCAGCCGCACAAATACTGCATCTTGACAAGTTATTAAAAAAAAAAAAAACTAATGACACTTTCTACACAAGCTAATTGGTCTTACCTGGAAGAGGCCGTGATGGTGAACCACTCCTTCTTGGTTGGAGAGCAGTGACAGTAAGGAATACTCTGTATGCAGGAGCATTTTGCCTTGCCTTTCTTCCTGTGTCTCTCCCACCATGTCCCCACGCTCTTCCAGGGTCAGAATCTACAACAAAGGTCGAAGGTAAGAAGACACCACCACACCACTAGATCCTGTTCTAAACCTTCCTGGGGGTCTCTTATCTTCAATGTGATGGAATACTAAGCCATCAACGGTCTTGAGGCAATACAGAGGGTCCATTAAAGGCTTTATCTTCAGAGAAGACAAAGATAAGTCCCTCACATGTCCTTCAACGATCCGAGAGACACTAGACTCTTGGGCATGGAAGAGTAGGGTCAAAAGGTTACAATCACCTTTCAGTCAAGCCCCTCCAGTAACAGGCTGGTTCATAAACAAATAGGTTTAATGGTCATCTCTGAAACAGAGTCGGTCATCAATTGGACAGGATTGTAGAGATTTGTTGAGGTAGGTCAAAGGTTCATGCCAACATTTAGACACACAGGGGCTTTTGTGTTCAGAAGCGGTCTCGCTTCCCTGGTCAGGACACGTTTGAATCACGTGGGAGGGGTTTTGTGAGGTGACACAGAATGAGACTGTCAAAAAAAAGCCATTTTAGCTGATCTGATTTCCAATAAAAAAAGTGAACAGGGATCCCCAATAAATCAAGATGTCTGATGGATCCTTCACTGAATGAACTTACTGAATCCACAGCAGCTACTGAATAAGTAATTACATTTCGCTTAAACATACACACTACCATTCAAACGTTTATGGTCAGATAATAAAAAAGGTAAGAAATTGATCAAAAGGGGCAGCAAAAAGCTTTAAATAAAATGCAAATAACAAAGGTTTTTTTTCAACAAAAATATTAAGCAACTGTTCAACATTAAGAATAAGAAGAATATTAGAACAATTTCTGAAGGATCACCTGACCACTTAACATTAATACTCACTTTTAACTGGTAGAAATCATCCGTCCCATCTTTTCTGGCTAAGCACTGTACTATACTCTGCACGGGAGAGTTTCCCAACCGTGGGCCTGTTGAGATGGGGAGGGATAGAGAAAAGGAGTGTGAAAAGATGCAAAAGGTAGTGTCAGTGCAGAGCACAGCAATCCCCCTTGAAGCCAATCATAAACACTCTCATTACAGTGCCCTGCGCTACCACGTCACACTGCTATTTCCAACTGTGACGGGTGCATTTCAAAGGCAAGACTGTAGTGTGATAGCGACATACAGGGAAAGACCTGCGGATTCAGAAGTGAAGCAGTCAATCCAAAACATTCCTGCAATTCTTTTCAAACACAGCCTTCCGAACGGAGCCATCCCTCCTCCTCCTCCTCTTGCTCGAATAGAAACACAAAAAAGATAGGGCTGGGCTAGTGTTGAAGATTCACTTGCATTACCCTAGGTGGCTTACCTAAAACAAAGGGACCGGCTCTCTTAGCATTGTTGCCCGAGATCCCAGGACAAAGGAGCTTGCTAGGTCTGCCGGATGACTCTCCGGCCCCTCGTTCCGAAGCACGGCGTTTGGACATTCTGCAGATCTGAAAGGGCCAAAAACATTGAGTCGGCGTCAATACTCAATTGATAAAAACAACCTGCCATGCAAACGTGGCTTCTTGACTAAAAACAAAACTCAAGCGCACCAAAACAATGTAACCCTAGGACACTCATTCATTGCATTCTTGCCTTGAGGGCCAATAGCCAACCCAATGAGGTCTTTCAGTACACTGCCAAAAAAGTGTGAGTTACAAAGAGGGCAAATAACAGGTGGGGGAAGGAAATCTAGCAAAAGCCATGCCCTCCCTGACACCTCATCACAACAGCTCTGCCCCTATATGAATGACAACCCATCAGAGCCACATGTATTTGCATGAGGAGCAGCAGGTGTGAACTGTTTATGTGACTTCCATAATAGACAATAGGAGCCCATTTACAAAGACCGCAACATGCTCAAACGTTGAGCACTGATGGAGCTGAACTAAAATAAAGGAGAACTCTGAGATTCATGTTTTCCCCCTTTCACTATTTGTAATCCTTCCGTTCCTTAATCTGCATGGGTTTATCTGCAAATCTCTGTGGCGTAATCTGCATATTACAAGATTTTCATACTGACCGGCCTGTAACAGGGAACATTTCGAAAGCAAAAATGTTCCGAGATCACATGACGAAATGGACAAACATTTATGATAAAGAGTTATTTACTTCAGAGGACGCCTGCTTGTTTTGTTGTATAAAGGGTTCTTGTATAATCTGATGACTGTTTCTGTGGTCCTACAGAATGTCAAGTGGTGCTATGGACGGATATAGTGTGATTCACACAAGCCCTGGGGTTTGCACTGGTAGCAATTTGTCAGAAATATGAAATCCTGCTGTTTGACACCAATGGTTGCATGACACACGCAGCCTCCAGACATCACTTCACGATGCGAACAGGGGGTGGGGGAGCGCATTTAGCATCATGGGCAGTTCTGCACCCCTTAGGCTCTTCAAAATCTATCTCAACTCTATTTAAATTAAGGGACAATACAGAGACTAGACTTGAAGTCCTAGTAATAAAATATCAATCGATGTGCTCTAATAGCGAATACATGCAAAGAAGTGCTAAAGTCACCCACATTTTGAATTTAGAGTTACAACAGACAGTTGTGATTCACATGTACGCTCCGAGCTTTGTTTGAATTGTAATTTTGAATGAAGAAGACATTCAAATGTAATTCTGCAAGAGAGCACACAGCTTGTCTCGAGGACGTAGGAGGAGGTACAGTTGGCTGTTATCGCAGATCATTTTACACGCTTACAGCTTTTTTGTCTTTCTGGACCCAGACTGTTGACAATGTGACAGACGGGGGTGAGAGACGTGATTGCTTTCTCATCGACTCTTTTGACATGCATTATTGGAGAGCTGACATCTTAAAAAAACACCAAGACTGAAAATCTGACCTGCAACCTGAAAGGAAAAGAATTAATCCATGGGTTGGTATTAAACCATCTGTAATAATTTTAGGTCATGCCAAACATGAATGTGATGGAAATTCTCTCACTGACACTAAGATGCACATATGCATACAAAAGACACAATATTGAATCCATTTCAGAGCTAGTAAATAAAATTCCCAGAAAGGATGTCAATTACTCACCCTCATGTTGTTTCAAATCCAGATGACGTTCTTCTGTGGTACAAAAAAAGGAGACACTAGACAGTCTTAGTCAACATTCACTTTAATTGAATGAAAAAAAGAACATAGTGAAAATGAATGGTGACCAAGGTTGTCAGTGCCTAATATTGAGCTTAACATCTCCTTTTGTGTTCCACTGAAGAAATTTAAAAAAAAAAATCATACATGTTTGAAACAACATGACCGAATCTATTTTTTTTTAGGTGAACTGTCCCTTTAACAACAGCATGCTGATGATGAAACCATGCTATATGAAAGAGATTACTCATACTGCATTACATTCTTCAAAATGAATGGATGGAGTGTGGTCATCTAATGGCATTATGCACACATCACAGTCATTGGAGAAGGTGAAATATCATCCCTGCATGATTTAATCGCTCTGATCCACGGTGTAGCAGAACATCTTAATATTTTATAAGATCTAAATATACTAGCTGTCACTGCATGCAAACTTTAGAAACTGGCACCGGCTGACAGCTTGATGCAACCCGTATCAGATGCGCGTTTAGCACACGTTTTCTTTGATACTTAGATGTCTAAGACTTGTGGTGTGTAAAGACTAATGTTTCCATTTCTAGTTAAACAACATCCGAGGGAATAGAATAGCAGAATTGCAGAATAGCACTGCAGTGTCACAACAAAGTACACGGCGTACACTTACGAACGCTGTCAACCAGCTACACGAAAATTAATAACAATAAGCACCAGTATAAATGACTTAGTAAGTGTATATAAGAAAACAAAATATCGTGCACTTATTAAAAATAACGAGCCTATTTGACTCCCCTTAGCATTTGCAAGCGAAACTTGTAAGTTAACGTTAATTATTTGTATTCTTGCTTGTATAGTCAATATCTCAACATATTTAACCGGACGACAGTTGAACCGTTGCAAAAGCGTGCATTTCAAGACGAAATTAAAACCCACAAAGCCAGTGAGTTCATCGTGTCCCTTTAACAGACTGTGAAAATCTCCTCAACCGACCGACGGGCCATTTAACAACTTACCAAAACCGCCGAGGGAATCCTCTGTCGTAGACTAATTCTCACTCATTTCTGGCCGACTAAATGTTCAGCAGGGACGCACCGACATTTACACTCCACCACAAAGCGGTTTGTTTCACTCGAACTGGAGAAATTTCACGATTACCGACAGAGGTTTTGAGGGAAAAGCCTTCTCAGGACAACTGATCGCATCTTTCCATAGCAGCACCACCTGACAACGGAAATGACGCACGTGCTGTGAGTGACGGAGCGGCGCAGCCAATAAAAAATGTTCTTTGGAGTTCACGCCCCCTTACGTGCGTTCTTGAGATTGGCATTCTTCGCTTACCGTGGAGTAAACGCACATACTATGTAAACGAGCAGTGGAGTACTACTGCATAACTATAATCAAGTTTTTGATAAATGTGCCGTTTTTTGTAATAAAATAATAATTTGAACTCACTCGGACACATATGAAGCAGTATACTAACGTATTAGATCCATTTATTCTTGAGTGGAACAAAACGGACAGTTTATGTATGTAAGAAATTATTTTAGATTAATGTTAACATGCTCAGATCCCTATCATATATAAATATGCACTGCAGACAGTGGTTTTAAAGGTTATGAGTCATGAATTCTTTTGCAAAAAAATAAAGAAAATCAAAAAAATAAAATGTTGCATTTTTGTAAACAATACATTCTAGTGACTTTGCTTAATATAAAAGTGGAAATGTATAGTAGCCTAATGTTGTCACTTTAGCGTATCTCAGACATCAGAGCCCTAAATATGGCAAATGAATTTTACCTAGGACAAAAGGTTAAATGAATAGATAAATAATATTGTATCACTGTTCACATGAGCACAGCAAACCTCCGGGGGTTTCTTGCATGCACAAGACCCTCGAGATCGTATCCAATTTTAGATCCCCCAAAACGAAACAGCTGCACCCACAACATTAAGTTTCAATTTAGTGGGTTGCTGCAGCGCTGCATGTCAAACAGAGAGTGTTTTTAAAGGGCAGTAACTGATTTAAGGCTGTGCTGTCTTCCTGTCTTGACTCAGCGTGGCCTTTGCCTTAAACCACATGAAACACTTTTATAAGCCTGTGGCTAAACATTGGCCAACCCACGGTGTGTGGGGTGGAAACTGTGAATCATCCTTTACTAGTGCCCATGCCTGATAAAGAAAAAGTGGTATTGAAAAAGATTGCAAGGACAATTTCACAAGGACATGAACCTAATGTCTGGACTTAGCTTGATTACCTCTAGTTCTTTACTTTCCTTCAAATAACCGTATCTTGTCATACTGGAATAACAAAACATTTGAAATGTTAAGAATATAGTTATTTGTGCCATTATTAAAATATTACTCTGCAAAATAACACATTCTGAAGCAAATTTCAATTGTGCCTTAATGTACCTAAATGATTATTAGGAACACCATACTAATACTGTGTTTGACAGTCGCCTTGAACAGCCTTAATTCAATGTGGCATTGATTCAACAAGGCGCTGAAAGCATTCTTTAGAAATGTTGGCCAATATTGATAGGATAGCATCTTGCAGTTGATGGAGATTTGTGGGATGCTCATCCAGGACACAAAAGCTCCCGTTCCACAACATCCCAAAGATGCTCTATTGGGTTGAGAGATCTGGTGACTGTGGGGGCCATTTTAGTACAGTGAACTCATTGTCATGTTCAAGAAACCAATTTGAAACGATTCAAGCTTTGTGACGTGGTGCATTATCCTGCTGGATATAGCCATCAGAGGATGGGTACATGTTGGCCATAAAGGGATGGACATGGTCAGAAACAATGGTCAGGTAGGCTGTGGCATTTAAACAATGCTCAATTGGCATTAAGGGGGCTTAAGTGTACCAAGAAAACATTCCCCGCACAATTACACCACCACCACCAGCCTGCACAGTGGTAACAAGGCATGATGGATCCATGTTCTCATTCTGTTTACGCCAAATTCTGACTCTACCATCTGAATGTCTCAACAGAAATCGAGACTCATCAGACCAGGCAACATTTTTCCAGTCTTCAACTGTCCTATTTTGGTGAGCTCTTGCAAATTGTAGCCTCTTTTTCCTATTTCTAGTGGAGATGAGTGGTACCTGGTGGGGTCTTCTGCTGTTGTGGCCCATCTGCCTCAAAATTGTTCATGTTGTAGCTTCACAAATGCTTTGCTGCATACCTCGGTTGTAGCAAGTGGTTACAAAAGAAGATATTGTAAAACATGTTTGTAACCAGACAATTGATGGTAGCCATTGACTTCTATAGTATTTTCCTAATATGGAAGTCAACATTGACTACCATCAACTATTTGATTACCGACATTCTTTAAAATTTCTTCTTTTGTGTTCAGCAGAAGAAAGAAACTCATACAGGTTTGGAATAACTTGAAGTTGTTTTAAAGTTTAAAAAACACAGGTAATGAAAATTAGAAACTCTTTCCCATGAAGGATCAAGTGTGACAGACATTCATTCATAACTGTGTGGGTGAAAGAGACGCCTCCCACGACTATTCAAATGAATGCAGGGGTTTTCAGTATTTCTAGTCTGGAAAAGTCATAATAGATCAAGTGCTTAAAACAGCATGTGCCAGAGAGACACTTGCAGAGTTAAGGGGGAAAATGCAACAACAGCTTCTTTTCACATGAAACCACTGTCAGACTTATTACAAAATGCTGTTCTGTGAGTTCAAAATGTTTAAAACTGTTGTGTATTAAACTGTACAAGCTAACAATGAAGTGACAACTCCTTTTATTATTTTCTCTAGATATTCCAAATATATTTGTGATAACTAGAGTGATCTTTCTACGGTTACCGTAGGTGTCAACAACAATGCTGAACTATTCTATTGCGCCATCTAGTGTTCAGTAAAAAGCGCTAACATCCTGGATTTTGTGTGACTTTATTTTTTAATTCATGATCTGTTGATTTTTATTTTGACTTTTTGATTCTCTTCATAATGATATTAATATATTAAAAAACAGTCATTATTTGCAAAAAGATCTACTTTATTTCACATTCAAATCTATTCCAATAAAATGAAACAGTAAACAGACAAAAATGAACATTCATATACAGTACATTAAGTTCAATAAATAAGCTCTATTTTGCTTATGAAAAAATAAACCATTTCATCCACCACACATATTGCATTGCTTTCTTTCCATGGAAGGTGGTATCACGTATACATTGTCATGTAACATGTAATGCAACAATTGTACACTCTAAGACATCTTATTTGAATTTCTTGAAATACCTGACTTTGTTGCATTCCCTTTGAATAAAGGCAAAAACAAACATACACCAATTGTCCTGGGGCTTCCTGTAAACCTGTTTTAGGATCTGTGCTCAACATTTACCTCAAGTGCACTTCGGTTTCCTCCATTACCCTGTCTTAAGCAGCGCATGTTTTGTACATATCCCACACCTTTTGGTTGCACATCAAATGAATTTAAATGAATTCCATGTGTGCAGATTGTCCTCTTAGACAACTAAGATAGTCTAGGAAAGGCGTTTTATTCGGTCCACTGATCTAAATGTCAGTGTCTGCGGCATCAAAGCCCACACTGCCAGCAGACCCTACTGTGAAGACTGATATCAAACCATTGGCTGAAGTATGTGATGGCATGGAGTGTGCCGCCTCACTAGGTCCAAACTAACTTCACAGAACGAATATGGAAAAGTAAATATGGTCCCACAGCAAGACACATATCACATTTCTACACCTGCTATTTGCATTTCTCGCATTTAGTGGGTGGCAGGAGACAAAAATCGCACGAAATTCTCAAAGAAAGAATTTCTCGTCGAGCTAAGCTGTTGTTCTGAATATATATATGGTTGTCACTGTAGCTCTAGACAAAAGGCCTCTTTGCTGAGTAAAACATTGTAGCACTTTATCCTGTTTTACAGCTCAGTCGCTCTCATCTGTCAAAGGGAACACCAAGTTTAAGTCACAGTCCATCCATCATGGCCAGGAGGTCATCACCCTTGCTGCTGGAACTGGGGGAAGGTTCTCCCGTCTCGCCGAACTCTCCCATGATCTTAGCCAGCTCAGCATTGGTCTGTTTGTCCTGAAATGAGCCAGAGGTATATTGTTACTCCCATGGTACACTTTGGCAGTTTAAAGTTAACCTAAGACTCAAAAACCAATTAGACAAGCTGAGAGCTTTGTCTCAGAGTGGTTGGATCACGGGTAATCAGGCATTACAATGTTTTCTGAGGGCAAGAATCCCATAGCATTGTGCTGGCACAACCTAAGTGTATTACTTTACAAGCGTACAAACGTTAATCATTACCTTTGTTGCCTGGATATTAATAACTTCATAAGAAAGCTCATCCGGTCTTGATATCAAAGCCTCCCTGTGGGGAAAATCTGTATTTAAATTTTTGTATGAAATCTCATGCAAAAAACAAACATTATCATCCATTTCACTGACATGTCAAGCTGCACTCTCATGTTTGAAACCACAAAACATTTCAAGGGGACACATTTTACCCCAAAATAAAGAGTAATCCATCATTTATTTGCTTTTTATACATATCTATATGCTCACTAAGGCTAAAAAAACAGTAATTATTTATATACTGTGAATTATTTTTACAATTTAAAATATTTTAATAAATTTTATGTCATGGCAAAGCGGAATTTTCGTTTTTATTTTAGGGTAAAATACCACCTCCTAGACATGTTTCATTGAGATCATCTTTAAACCTATTTGTGACGGCCTAGTCAAATTCAATTTAGACTATAACTCAAATTAAAACTTACTCTTCCTCCTCGTCAGTGGCGAAGAGGTTAACACGGAAGCCAGAGTCAGTGCCGGCTGGATTCTGCACCTCCAGACCTCCCATCAGTCTAGCAAGCAGGTTCAACTCTTCTTTTGCCAAAGGGTTCGGAGTTGTGTTGACCTTCAGGATTGTATGAATTCAGTCAAATAATGCATGCTAATGACATTACACATTTTTCTGAAAATTGTTTTTCCATTAGTTTTCATCACCCAACATTCTAAAATATTTGAATAAGATTTGAATATATGAAGAGGATGCAAATTATCATGTCAACTAAGTTATTTAGTTATTTTAAGCACTGAGGAAGCCTGTGGAGCTGAAATTCAGATATGGTAAGGGTTCATTTCCTTTATGAACTGTAAGCGGTAGACCAATCACAACAGACTGGGCTACCTGACCAATCAGAGCAGGCTCTCGAAAAAGGCGAGGTTTAGAGAGACTGAACTGTTTCAAGTACTGTGAGAAAAAATGTGATGATGCAATGTATATTATGAGAAAAAAAAGAAAGAAAAAGTTTTTTGACCTTGGATCCATGTAAACGTATTATAGGAGACCTCCAAACCCAAATTAGGAAACTTTAATAGGGGCACTTTTAAAGATTCCTAAGAAAGTATAATTTATTTATAATCTTACCTTGGTGTGTTGTGAGGAGTTTTTTGAGGTTCCAGACATGTGTGTTTCAACAGGACGGCTCACACTGTACCTGCAAGTAAAAACAGGACAATTGTACAGCTGATGTGCCAGTGAAAGGCTACCTGTCTCAGGTTTACAGCTAAATTATTCACAAATCAATTAGAGATAACGCTTTGCCACAGATAAAACCTAACACTTATGAATTACACCCCTGTATCTGAAGATCCACAGAAGGTGTGAGTCATATGATTCCACTTTTGAATATTAGGAGTATTATTAGAAAGTGGTTGATGCTCACATGTTTGTGCCCAGTTTGATGACTCGATCACCATACATTTCAAAAGATCCCTCACGGAGAGCGGCGTTGTAGTTGCCCCCGTCGCGGAACTGCATCCTTCTCACCTCCTCACCACTACAGCTAAACATCCTGGGAATTAAAAATTATTGATCAATAATAAAATAAATCTAAAATAATTTTAATTACAGCATTTCTTATTATAACCGATCTAATTATTTTAGAAAATTGAAAGAAATATTTTATTCATGCCATTTTATGACCTTATATTAATTGAAAGACGTGATGCAATATAAATTAGTGATGTCAAATCAATTATTAACTGTCAAATCAATTATTAACTAACATAATATATATATATATATAAATTTGATAGCACTAATATATAAATATATTAAAAATATTAATTTCTCCCATCTCAGTAAAAATGGTGCCTAAAAGAAATGGTGATCAGTGTCAACACTTGGTCATATTATAAATTCATAAAAATGTTAAGCTAAATCTTGATGTTGATAAAAAGAGTTCACAGACATGTTGTATGTCAGCTACCCCTAAGCGCTATTAGAATAACTGCTTTTAGTCACAGTCTAAACACAGAACCTACTATACTTAGAATAGCTCTCTTATATGTCCAAGTCTCTTGTTAATGCAATTAACAATAAACCCTCACCATCAGACTCTGTCGGCTCGAAACGACGGAGGTGATTTCAGAGCAAACATATGCACAACTTCAGCTATGAATTTAGAGGCTATTTATTTATAATGTTTAAATCAAATCCTGCTGTTCTCAGCCTTTTAATGCCTTGGTCATGTCAATACTGAATTTTTTTTTTTTTTTTTGCAATGGATGTTATCCTATGAATCTAACCTCATGAGTCCTGGGGTGTGCGTCCCATATGGAACAGGGCCTGATGTGGGAAGAACGAAACGTCCATTGGAGTTCTGTACCTTGTCTTTCAGGAAAATTGATACCTAAAAAACAAGTTAATATATGTTTAAAATATATTTTGACTGCATATTATTTGAATATTATGCACCTTCATAAACGAGACAAATATTTTTGGTAAATTCTCAGATTGAGTTTTTCAGAGTATTCTGTATTCCTGTACATAGATGAAAATAAAATAAAAGACTTACTCTTATATGCATATCTTGAAAGAAGATGAGGAGTGTTTGTCTAATTAGTTGAAACTCTCCACCAGATAAAGGGGTATATATCTAAAAATTTCAAGCAAGAGAATAAAATATTTCAAAGCCAAAATCAATGTGGAGTTGACAATGATAACAAAATAATTGCCCAATATTAATAAGCATAATAATAAGGTTTCATATTAAATATATATATATATATATATATGTATATATATATATATATATTATTTAATATGAAACCTTATTATTATAAGATATATTATTATATATAATATATATAATATAATATATATTAACAATGAAAAAAAATCTATTATAAATTATAAAATGTATAATTCTGAGCAGTAAATCTATTACCTCTACGAGTTGTTTGTTTGTTTCATCCACTTGGCTGAGGATGCTGGGAGTGTCTTTCACAAAGTCCCTGATGGCATCCATATGGTTGAAAGACACAAGGAGAATGTCTTTAGGCCGAGGACACAGCAGGACTTGATACTTGAATGCCATGGTCATCAAGTCATAGAGCTGTGCATGGGAAAAGCACAACAAAGGAGCCATTACATATTTCAGCATATTAATCACCAGAGGGAGCCCTTTATCACTATTATGCTTAATATAATGTAATGATATTTATATAAATTAGAACGGACTGTTTTAACTATCTGAATATCAAAACAAACAATTTGAAAAAAAAACGGTTCATAAGATCTGATTTGTTTACTGAGAATACAAAGAGTTTTGTAGAAAGTTCTCACTAGGAAAATCTGCAACACCAATAAAAATAAAGCAAACCATCTGTTATCGAAATTCAAGAAAATCACAATGTATCTTTGACTTTAGTTTTCACCTTGTCCATACTAGCTTGGTTGAGTCTCATGATGGAGGCATGAGCCAGTCGGTCAAACACCGTCCTGAGAGCCTTCTTGGAGTACAGCTCTTGTGGCTTGAACAGCTCCTCCAGGAACTTCTTATTGAACATGGTGGTAATGATATCATTCATAACTACCACAACACAAACACAAAGACAGAGTTGCAGTGAGTCAAAAAGCAATTCTGTGCAAACATGAAGCTGACAACACAGCCAACACAATGCAGTCTGTACTGTAGAAAGCCGTTTTGCCAAGAAAGACAGATAAACAAAAATAATATAAATCAAAATGGGCAGATGTTTTCACAGAGAATCGAGCTGGAAACTGTCATCACATGTTGACTGAGGAAAATACCAATGCTAGAAACAGATACTGTCAAATGGAGGATTTCATTTCAGTACTAAAGATAACTGTATAAGCTTCCTGAATCTTTGGGGTTCATATATTCTACAATAGTATATTTCTCACGCGAAAACATTCAAAATATGAAATTACAATTAAAGGGTTAGTTCACCCATAAATGAAAACGATCCCATAATTTACTCACATTCAAGCCATCCTAGATACAAACCTTTCGCCTTGCTGAACAAAATAGAGAGCCTTATTTCAAGAGCATATAAATAATGGGAGTGAATGATACCTTAGATTTTGAAGCTCCCAGAGGTTGATAAAGGCTTGGTTGAGTCTCATGATGTGCGTGTGTTAAATTTAAAGGCCTTCTGAAGCGAAGCGATGTGTTTTTGTAAAAAAAAAAAAAAAATTCCAAATTTATAGCTTTATAAACTAAACCGGTAATGCCACTACACGAGTCTAGTTCTGGGTGAAGAGCGAAAACACAAGGATTTTTCTAGTCAACTATTAGTCGTTCATTTAAGCGAATAGTCGACTAATCACACATGTATATTAATAAGATCCTAATAATGAGCCTTTAAATGCCTATACACAGCCTAACAAGTGCTCAAGCATGCATAAAGCTTGCCACAGCGCACCGGATTGTGGAATACATGTCAGAACTGCTTCTATAATAGCTGGATTTTGCTTAAATCTAGTCTTTTTCAATTCTTTGCAATTCTACTGCATTTCTTTTTTTTTTAGAATTTAAATTTTCTATCCATTTGAGCTTTTTGTGTTTTTTCTTTCATGTAGGCCCTACAGCACTTTTAAATGTGCTTTATAAATAAAATTTGATTTGAGTTGATTTGATTATGATGGATGGATGCGCTTTTATGGGCTTTAAAATCAAAGGTACAGACATTCACTCCCATTATAAATCTAGGATGGCTAGAGGGTGAGTTAATTACGGGATCATTTTCATTTTTGGGTGAACTAACCCTTTAAAGTAGTGCAAAACCGCTACACAGCAAGTGCCTATGAGAGCCGGCACTACTTTGCTCTATGGCCAGCAGCAAAGCAAGCAGAATGTTAACAATACCTCGTTTTCTGTCCTCCTCTAGCCAATCTGCTACAGTGGCTACAAAGATTACAAATCAAAAGGACATATTTAAAATGATCCTCTAAGGAGGTTAACTAAATACCAGGTACGGCATCGGCTACATTTATTGTGTATAGGCCTATACATTACATATACATGCAAGCAACAAGCAACTAATTCACAGTCACACCGTTTTGTGACACCTGTGGCACACTTTGATACCAAAAGGCAATGTCGGCACAACTACAAATTTCATTATTAATATTAAGAATGAAAAATGAGATGAAACCCTGATACAGGAACATATATTAGACAGGAAACCATGATACTGGCATAAGCTGTTGTTGAGGAAATGTAATTGCCACAAGCCACAGTGTTGCATGCAACAGAAGTAACGAATTTAAATAAATAAAAAAAAATTAACATTCTACGTCATTACCTCCAACTATCAAAACTTCTGATGAACATTCTTGATTTTTTAGATAATACTATTTAGATGTCAGCAAAAATATGGATATCTATAGTAGTTCTATTGTATATTGATTAATATTATTATTAGTTTAATACACAATATGACTTTTGTAATGACATGTGCTGACACTTATTATATTTGTTTTCTAATGTAATGTCGATCACATTTTTAGGGGCCACTGCATATTTCCAACCTTTTCCATTATTAAATTTGACAAGGGATGGCATACCAATGCAATAATGACATGTTTCCTGAAGGGATCACTGTATTCAAAAACAGGCTAACTGGCTAATTATGTAAAGCAATAGCAGAAGATCCAACAATTAACAAAGATCACAAACGATGGTCATACATACAATGTTTACATCATAACCCAGGACTCCAGAACAGACTTGCTTTATTAACTCCCAGGCATATTAGCTGCCATCTACCTTTCTTCGCTTTATCTGCTGGGATATTCTGAGCCCGCAGGCGCTGATCCAGGATGTACAGCATTTCTCCACCCAGATTAATGAAGAGAAGAGGCAACGTTCGCGTCGACATCCCCACTGAAGATGGATAAAGAGCAGCTAGTATCGGTAAACAGTCACTGGTTGTCAGTAAAAAGTCGCGACCTGCGCTCTGCGTGTTTGTAGCTGAAGATCCTGCAGAATAATAAGCGTCTGTAAACCCTCTCTCGGTTGCCAGGTCACCGCCAATAACAGCCAATCAGAGGCGCTCGTACTGCTGTGTGATGATGACGCAATACGTCTCTCCTGTAGGGCTACATTTATATAATTTCACGTTGACGTGAAGTTATATGTGTAATTTGTATGGTCGTTTATGAAGCAAAAATGAAATATAAAAAAAATATTAGAATCAACAGCAACAGAGTTCAAATTGTAAATAAATGTGAAAATACTGTGTTTTAATTTTTTATTGTGTTTGAGGTGAATATTAAATATATGAGACACCTGTACAGTAACATTAATGCTGCAGGTTGGTACATTTTAAGCATTATAGCATCAGCACGTACAATTTAATAATGCACATTTGCAAGCATTCGCACAATATTAAAGGGTTACTTCACGCAAAAATGAAAATTCTGTCAATATATTTACTCACCATCATGTTGTTCCAAACCTCTATGTGTTTATTTGTTCTGCTGAACACAACGGAAGATATTTGGAAGAATGTTTTAATCAAACAGATCTCAATCCCCATTGACTACCATAGTAGGAAAAAATACATACTGGTATTTTTTTATATACATAATGTTTGATCCTACTGACAGAATTTTCATTTTTTGGTGAACTAACCCTTTAAATTCACTCATATTCAAGACTTAACTGCAATAATATATTGTAACACAATTTACTTTGCTTATCAAATAAACAGAATTTGTCACCTTTTTTATTTAAAATAAAAAGTTTTTACGGATTCTATCGTTTGAATTATTCTGCCTCATACTACTCAAATTCAAAGAATTTGAAAACTGAAAAAGTAATGAATAGGTCTAAGTCTCTCCATTCCTGATACGAATTTCTCTGGTCATTCGGCATGTTTCAAATATTCCACAGCAACAGGTCATCAAAGCATCATTGCATATTGTGCCCTGCAGGGAAAAAAAAAAAAAGAATGGCACCGAGTAACACATACAAGTGGACAGAAACAAATCCATGTATAACGGGATATAATGGGATATCTGATCCTTAATCTTCAGCATACCTGTATTCCATAGGTTAGACGCATGTGTGTCCTCATTGCAGCCATTCCTCCAGGTACACATGAGAGACATACATTCTCACCATACTTGTGTGCTGTGTAACAGCTGAGGGCTATTGGACAAATACAGCCAAGACCACCTAGCCAATGAAAAGAAAGAGAAAAAAAGCAGACAATTGCTCAAAGATCATGCTCTTTGTTAACAACGCGCCACTGATAAAAGCAGTAAAGTGACTAACACAGAGTTCTCATTGGCTAAATATTAAACCACCTAAAATATACCAATAAAGTCGTTAGTTTGAATATAATTTGGATGGTTTGCCTGCTGATCTCAACACTTACAGACAAGTAGGTCACTGCAGCAAGAACAAAGACCAGTGCTCCACTCTCCAGTCTGCACATTTGTACCATAAGAGCCAGCACCAGGCTGAGTGATGACTGGGTTTGACATGTCAATCAAAACAAGCAGTCCAGCAAGGAAGCCGAGAGAATGGCTCGAGATGTTTTCTTCCTAGGTAATTTGTAAAAAGAGTGACAAATTTATATCCATCAATTCTTAAGGGGAAAAAAGTACATAATTACAAATTATTTTAGAAGTTTAATTATTTTTTACAAATTTATTTTACAAACACCATTTTAGAAAGAAAAAATATGGAGTTAACATAATTTTTTATTTAATTTTTTGAGCGATTTTTGCTATTAAAAAAATTCCTGTCATTATTTACTCACCCTCAAGTCATTTCAAATTTGTATGAAGCTATTTCTTTTGTGTAACATGAGAAGATATTTATAAAAATACTTATTTTCTTTCTTTTTAGTCAATACAATGAAATGATATTTTGGTCCCCATTGACTTTCATTGTAAGGTCAAAAACAATTGAAAAGCTTCTCAAAATGTTGCACTGAAAAGTCATAAAGGATGGCTGAGGGTTAGTAAATGATAAGTCTGATGATATAACACTGTTTTACAGGATCGAATATTTTACATTGAAAAATTTTGAATATGCAAGAAATTACTTTAGAAAACTTATAAATCTGGACCAGCTCTTATTAAACTGCTAAATCTTTACATTTTTTTTCATCTATATCCCATCAATATTAAAGAAATATAATGAAATAATTTATCTGATTAAAAGTTGATAGAAGAAACAAATAGCTTTGAGTTTAAGGCTATAAAATTATTTTATTTTAAATCGATAAAAAAGTTCTATAATATAAAGTTAAAGACTACAAAAAAGTACCTCGTGTTCTTCTGAGCCTCTTGATCAGCTTGCAGCCGAAAAGGAAGTTGTGACACAAACCAACACACCACGCTTGCTACTCTCGTATGCATCGTTTCCGACTCACGCATATAAGCTTTACACAAGCAGATCACGGGGTAGGTCTGAGTTGTAATAGGAAATGTGACCAACAAGAATTCTTTACAATCAAAGGATAATCTCACACGAGTAAAGCATTGATAGTTTGACCTCAGATCATGTACCTGATTGTCATGCATTTCTTGTAAAATTATAGAGTTCAGGGAACTGAGAGAAGCCAAACCATTTGCACTAGCCACACAACCACAAAGCATCAGTCTTGCATATGACACAGGTCTTCAATCAGGTGCTGATCCAAAACTCTTGAGTGTGCGAAACTAACATGTCATCAAAGGATTTCTATGAAGTTATTCTGATATAATCATCAGTAGTGAGGAATGATAACCAAACAATACATTTTAAGATCTTTTATTTGGCGCAGCTAGAATACACTTCAAGGAAATTAGTATGTTTTACCATTGACAAATAAATGACAGCACACAGATCTTTTGATGCCGATCATGTTTCGGTTTGGTTTTTCTTTGAACGTCACATGAATCAAAAGAGGACATATCAGATTGTTCTTCTGAACTTGTCAGCACACAGTTCATGTCTGTACGCTGCAGTTCTTTGTGGTTATTTGGAGGATGTTAGCTCTTTTTCTTTAGCCTCTGCTGCTTTTTGTTTCTCTCTCTGCTCTGCTTTTTGTTTCTGGACCTCTTTAAAGACCTGAGAGGAAGCAAACCACAGGTCAAACACAAAACCTGAACTCTACAAAAGAATATAGGGACATTTTAGTAAGTGCTGAGACCTTACCTTATTGCAGAAGGCTTTTTTGGCAAGCCAACGTCGGGTGACCCGCCGATAGTATTCAGGAGGGAATGTGTACGTGATTCCGAGCTCTTGACACACCTTCACAAAGGATTCATAACGGGTCCTTCTCAGAAACTTCAACTTTTTCTTCCTGCTGTCGATGGTCATGAGCATCCATCTTTTGTTGGCTTTATCCTAATGTAATATGACAAAAGAGACTCACTAATTTGACTCATTTGCTGCATCCTAATTTGTCTACTTATACTATGCTTTAAAAGTATGTACTTATTTGTAAATGACCACAGATATCTTTTCACAACGTTGTTGGAGATGAAATATAATGTGGATAACATAGAATAAATATCTTTTTATTAGGTTAGATACTGATTTATCTAAAGCTCTCTACTTAACTTCTCGCATATCCGCCATGTTTGTAGTTAAGCACTTTGTGTTTGTAGTTCTAATCGAATTCTTGTCCAATGCGCAATGGGCAATATTAGCCATTCGAGTGTGCAAGGATTAGAAGACTATCCAGATATCTTCGCAATACTCATTTCACACGCTACGATTTGGGACAAACTTGTTCTAATTTCGAATATTATTTAGCAGTGGCGTAGGTTTGATTTTGAAATTGGTGGAGACGGGGACATCAATATATAAATATATTTAAGTTTTGATTGAAATTACTGCAAGGACATATCAGTGTCACTGAATATTGGTAGGGACACGTCCCTAGCTTCCCTACTAAATGTTATGCCCCTGCTAATTAGGACGTATAGCATCTGAATTGGGATGCATCGTTTCCACATTTTCTTAAAGGCATAGTTCACCCAAAATGAAAATTCTGTCATTAATTATTACTCACCCTCATGTTGTTAAACCAATAAGACTTTCGTTCATCTTTGGAGCTCAAATAAATTTGTTTTTTTTAATATTCTCTTATTGTTTGTCCATCCATTGAAAGTCCACACAACCAAAACTTTCATGAATCAAAGAGTTTGATGCAAGTCTTCTGAACGCATTAAAATATATTAAATAAATATATTAAAAATATCTTAATTTGTACTTTGAAGATGAACAAAAGTATTACAGGTTTGGAACAACATGAAGGTGAGTAAATGATGGGAGAACCTGCATTTTTGGGTGAACTAATGCTTTAAATAACAGAACTAGGTACAAAAAACTATGCTTAATGATATAAATGTTTAAAATGATTATAAACTAGCATATAAAATAATTCATACACATCATCAAATCAAGTGACATCCGCCAAAAATATGCAAGTTTCTCCCAAAACTAACTTCCTTATTTCAGAATTTTTGTAATAACGTTTAACCACCCAGTAAAAAGTTGATTTTTTGCAGAGATTAAGTAATTTCCTCTCAAGTCCACACAGTTAAACCACAGGGGCAGATCATCGCTTTAACTAAGAACGTTTTCACTAAAAATAGACAATCAGAAAGAGTCCAAACCATTTTTATCTTTATTAAGAATATATTTTTTTTACTTTTCTTTCCAACAAAAAAGCTGTTGTGCAGCTGTGTGGAAACTGTGAATACCATTTAAGGATTCTTTAATGAATAAAAGATTCAAAAGCAAGGCTTTATTTATTTGAAAGATATATTTTTTGGAACAATATGAGTATTTAATGTAACGTTTGATCAATTTAATGTATCCTTGCTAAATAAATGTATTAATTTCTTCCAAAATAAAATCATACTCATCCCAAACTTTCAAATGGTAGTGTATATGCTTTCATTACTACCGAACACATGAGCGTATGCACAGGATTTCCTGTTTCTTTGTGAGTGTTAATCAAATTGAGTGGGAGCAAATGTTCTCACACCTCTACTGAAGGCTGAAAAAAAGTCACACTACTGAAGCTTTTTGTTTACCTTGGGGTGTTTGTGCAAGTGCTCCTGGAAGTTGCGAATACGTGCTGTCATAATCGCCACTGTAAGGCAAACAAGGACATTTCACATGATTGTGTCATGTTCTGAGATTCCAGCTTGGTTAAAGCAGTGGTTTAGTCAAGTGTTTTAAGAAAGAAAAAAAGAGAACTTGCCCTTGACTTCTGTTGAGCTGCGGTCATTCTCATCCCTCTGAACCTTGGCAATGAGCTGTTCCTCTTTCAAACGCAGTTTTTCACTCTAAAAAAAGACATATATACATATATATATATATATATATTATAGACACACAGATATTTGGGTTAAAACCCTTTTATAGTTTCCTGTAGTCCCACTTCCTAATATTTTGAAATCGGAAAATATTCAATAAGGAACTAAAAGGAAATAAAAACCCGTACATGATTTGCAAACTCCAGCGTAAGCAGTTTCTTCACCACATCGTCAACCCTGCAAAGATATGACATAATAATGCAACCGTTCTGCATTCAAGAACAAAGGAAGTCTGAAATAATCATGTACTTTTTATACATGCAATCATACACAATGTATAATAAATATACAATCATAGTGTTTATACAATAATGAGCGGATAAATGCAACAATGGAGAATCCAAAAAAAAAAACCCATACGATTGTGCAAGTGGGACAGACGCATATTCATGCTTCAGCAAGGATGGATGCAGGTCTTGAAGCTGACTTGGGAATTCTGGGAAGAAAATAAAGCAAAGAGGCAATGACTCAAATCAAAACTGATATCAAACTGGCAGGCTATATAATTGACTTGCATAATTGAAAATTCAAGGTCCGGCTGTCAGTGTTAAAGGGCTAGATCACCCCAAAATGAAAATTCTGTCAGTAATGACTCACCCTGATGTTGTTCCAACCCCGTAAGACTTTCGTTCATCTTCAGAACACAAATTAAGATATTTTTGATTAAATCTGAGAGCTGTTTTTGGAGCTGGACCACTCCTCCATTGGCTTCTTAAGGGATCGAAACTTGCCATCCCCAGAAAAGTTGTTAAAGGCATCGTAAAAATAGTCCAAGTGACTACAGTTGCTCAATCTTAAGTTTATCAAGCGATGAGAATACTTTTTGTGCGTTAAAAAAATATAAAAATAACAACTTTATTCAACTATTAATTTCCTTCTCTGTGGGCCTAATTTGTGTTCCGAAACGAAATGAACAAAAGTCCTACAGGGTTGGAACAACGTGAGGGTGAGTAATTACTGACAAAATTTTCATTTTGCAGTGAACTAACCCTTTAAGGTCCATTCACAATAAGAACAATAACTATTAGGGCTGTCAGTTAAAAGTGTTAATGGTGATAATATAATAAAAGTGTCAATGGTAGAGGAAAGTTCTATGGGTGATCTACTGAGAATGGAAATTCACAGAGTCATGTCATGTGCAAAATCAGTTTAGACATGCTTTAGGGCATGAAATAATGGCGCAATTACCACTAAATTGACAAAGTAAATATAGTAAATATTAAATACTCTCCAGCAATTACATATGAATTAAGGTCAGTCGTATAAACAACTGTGACCACGCCTTTTCAACGTTCTCACTCCAGGTCTTTAGTAAGAGTAAGAGGGTTTGCGCTGGCGCAAGCTGTTAGTAAATCTGGCTTTTGGTGTGTAGTGGCACAATTGTTTTCTCTTACCTTGTTTCTTTCTAGAGGGCCGAGCATACTGCCTCACTGGTTGGTTTGGAAGGGTTTCATCACCTGAAACAAACCGTAAAGTCATATATATTGCCTAAGTCAATTTAAAATTGCCTACAAAAAAAATGTATAATGCACAATTGCAGAAACTATAGATTTCTTTAAAAAAAACATATGTAGGAGAAGACTTTATTTGGTGTCTGTTGTATCACTTCAAGTCTGCTTTAACAATTGTAAGTATTCATGATAAAAACCCCTTTAACTAGGATGGGAGGCATTTAAAAACATTTGTAAGTCAAAGCTTTTTACTCTCCTCTGGAAGTAAAAAGCTGAAGAAAGACTATTTGAGACACGTCAATGGTGATAAAGTGTCACTAAGGGTGGGGGTGATTTGGTTGGCCACATCCTTCCCGCACACCCACTCAAGGAAAAGACACGTCGGGGAGACTGTCATGAAAAAGAGCCGTCATCACAGCCAGGTAACTAAAAAAGTGTTTTTACGCCATTTACTTTGAGCTGTTGCATTGTCATCTCATGTAACTTTAGAACGTCAAACACTGGATACTGGGGACAAAGTTTTACATTTAATTAAGATTTTAAGCAAATAAATTTGAGGTTAAACTAAAAAAAGTTTCAAAAATAAAAATTCTGTCACCATTTACTCACCCTTAAGTCATTAAAACCAGGATGACTTGAATATATATACTTGAATGAATATATTTTGTAGAATCAATGTTGGTAACCAAACTGTTTTGGTTACCATTGAAAAAAAGGCATACAGGTTTGGAACAACAAACCTTACTTGGTGAGTAAATAACAGAATCTTCTTTTTTTGGGTGATGTATCCCATTAAGTACATCATACTGGTTATCTGAAGGAAATGTGCAAAAGATGGCTAAACTAGTGACCTAGTTATTTTTGATTACTTAGTAAAAGGCTTCCAGAAAATTGGTAAGCATTTTGCTGATGCTGATGCTTGATCCTGTTGTATTACAATGCAAATGTGAGCATTTGAGAAAATCGCAAAAGTATGGCAAATAAGCCATACATCCTTTCTTTTCAAATAGCCTATACACCCACTCTTTCATAGTTCACAAGCCTTGTGGGAACTAGTAATTCAACTCTTTTCCCCCACACATTATTTTTTGCCCCAAGATCAAGAAATCATGAGCAAGAACAGAGCTGCAAATAAAAAAACTCAGGTCGGTTGCCAGTTTGACAGCAACACAAAATGGGCCACGAACAACCACATTCTGAGGGACTGTCCCTGTACTACAAGCATCTGATTAATAACTTACAACAACCGTTCCAAAGTTTGGCGTCATTAAGATTTTACTCAGCATCATTACTTCAATGTCACATGATTCTTCAGAAATCATTCTAATATCCTGATTTGGTGCTCAAGAAATTTCATATTATCATTGGAATAGAAAGTCAAAATGATCAACATTTTTTATTGAGTAAAAATATCTATCTCTGTAACATGATGCACGTTTAAATCACAAGGAGGAAAGGAAAAATGTATGAATATCGCTCCTTAGTGACCCCCGTTTACTCCAGAGGGACTTTCCCTGTAGTAAGCGTACTGTCAGACACTTTAAATAAGAAAGCATTAGCAAAAGGACAATTAATAGTAACAACCCACAACGGAATAGGCCTACATAGATCACTATCTATAGTATGGCTACTTCATAACCTGTCTGGCATCCTACACAATACATGCTGCCTTAAAGGATGTCAGTAAAGTGTACTGTATGTAATCTTTTTGAGTCAGCAACTTCCAGTTCCCAAGTCAGCAAATAAGTAGGCCTACTAGCACTTAACCATGTTTGTAACAGTATGAGATTTTTAAATTATGATAACCATCTCTAAAAATATTACAGTCTCACAGTATTAAAGCTGCAGTACAGGAACACATATGCAACTTCCCCCGTAAAGGTAATGGCCGTGAATTTTTCGGACAACCCACTACACAGTTTAGCCAATCACAACACACCAGCCCAAACTAACCAATCTGAGCCCATTGCCTGTTTCTGGGGGCGTAGTTTCATAGACTCAGGAAGTCAACCAGACGTTCAAAGCAGTTTACAATAAAGGTGAAATTTATGAAAAATAAGACTTTTAAAAAAAGAAAAACCACGAATACATGTTATTGTACCCCATAAACACAATCATGCAAAGAAAAAAAGCAGTAAACCACCCCTTTAATAAGTTTAAATATATCAAGTGCTGTGAGAAAAGGCTGTAAATCTCCACCTCCAGCATCCTCACACGCAATATAGCCTACTAGCCGAGACTCTTTTATGTGTACAGATGTAATGTAATGACGCAAAGACATCATCGAATTTCCAGTGGAAATCCACCAGTACCACTGGAGTTAAAAACATGATTACAAGCTTACCGTTTTGAATTGAGCTAAGGCAAGCAGATCGATTTTAGAAAAGAGAAACAGTTGTTTTAGTAGCACATTGTGATAATATTAATGTGGGGGAGGATTCAAACCGTAACTCAGACAGCAAATTTACACCAGCCACCCCCCCAAGAAGTCTGCAACAAATTAAACCCACAACCATTAATTTTCACACATGACTGGGACATGACAATTCACACTTAGTCATAACGGTACTCACACACATATATGACCACCATCTTTTGCTCTTTTTCTCACCTCACTTTCTTTGTCTTAGTCACCATTTTATTGTATTAACCCTCTGGTGGTCTTCAGTCATTTCAGATAAAAAAAATGATTAGAAATTTTGAAATGTTTCACTTAATTAAACGTTATAAGGCCTAAGATCCTGCGACCGGGCTCTGCTGCTAGTCCTTCGCTTTAGACTCAAGCGTGGAGGGGAGCGTGCATTTGCAGTGGCAAGGCCAAGACTCTGAAACTTTAGAGATTAGAACGGCCCCTTTTCTGTCTACTTTCAAGTCTCTTTTAAGAAACCTACCTGTTTTCTTTAGTATACTGATTTTTTTTTTTCAGTTGGTTGTACTAATTTATATTTGAGTCTGATACTGTTTTGCTACTCCTGTTTTATGCTTACTCTTTGCTCTTATTTTTTGTTTTGTTTATTGTTATGCATGTTAAAGCTTATTTTTATCTTTTTGTTCTGTAAAGCACTTTGGTCAACCCAGTGGCTGTTGTAAATGTGCTATATATAAATAAAATTGAACCTGAACTTATGACACTTGGTGACTCTTGTGACACTTGCTATGTGTACAGTCAACACAGAGACCAAAAATGGACATGATTTGAAAAGTCTATATGATTATAAACAAATAGTCACACTTATGTTCTTCACAGTCAAAATTGTTCTCCATAAGAAATGAATATGGAATTTGAAACTACATAGAACAATTCTAAACAGTCTTTGACAATGTCTTGAAGTCTTAATCCAAATACAAAACCTAATAAGGGTAGGTAATTAAGTCTAAAAACAGTCAGGAATTAGGGATCGCACAACCCTGTATAAGACAAAACATATTGACCAGGCAAAACATATTGTTATAGTCTTCTGTCTTTTTTGACTGCCGATGACCACCAGTGTGACCCTCAAGAGAGGTGGCTATATTTATTTATCTATCTATATATCACTAGCCTCACAAATAGAATCTAAAAAGTGATTATATTTAAAGTAAATATAGCCTTTTCCAAATCGATTAAGCATGATTAGATAGGTATTATAGGATACAGATCTAGATCATAGTAGGTGGACTTGACTAAACATCAAGATCATATGATAAAACGCTGACGATGTGATGCCCATTTAATAAGTAAATGCAGTGACTGAGATTTTAGAGCCCTCTAGAGGTTAATACCCTAACTGCATATCCTGTCACTGTTACGTTTCTAAACCCAAATGTACAAAATTAAACATACAACCATAGTAACTGAAACCCATCCTGGGTAACATAAATAAAACTTCACCTTAAAATGGCACGAAATGCTTTATAATGTGTCCAACTTAAAAAACGGATAAGTATTGATTATCAATCGATATCTAAATTATTGTAAAAGTCTCTCAAGTGTTTGTGAATGCATTAGGCCAGCATGTTGACATACTTACACATAGCAAAACATACTTACCTTTAAAATTACGGGTTAACGTCCAGTACGAAAAAGAGCTGCATGTTGACTGCCTGAGGGCAGCAGGGACGGCAATGCTGGCCTGCCTCGCGCCTGAGAATACACTCCATGTCTGTAAACCCAACGCCGTAGTTCGAAAAACATTTTTTAAAACCATTATGATTCCCGTATATAAAGTAATAGACTCAAGTTAGTATGCTCTTGCAGAACGCATTTGCCCCTTCAGTTCAAGTAAGTCGCCATCTTTAAACAGACATTAGTAATCTATGCAGAAAATGTAATGTAAATACAAGCAATCGAGCGCCGATTGAATCGATGTAGCCTTTGTTTCCTTCCTATGACATTGCATTGTGAACATATTAGTTTACGTAGATACGTTTTGATTATGACATAAAAAAGAGAATAAATTGAAGGCTGTCATCTGAAGGCCAGGACACATCACATGTCCTTTCAGAGATAATTCACTGAAGTTAAAATAGTGATAGGCCTACATTTTCAACCTTATGTTTTGTTGTAATTAACTTTCTTGCTGTATTGCCTTTCCAAAATCCATTTAAGCTTAATAATTTAAACTTTGTTCACGTTTCTGAAAATGATCGTTTGGATAGTAGCTAAATTTGTTTGTAAGGTTTCTGAGGTAATTTGACCCTATTGCAAAAATACACAGATATGATGGAGGCTTTATCATGACAGTATGATAGCAGATAGCACACGCACGTCTGCAAGATGTCAGTTAAAGTTCACTTAATCTAGAAAGCATTCTGTTTACTAACATCTGATAGACGTATTCAAGATTTCAGTTTTACATTCTAAATCATAAACACCTTGAAGACATTTCTTAAACATCTATTTGACACCTGACCTGACAGGAAATGTCCTATAGACGTGTTGCTGATGAGCAAACATTGTAAAAAATCTGTCTTACAGATGTAAACACGCACATCAAGAAATAGACGTCTCTGTGATGTATACCTGTGCTATACGTAATCCAAAATTAAGAGTAATGAAATTATTAAGCACATGTGTCTGTCTCAACAACATTAGTCAATTTTTGAACAACAAATCTGTTTGTTGAAAACAAATTTGTTATTTCCTTAGCCAAATAAGCAATCAATATGCAATCCATTGTAATTATTTTAATGATTTTATTCTAATATGACATGTCAGCACAGATAAAATCTAGGCCTATAAGGGATATTACATCTCATCATCAGCCGCCCTCTTGTGGTGTAAAACAGTTTCATGTCACAAATTCCATGTCACAAAACTAGGCATGAGTGATATCAAATCACATTATATCAGAACCTGAAGAATTGTTCTACAAATAAAGTTCAGTTGACCTTTAATCACAAGTCAAACCATCCTGTGACTTGATAGGCCTATGTTTTGATGTCATTAATGTCAGATTTGGGAAGGTTAACAGATCTGTCTGGCACATGTTATCTCAAATACTGGTCATTTAACCCACAGCCTTGAGAACATTTAGGCATTGGAGACATGATGAATAAAATTAAGATAATGATGAATGTTTTTTTTGCCTTAAGGACTTCAAGTGCACTTAATAAATTGAATGGAGATGCCTTAAACATTAACAATATTGACATTTAGCTTTATGCTCAAGGATAGACTACATACAAAATCTTGCTAACATTTTAAGATCCCAGACTGACAAACAACACAGAGTGAAAAAATAGGAAATATTTTATGCCTATAAATAAAAGATATATATCATAATGACATTATCTTATAAGATAATGTCATTACGATACTTTGTTATTGATGGAATTGTTGATATTTTTAATAACACGGAGTTATGATGATGAACATGGACACATGGGGACGACAATAATTAAAATAAAATTAAATGGAATATGATCAATTGTTTTGTGCATCTCCTGGACATCCTCCTGAAGAAAGAAAACAAACACAGTAAAATCGGCCCATTATTTTTTATATAGGCCTATCGGTTTTATAATCATGATGTAGGCTACCCAACAGGCAACATATTTCGTGAAATGACACCTGCACCTACACTTATCTGGTCCAACCTATGGGTCCAACACAGGAAGCCTATGTTTTTTCTTTTTAGACAAAGCGTTTTTTGTCATTGCAAACAATTTGACACTGATTGCCGATAAGTGTTGAGCCGGAGAGAGAGAGAGAGAGTCAAGTGTGAAAGCGATGGAGGCGGGGACAGACTTCACCTTGTCTTCACCATAGATTTCACGGCTCCCATTCAGCACAGCTGTTTTTGTGTGTGTGGGGGGGGGATGCAGACACGCGCGTGGGTCTCTTTAAATGAGGAATCCGGACAGTGTCGTGGAATGATATCGGCGTTTGGTGTGTAATAGTCTCTAACGGGCGCATAATCACCTCACTGGAGGGAATCTCTTTCTTTTACTTGCAAGATAATAAAATAAGATGGACAGCTCAGACAAGGAGAACAGGTCGGATGAAGAATTTGAATCACCCGAAGAAGAAGAAGAGGTAGACCCGAGAATTCAGGTAGAGTGTCGTTTATTTTTGTGATTAAAGGCATGTCACTGTAGCCAAATGAGATGAAACGAGTGATCGTTTCAAACACACGTATTACACATTAAGTAATTGATTGGTTTCATATCACATTTTGCTTATCGGTGACACTGCATGTTATTGACTTCTTGACACTGAGGGGGAATTATTGATTAATTCGCCGCAACTTGCTTTTTATTGTCGGCTCGTCTGCGGTACTGAGTGCATTGGTGCCTCGAGATTCAGTGTTGCCAGATCCCTCTCGATAAACAACTGATCTGACAAAACACACAAATACGCGTGAAAGACGCGACGCCAGGGTTTTTTCTATCGCAAAGAGAATATCCTGATCCATTTGATTTGATGTAGGCCTACAGTAGCATAGACCTGAAATGCATTTGGAGAATCCACCTGGAATAGTCAAGAAAAGGGGTGGAAACTATAGCGAATTTAAATTGACCACTGTTAGGCTATTACTCTTGATCATGCTTCATTATGGTATCAAGCACTCGCAGTTATGAAAAATAATTGCAATCCGATACTGTCCATATTTTATCTACTTTGATTTGTATTGTTGATTATGATTAGCCGGTCTAAATGTGCATGTAGCATCGACCAAGTTTTCTTTCACTCCTTTGTTTGCGCTACTACAGTCTATGAGATCCAAATGAAATTGAATCACTCAATGGGATATGTGTCTATTTTACATTTCTGACCTTTGAGTTTTCTTTACAGGGAGAGCTTGAGAAGCTGAATCAGTCCACAGATGACATCAACAGATGTGAAACTGAGCTTGAGGTATGATTGCAAGATCCAAAAGTTTGGACTGAATGAATGGTCGAGTAATGTTTATAGAATAGATAATTTTATTTAATTTATAAATGAAAGCCAAAGCCCATTTGGGCTGCTTATTGGTGGTGGCATTTTTTTTCATTTGTGTGCATATACACACACACTATATAGCCTAATGTATTTTCTTTTTGGATAATTCAATTTTCAATTCAAAGGAATTTCAATTTTTTCTAATATGATGCCATATCTTTCTTGTTAAAATCTATCAGTTGGCAAATTGTTAATACATACCTGTCAATAAGTCACCTGTTTTAAGTTTGGATTTTGCACCATGGCACACCAAGGAACAGAATGTGTTATGATATCAGGATTTTGCAATAGATGGTGTTCCTGGAGTCCAATAAATGACTGAAATCTTGTATCCAGTAATGAATTCTGTAATGAAAAAAATGACAAGGTAAATGATAGGCCTATATTTGTTGATATTTGGCATTTATATATACATTTTTTTTTTAATGCAGACCATTATTTAAAAGTCCAGCGCAGATCTCAGTGATGCAGCATGCAGAAAACAAGGACATTTTTAAACAAAAACACACTCAGCTCTTCAGAATCAGTCATGTGGGCACTTTGGTCACACTGAATTGTCCCGATGCCACTGAGTTCATTGTTTAGGCATGTCCTAATTTAATAATTGAATAAAATGACTTAGCTAGTCTGTAGTCTGATTGTGAGTCAAAAAGAGGCAGAAAGAGAAATACTTTCTCAAAATGTCTTAAAATTGCCGATTTCTCTCCGAGTGTTTTAGCAAAAAACACTCTGAACATAGCATTAGCAAGTTGTTTCCTGCAGATATTGAAGTAGGTTAGGGCACATGCTAACTGTATAGTAAGTTGGAAGAGCCGTGGAGATTTATATAGATCTTTATTGATTGGGACTTAAAATCCAATGGAAAGCTTCTGGCTTGTTTTGTTTTTTGAAGTCGACTGTTGATGATGTCATTAATAAAAACACAAGAGAATGGAATACTTTGCAACATGCCACAATTTGCAGTTAATTAGCACAAAATTATACAGATGCTGACAGACAACGGCAACAATGCAATGCGTTTTTGTGTAATAGATTATTGATGCACATGTCGGCATAACATAATGACATTTACGCAAGATATAAGCCTACTCGCTGTCACAGTCCTGCTCAGTCACAGTTTTTACTTTTCGACCTGGTTTGCATGTAAGAAGATGAGGGGATCGATGTGGGCTGGATGGAGGTTCGAACAGCCAAGAATCTTTTGCAAAGCTTGGCCAAACGGGGAAAATTGTTGTGCCTCGAGCACCTCCTCTAGTGGTCACACATTGCTTAATCACATGATCAGCGCGATTATTCGACGTCAAGCTTAAAGCGTCATAGCAGAGCATTATTTATAATCGAATTGTCTGTACAACCCCTATTTTATACATACAAAAAGTCAAGAAAGTTCAATATAGTTGTCACTGTTTATGCAGACTTTCATGACCCAGTCCAACTCTGATGATTGTTCTGAGAATCCCATAGCCTAATTGAGCTATTTGTCTGTCAACTAAATTAGTGTTGCTTTTGCGTCACTGGACATGTTGTACTTCAAAGGGCCTAAAGATTTAACTCTTGGTCTTCTCTTTTTCCTGGAATGCAAGTGCTGCACATAATCAATCTGTGTTGATGGGGGATTTATGGGATTTAATTTAATTGCCTAGGCTTGGGCAATAAATGGAAAATAATGATTTAACTACATGGAAAAAGCTTGTTTACAACTCAGGCGAAAAGCATATTTTTCCATGTCCTTCAGACATCTTCACAAATCTTCTTGAAAATCCGATTACAGATAAACTAATTTTACTCCCTTTTTATGTGTAGTACCTTTTATGTGCAAAGTAGGTTAGTTGACCATAATGCCATGACAAGTTGAAATCTTAAAAGTATCCAAATGGCCCAAGTCATTTCACTGTATAATTCTTATTTTTTTTTATATTATATACATAATATAATTATACATGGCACTCCTTGTGCTTCCAATTACTCAATTGATTTCAGATGTTGTCAGCATAAATCAATGTGGTAATTTCTAGAAAGTTTGTTTGTGCCATTGTTCATAAAAGAAATAACTCAAAACTGCAAAACCTTATTAAAATTATAATTAGTTGGTATCAGTAAGCTATATTAGCTCATATTTATTTTCATGTAAAAGCCAATATTAAATTGATATATTTTGTTTAAATAAATACAATTAAATAAATATACAATCAATTAAATAAAATGAAATGTTACAAATTCAAAAATGGAAATCAATTTTGAGATTTAACAAATAAAATTGTATTGTTTTTTTTTTTGTGTTGCTTGATGTAAATTTTTTATGCCATTTGATATCATTAATAATAAATATATATTTTTAAGATTAATGTTGAGTTTGCATTTAAATGACAAATCTATAGTCTCTAATATTTGCTGGTATCGATATATTGTGCATCCCTAAACATCCCATTTGATTGTTCATGTTTGGTCCGTGTCTAGGATGCCAGGCAGAAGTTTCGTTCTGTGCTGGTGGAAGCCACTTTAAAGCTGGATGAGCTGGTGAAGAAGATTGGAAAAGCGGTCGAGGAATCGAAGCCGTACTGGGAGGCCCGCCGGGTGGCACGACAGGTGAGGCCAAGAAAATCAAAACAAGAACCCAATATTATCTTCCTAAAGCCAACTTCACCCACACAGCGTCTGTTTTTAGTTGGCTTTCCACCATTTTGTCTGTGGTGTGTTTTCTTTTATCATTCTCTGGAGATTGCTTTGCTATCAACTTGTTATCTGAGTAACTCTAGATCTGTCACAGGTGGTTGGCTTCATTCAACAAGGCGACTTTGCAGAGAAAGCGAGAGAGAGAGAATTTTTAAATGCTCAATTCTCATTTCCCCTTTCTCAAAGACCTGTGCTATTCTAAGAGCAGATTATCAGTTTATTTCAGTTAGCGAATTGCAGCTGGGGTGTTGAAGGGGGAGAAATGGCTGTAAAATTTCTCAGCTTTGACTTGTAAAAGCAAAGTTCCTCTGATTTTATAGTATACAGCATTTGGTGAACTTTATTTGACTGAATCAGTAACAGGAGAGTTGACCTGATCTGAAACTGGGGCAAGATAGTGTTGTGCTTTTCACTCCATGAAGGAAGAATTTTTGGTGGCCTATTTAATTTCACTGTTTCCTTGGTGGTAAAGGAGAGCGATGTGCCCTTTAAAGTTATTTTCTTCAGGGACAAACAAAAGTGTTTTTATGGAAACAGTCCCGTTTGGGTTGTCAAGCTCATTTATAACGAAAAATGTGGAGATGATTCATTTAAACTGGTTTAATTTGTCTTCGCTCTTCTGAAGGATGAGCTTTGAAGCTTCCCGATGTTGACTCGTCTTATTCCGACGCCTGGCACTAGACAGAAGTTTTGTCTTGTGTGGAGTTTGCGTTGGGGTTTGGAATGAACTACAAGCCGGTCTCTTTGAATCCAGCTTCTACTTTTGTGGAAAGCTGGCTAAAGTTGTGTCGCTCGAGTTGTCTTCGCTGATACGGAGAATGGCGGCAAATACACAAACCTGAACACACTAATCCCTCTTATTTATTTTACTGTACAGGATTATAGAGGCAATCGTAGTGATCAGAGAAGGGCTCATTCAGCCCATTACGCAATTGTTTAAGCATTTATGGATTAAAAAAACAGCTATTTTTAACATGCAATGTTGCATAATGCACCTTTAAATTATTATTTGCTTGCTTTAGAATTTTTATGCCATTTGATGACTAATATGGTCATTATTAGTAGGCTTTTTATAATTGGTCTTTACTTGATATACCATTTGTATGTAATATCTGTTTTTGTCTATGTGGACAGGATATTCTGACCCAAAATCCCAAACGAGTGAGACCGTGACATTTATGGTTGTCATGTGTAACAGATATGTCAGGATTTACACTGCATGATCAGTCTTTCTCTCTCTTTCCTCTGTGATATCTCTCTGCAGTGAACACTTGACTGCAGTGAAGCTTTAACTGTTTCATGTCTCTCTCCCCCCACCTCCGTCTCTGTCTGAACATCTCCCCCTGAATTTCCATCAATACATTTAGAAAAGCATTTCAGACAACCACTTATGACCTCTTCTGCCATTTTTATTTTTCGCAAGCATCAGTGGAAATCCCCCCCTAATTCAATTGTTACCTTATTTAGAGCGAATCCCCCTCCCCCTCTGAGCTTTTTCTTGGTTTGAAATCACTTCTGCAACAGACAACATCCTTTTTTCTTTATATATGTGTATGTGCTATATTCAGAGAAGCAGCTGGCTGTTTTATCTACAGCGCATATTTCTTTCTAAATTAAAAGGCCTTGTCTCGTTTTTAAAAAGGGTCAGTTTGCTGTCCCATGACGGCTTGTTTATCTACAGTATATTTTCTCATACAAATGTGATTTCTTACTCACAATCTGGATTTAGAGTGCCCCACTTCAAAGTCTAGTTTACACTAAATACAATCGTCACACCGTCCATCACAATCCTTTGAAAATATGCATGGCTCACAAGGCTTCAGCTGCAGTTTTCAGAGTCTTTTAGCTCTGAAGGCTGTTGAAGGCTCTTGAGTTTAAATGGAATCAGTGATGAGGTATAATGAATGCAGGAAACTGTATAAGCACCACGTATGACTGGTTTGCTGAAGTTTTTTCAGAACTTTTCTCATATTAATAATTCAGAACACATTTCTCATTAAGAGCTCCTCTGAATAATGCACACAAAACATACTCAATTCTCATACATACATTGGTTTTCCGGCTACTGTACTTCCAGTGTGCTTGTAAAAATGATTTTGCTGGGATGGGTTTGTGAAGACTGGCGAAGAGCCGTGAGATGTATTTTAAAGGTGAATTAAATTAATGAAGTTGCGTATTTTGATGCAATTATTTCGGTAGCATTAGAGGGATAGTTCACACAGAAAGGAATATTTTCATAATTGAGTCACCATCATGTCATTCCAAATCTGTACGGATCTCTTCTGCAGGTACAAAAGAAGGTCCAATGTTGTTTTGGCCATTTACACTGCTAGTACGATTTTCTTAAAATTTTTGAAAGAAGTCTCTTATGCTCACCAAGAATGCATTTATTTGATGAACAATACAGTAAAAAACAGTTATATTGTGAAATATTATTTCAATTTAAAAGAGGTATTTTCTATTTGAATACATTTTAAAATGTAATTTATTACTGTGACGTTAAAGCTGAATTTTCAGCATCATTACTTCAGTCTTCAGTAGGGTTGGGTATCGAGAATCGAGTATCGATTGGAACCGGTACTAACTTTTCGTTTTTCCCGGAATCGTTCAAAAGTTCAAATTTTGATTCCTAGTTTCACAGTCCGCCAACCGGAAGAAGAAACCGCTTAACAACACCAACGACGAAGCGTCTACCGGAAGTGTTGGCATAACCGCGCGAGACGAACATGGGTAGCTTACGTCGGCGGTCCAAAGTGTGGCTTCACTTTTCTAAAAAATAACAAAATCTCGGCAAAATCCAAAATTTGTGACAAAAGGAGTATTTGACAGAAGGAGTATTTCCTTCAGAAAGACTGTTGGTTAGCAAGGTTAGCTAAACTTTTTTGACCCTGCCTCTTAAAAGAATCGGAATCGAGAATCGTTTGGAACCGGAATCGAAATCGGAATCAGAATCGTTCAAATTCAAACGATACCCAACCCTAGTCTTCAGTCACATGATCCTTCTCAAATCATTGAAAACTGTATGTAATCAAAATTACATACTTGCCCAATAAAGCAAGCAAATATCGAAAAGCAAGTCTGTTTGTTTCTCTGATCCTAAGAATTAAACAGGCTGTTTTTGCTGTTGTACCTTTGAGACTTGTAATGTAAATAACTAGCATAATGATTTGCTAGCCATGTGTTTAGCTAATCAGTATATAACCACAATGTAGAGTGTGGAAATGAGTGCCAGTGCTTAAGTGCTGTGAACATTAGACTGTCTAGATACAACACTGAACTGCTCTGTTTTAGAAGAGCAAGGGAAATCATTTTGCCGTGATGTGTCCTCAGAGCACACTTGAACTCATGGAAGGACCTTTCTACTGTCGATTTGTCATGCCCAATGATGGTTTCAATGGTCTCACGCTGCACTTCGGTTTGAGAAGCGGGTCCCACTCTTGTCAGATGTCCCGCCAGCAGAGCTAAAACACCTGCAGCTATGTGTTGGTGTCATGAAACTCTCTCAGAATGCCACTGTAGTCTTCTCATAAAAATACGAGTAGCTTGAATATAAATTCTTTCGCTTTATGACTACCTCAGATGTCCTCAATGTGAACTTGTGTTTTCTTAAAAGCCTGGATTATCGCAATGTTTGTGCTTTTCCTGGTTGTATGCTGTCATGGGATAATTAAAAATAATGTGGTTTGTTTGTTGAGTAAATACTTAGTTTACAGCTTTGACATTTAGCCTTAAATATTGTTGACGTTCATAGCAAATTAGCCGTGATTATTACTATGACGCATACATTTGATTATAGAGTTGGATACAATTAGACTAATAGTACACAAGGCCAATGTTGAAGAATCCTCAAACCCTATAAGACATAATGTAATATTGTGAAGCATTCCCAGCTCACAAAAATATGTTCTTAAAACAATTTGAAATGTTATTTATTTTATAAAAGTTTAAAAAAACTTTTTTGGTTATGGAAATATTACATTATGCTTTCTTGGTGGTAAATTGCTATAGATGTTTAATGGTGACTGCATGGCACCAAAGCAGATTTATTGCAATCAGTTTATGAGTCATAACCCCTCTGCTGCCTTCCACCTTCAGTCAATAATCTTTAAAGAATAAGCTGGAGAATTTCATAATGGCTATATTTATCACAGCTACACTTTTTTTTTCGTAATGAGGATGTATTTGGGGGGTTATTGTGTAGAAACCCATTTTGGCCCCAAATCAGCTCATGGTTTATTTTCTGCCACAGAAAAACTCACGTTTTAGCTTGAAGTCCCAGTAGGCCATGTGCGTTGAAGTAATGAAAGCATTAGTCTTGAGAGGGGTGATCTCCAGGTCAAAAAGAGCCACAAATGATCTTGTTTTGATGCCAGTCAAATGAGATGTACAAAAGCATTTCAAACGACTTTAACAAATTGTCATGGTTCTGGCATAATGACATCAAAACAGCATGTCAACTGGGTCACCATCGACCCAGAACATCTCATTATGAGGTTGTCGTCTCTGTGTAATTTTTGGGATGAAGGATGAAGCTTTGATGTAATACCCTAAAACTTTTCAAACGAAGAGAAGTACTTTTTCTGTCCATTGAATTGCAGTAAAGTTAATAATCCTCTTCGTCTATCGCTTTTTTCCTGGAATGAAATCCAATTCTTTTTGTGCTGCTTGTTAAATATTAAATGTGATTCATTGCAATGCCTCTGTGAAACTGATTTGAAGCTGTTAGTATTAACACGCTACTCCTCTGGTAATAACATTACACCTCAAGAGTACCTCTGAGCGCAATTTGAATGAATATTTTAACACGTTTTTCCCTGCATAAACACGAAAGCTTCTAAAGTTTTGGCATCTGCTGCCATTTTAAAGACTTAGTAGCTTGATTGTTGTCTTTTTATGGTTATGTTCACACACTAGTGCTGTCAATCAGTTAAAAAAGTTACTAATTAATCGACATTTTTTTGTAATTAATCACAATCACAGGTTTTTAATGTATGTAATCATTTCACATTTCTAAATGAATTTTGAAACAACAATGATTGTATATTTTTAATATTTGTTAAACGGCTTTTTTTTTTTTTAACAAATGAAGGCCAGTGTCTTGGATACCAATACTGCTACTGATGTCTCAATGATGAAATTGATTATTTTTCTCAGTTTTAGCAATTAATTGTAGCCATTCAACATTGCAATATTGAATTTTAACATTTATTAGGCTTTATAATAATCACATAAAGTCACAATCACATTATAATGTCACACTTATTTTATTTTGTTTCATTTCACAACTTTCTACACTTCTTTCTAGCCCTTCGATCTTTCTGTGTCCTTTCTTGGGTGAACTGGAGATCTGTCCTGCCATCTGCAGTGATCGCCTGTTGTTAGCCCTCTGTGGCAATGCGGCAGCATCATGTCAACTGTAAAGCCTGAGCTAAAAATAGCCTGTGTGTGAGTGAAGAAGGGATGGAGGAAAAAGGAAAGAAAAAGTAAATGAACTGAGCTGTCTCAAATGAAGAATGAAAGGCTATAATAGGACAGATTGGATGAAAGGTAGAGGATTATCCCTGGGATTATTGCGTATCCAATGGACTGCCAGTGTTTGATACAGTGCACATTCAGTTTTGAATCTCATAGCATTTAAAGGGATACTCCATTTTTTTTTGGAAATAGGCTCATTTTACAACTCCCCCAGAGTTAAACAGTTGGGTTTTACCGTTTTCAAATGTATTCGGCCGGTTTTCTGACATTTAGAAGAATATCACTAACCAGACAGTTTCTGGTCTCATTGACTTGCATAGTATATTTTTTTCCTACTATGGAAGTCAATGAGACTAGAAACTGTCTGGTTACGGATATTCTTCTAAATATCAGAAAATCGGCTGAACGGATTCGAAAACGGTAAAACTCAACTGTTTAACTCTGGGGGAGTGGTAAAATGAGCTTATTTCCAAAAAAAGTGGAGTATCCCTTTAAAGGGTACCTATTTTGGGTTTTTGAAAATTGCCCTTCATGTAGTGTTTAACATAGATCTAAGTGAACGAAAACATCCTGCAAAGTTTTAAACATGAAAGTTTATCGTATACAAAGTTATTGTCTCTCAA
Source organism: Cyprinella venusta (assembly GCA_038021265.1). NCBI lineage: Eukaryota > Metazoa > Chordata > Actinopteri > Cypriniformes > Leuciscidae > Cyprinella > Cyprinella venusta. The sequence goes on from CM075874.1 coordinate 26,007,709, forward strand.
AAACAAGAGTCGACTCTGAGTCGCTGATATGAATCGTTCGAAAAACGATGCTTTTCCTTTGTCTAGTTGACGTCAACTTGACAAGTTATTTGAATAAGAAACGCCCACTTATTGCGCTCGGACACGCTAGGGAAAACCGGAGCTCCAGGGGTGGCGGGCAAATCTGAAACTGGCCCAGGACAGGCCACCCTGCCTGGGCTGGCCAGGGAGGTCTGAGAGCATGGAGGTTTGGACCCACCGCACCTTTTTGGACACTGTCGTTTTTCGAGATCTGGGCTTCGGAAAACAATCATGTCGACGAGACGCTGTGTTTTGAAGTGCGACGCAAAAGCGAACTTTTTTCACCTGCCAAGTGAGGAGTATTTAGTGGCTGCAGTTCATATACAAGTGCTGCTATACCACACAAGTATAGCCCAAACTGTGTTCGCGTCATTTTGAAGATGATTGCTTCACAAACCTAAACGCTATAAAGTATGGATTCGCGAGCCGGCTCTATCCTAACGAGCTGAAGAGCAGTGGGTCGCGAGGACTGGAGTTGAGAACCCATTTAAGGTAATAGGAGTTCCGTTTTTCTGCACAAAGAATACCAATCACAACTGAGCAGTGTTGGGATAGTTACTCAAAAAAAGTAATTAGTTACTAGTTACTAGTTACTTCTGTAAATTGTAATGAGATTACTTTACTAGTTACTGCGTTGGAAAAGTAACTTCACTACTTATTACTTTACTTTCCTGTTTCTTAATTTACCGTGTACACTGTACATGGACGAACATCATATCAGTTTTTGCCCCATCATCACTTTATTGTAAAAATGTATACAAAATGACATGAAAGAACAATATCCCTGTCTGCACAAATAAATATGCCGTACTGTAAAATTCACAAACAAAATGGGGTTCAAATTCAAAATTTTAAAATGGTGTTTAACAAAGTTTCAAAACAGTCTGGGAGAATAGAACGCTTCTCCTGAGAACAAAACCAGCTTTTTATTCGACTCATGGTAATAATAATAATTAAAAAAATTAAGATGTCAATGAAAAATAATAAAATAAAGGTCACTTTATCCCATAAAATTCTTAATCTTAATTTAAAAAGTATTTTTCTAAACCTGGGGGATTAATGGTCGACAGGGGAAGCATGTCTACAATGAACCCTGCAACAATCCTGTTCATTTCGTTTTGTGTTATCCAAGACTTTCGAGCCTTGTTTGTTTACTTGACGCGTCCGAACGAGCGGAAAGGTGCGCGCTGCAAACAGCGCACGCGATGCCGCATCCGAGGATGAACGACAAGAAGCCGAACCTGCACCGAACATGTAGCCTACATCTCCGCAATGGCACCCAGTTTGCGCATCTAAATCAGATATTTATGTTTACAAAATGTGCCTAAGATCCATGTTTTATAAAATGTCCACGAAACTTAATGAAATGCTTAGTGAAATTAGAAAATAGAGATCGTTCATTTAGTTCTTAGCCTATATACATGTTTTTATATCCACATATTTTGTTCTATGTCACAAATAATAATCTTATGGTTTACTATAGCCTATATTTCACTCAAATATTTTTGTGCTTTCGAGCAATAAACTGAAAGTAATGTGAATATTGCCGAAACCCGTCTCTCTCTCTCCACTTCCCTCTCTCCTTCACTCAAATCGGTCTCTATGGGAACGGCGCACACGCACCACTAGACGGAACTCTCCACACAGGCAAACACGGCTTGGGTAACGCAGGAAAGCGCGTTCCTTTAGTTTAGTAAAGTAGTGTAGCTAGTTGCCAATATTTTCAGTGTAATGAGTTACTTTACTTCATTACCCAAAAAAGTAATATCGTTACTGTAATTCGTTACTTTGTAACTCGTGACTCCCAACACTGCAACTGACTAGGTCATCTGACCAATCACCGCAGATTAGCGTCACGCAAAGGCGGGTTTTAGACAAAGAACTCGCTAAAACGATTCATATGGGAGTCGGTGGGCAATTCAGGTAAAAATAAATGCATATTATAAGACAACAAAAGTGTTTTTTGTCATTGCATGCTTGTAAAATTGTTGTTGGGGACTCCCAGAACAATATTAGGAACATTTTAAATGCCATAATAGGTACACTTTAAGGTCTTATACTAGATATATGTATTAGGAAGGTCAGGAAGCAACGTGTAGTCTGTGTCTTGTCCACGACACAACAAGATTTTAGGAGTCAAAATCACGTAATCTGACACATTGATTATCGTAACAGACAAAAAAAATCATGTAATCTGAACCAGTCATAACATTCTCACACCGGAAGTGAACGTAAGTCACATTGTAACCGGTGCCTGTATAACAAATGTAACTATCATTTCATAAATAACCATATAATGTTTTACACTTGTTTGTGCTTATGTGTGTAGATGGATATGTAGATAGAGTAAGTAATATTTATGCATAATGCCGATCACAAACTTTGAATGAATTACTGGCATAATGAATTATGATTTTCTCCAAATTTCTGAGCTGGTTTATATGATCTCTCCGTATGCTTTAAATCTCTTCAAAGTAAGTGTGAAACTGCCTCATTCCCATTGGTTGGTTTAAAAACCCATCCTCTTTTGTTTGGCTTAGTCGGTAAGAGGTTTCCGCTGAGGTTTTCTGTCAGTGGGAGTTACGTGGAGATTAGAGTTAAAAAGTGATGGAATAGGAAAGGATTACGTTTTGCACAACTTTAGCATGGCTTGCTTTAATTCACCATAAAGGAAGTCCAAGGGTGACTTTTAATACGTCACCATACAGGAAGTTCTGTGCATTTGTAAAGTTTCACTCATTGCTTCATGGATTATCCACATAGTTGTTTACTGTGGCATTGCATTGTTTATGTAAATCCCTTCTGCCTTTTTCCTAGACTCAACTGGAAGCACAGAGATCCACGCAAGACTTCCACAGGGCCACGGAGGTACTGCGGGCGGCCAAAGAGACCATCGCCCTGGCTGAACAGAGGCTGCTGGAGGACGACAAGAAGCAGTTTGACTCAGCCTGGCAGGAGATGCTCAACCACGCAACACAGCGAGTGAGTGATGCAAAGGTGTGGGATGGTAGGATGAGGTAAACCAGGAAGTACTCTAACATGCCTGTTTTGGTTTATAGGTGATGGAGGCAGAGCAGATAAAAACACGCAGTGAGCTTCTGCACAAGGAGACCGCTGCCAAATACACTGCCGCCATGAGCCGAATGAAACAGCTGGAGAAGAAGCTCAAACGCACCATCAACAAGTCTAAGTATGCACCCAATCAAGCATTCAGTCAAACCATTTTGGCTAGTAGTCTTCGCTTATCATGTCTGATGCATATTACACACAAAACATGGCATGAGTATATTTATGGGGACTGTAGTTTTACTGTGTTGTTAAGGTTGATTTACTAGCGATTCTAGATTTACCCATTTCAAGGCCCAAAACAATTCCTACACAAGTACACAAAGTCAGTATAAAATATGTCACGCAATTTGTAATGCACCACCGTACATTGTTTTGTATTGTTATTGTTTCTACTTAGGCAGTTTTTGTCCATAATTCGTTTATGCTGAGAGTCAACCATCTGTGTCTGTGAGACTAGGCTCATGTTAAACCCTTAACTATCAGTTTTAGGGGGGTTTCTCACACGTGATGGTGATTCGGCATATCACTGTACCCTATTAATCCTCTCGCTTATCATTAGATAGCATGTGAACGGTTGCCATGGTAATATGCTTGATTATATTTATAGGCCTTTTCAATAGCTCTAATCACTTTTTCTCACTCTCTTTTTCAGGCCCTACTTTGAAATGAAGGCAAAGTATTACTTGCAGCTTGAGGTACTTATGGATGTTTCATGATAAGTGCTACATGATAAATCTTTTTTTAAATGAATAATTAGTAATTTAATTATAATTTCAAAATCTACAAATCTATTAAAGATTTACTTAACATTTAACAAATTTAAAAAAAAAAAATAATTTAAATTTTGCATTGAGAAAAAATGAAGAACTTTTGATAGGGGTTTGCTTAAAATGAGAAAAAAACGTGAATATTTACATTTGCTAATTTGACATATTCTCCAAAAACAATCTTCTCAAATATTTAATACAGAAATTATAAATGCATATTTTTAATTATTTAAAAATGTTTTTATAATTGAATCTATTTACATGTATGTGTTGGCCCTTTCTTTTTCTTTTTTCTTTTTTTTTGGCCATGCTTCCATGTTCCTTTTTTCATATCTTATTTAATGTCAACTCAGTCTTTTGTCCTTCCCTTTTAAGCAACTGAAGAAGAATGTGGATGACCTCCAGGCCAAGCTGACGCAGGCTAAAGGGGATTATAAGTCAGCCCTCAGGAACCTGGAGATGATCTCAGATGAGATCCATGAGCGGAGACGTTCTTCAGCCATAGGCCCGCGGGAGAGAGGTGTGGGTGCAGAGGGCGACGGTGTCATTGGTGAAGACTTGTCTGGCTTTAAGATGGAGTCTGATGGAATATCAAGTGAGTCCATGCAACATACTGTCTCTAGACAGCACTCCAGGCATCATAGACTCTCAGTAGGCTGCCTTTTAAAAATCATTGTGGGAAATTATAAGGCCTCGACCTGATTAAGATAATGTGGTTTGTTGATTTTTAAAAACCTTTGGATATAAAGGTTTATTTCTGTGTCTATTATAGTACATTTATGTCTATTTATATATAGCCTGACCATCTACATTTTCCAGAATCTGATTTTTCCTTTGTCTTCCTGCAGTGGCGTCTGGGTCCTTCGAGGATGAAAACTGCAGCACGAGTGCCATGTCAGAGGAGGACTCTGAGACTCAGTCCAACAGTAGCTTCAGTTCTGGGACGAACAGCCCTCTGGACTTGCCTTACCCTTTCTCTTCCTCATCCTCCTATTCCTCTGCCTCTCCGACCTCCACCTCCCCCTCCTCTCGCCCCTGCAGTCTGGACCTGCCCAGCACCGTCTCTCTGTCTGATTTTAACCTGTTGTCCCCCATCCTCGGCCCACGCAGCGAATGCAGTGGCGCATCCTCCCCCGAGTGCGACCTAGAGAGAGGTGAGATATTCTTAGATGCGTTTGCATTGATGGATGGAACCCAAATAACGCTACACTAGCACATGAGGGATTGAATTAAGGCTTGTTCTTGTTTCTCCTGTGAGACGACGCCATTTTTCTTTGTTTCCTGCCTGCTTGCACCTGTGCCCTCTAGAGGGGTTCATTAATCTCACTGAGGGTTAACTGTGTGGCTTTTCAGCGCCTAAATAAGTGTAAAACAATACCATATCTGCTAAAATGTGACATTTTCACATGAATAAAAATATCTAGAATAATTATAAAATTATGTATATTTATTATTTTTATAAAAAAAATAGTTTTACATTTATGTCACAAGTACATTTAGTACAATTATTGTAAAAAAATATAATATCCTTATTATAATAATTTCTACACAGTAATTAACATTTTATTATAATAATTTAATACACGAGTATAATTAGTTTAATTATTGAAAAATATATAAAATCCTTATCATTATTACATTTTTTAATTAAAATTGTATTATTTATAACTTATAACTATTATTTATAACTATTATAAAGCTTTTAAATAAACAGTACAATATATATATATATATATATATACACTCACGTAAAGGATTATTAAGAACACCAGGACCACACACCTAAATGCTTTGAGACAACTGCCATGTGATTGGTTGATTAGATAATTGCATTAACCCTTAATCGCTGTTTAAAAACTACGACACTTTAGGGGTTTGGGGTCAGTTTTGACCCCAGACTTTTAAAGAGTGATTGCATAAGGAAATAAACATTTTTATATGGAAAACTATATATCATTTTTTAAATTCACTTCTCAACTAATCATTTATGCTGTGTTTTTTTGGAATTTTTTAAGTTTTCTACCTATTTACTGCACAATTACATAACTAGGCCATAAATTGACACATGAAAAATGTCTTTTTAAAGAAAAAAACACTTAAATTATGATGATAATTAAATCTAAACAGTTTTTGGACATTGCTTTATGTGTTTGGGATAGAATACTACCATCTGGTGGTTAGTCGAAAAACAGTTTTTCTTATAGTTAAGGAATTAAAGTGCAATGACCACATCTTTCCAATAGGGGCCAATAGAGACTCATTCATTTTCACTTCATTTTTCTTGATGCTTCAAATCCTCATCACAACTTGATATATATGATATATATATATTTTGTGAATTGCACAAAATATGTTTGTTAAAATTAGAGTTTGTTGTTGTCTGATACATTTTGAATTATTTGTTTATGCAAATTATTATACATACATTTGCATAAATACTACAAATCAGCACTATGACATGACTGTATACACACACTTCATTTTAGAAAATTATTTATCAACTATTATTATTTTTTTTTTAGAACAAGACATTTTAGAACAAATAAATTTAATAAACCAAGTACATAAACCAATATAATACAAAACAACAGCACTAATAAACTGTAATGAACAGGATGCATACATGTGTGTGTTTGTGTGTGTGTGGCTGTGTGTGTGTGTGAGATAGAAAGCTCATTCCACTTTGTGTTTATGCTCTAGGACCAGCCCTTGAATTTAAAAAAAAATATTTTAGATTTATGCCAGTTTTGTTGGTTTTATTTGCCAATTTCTGTAAAAATGCTCTCTGTTGCAGTCATGGCATGTGTGTGTTTGTGTGTGTGTGTATGTGTGTGTGTATGAGATAGAAAGTTTGTTCTACTTTCTATTTGTGCTCTAGGACCAGACCTTGGTTTATATGTGGAACATTTCAGATTTATAATGGATTTACTTTTATTTTTTTGACAATCAAAATGGAAAAAATGATTTTTTTTCATTTTCCCATTCATTTTCAATGTGGGGTCATTTTGACCCCAAACAGCTTAAATGGTAAAGTTTTTTTTACACACCTTTAGAACAACCAAATCAAGCCCAGTTTTTTTGTGCATGTTTAGATAGATTATTTAGGAAAAGTCACCGAGTTTCATGTCCCTGAGATGAAGGGAACATTTTTAAATTTTCAAGGAAAAGTCCAGCGGGGTCAGAATGACCCCAAACAGCGATTAAGGGTTAATGTGAAATTGAACAGGTGTTCCTAATAATCCTTTAGGTGTATTGTATGTATGTACGTGTGTGTGCGCGCGTGTGTGTGTATGTATCCGTGTGTGTGTGTGTGTGTGTGTGTGTATATATGTATGTATATATATGTGTGTATGTATGTATGTGTATGTATATATATATATTACATATTTATTTTTCGTGGAAATGCATGAACTGATAAAATGTATACTTTGAATGAAATGTAGGTTTGGATAAAAGCGTTTGACAAATAAGTACATGTTAATTATAATTATACTAATATTTTGCTCTTTAATTACTGTGGTTGAGTAATCAGCTTCATTGTGTGCAGGTGACAGAGCAGAAGGTGCCGAAACCGTACTGGACAACGCTCTCAATAACAATCGTATAAGCAACACTAAAACAACCTTTGGCCTGGATAGCCGTTTCCGTCTGCTATCTCTAAAACTTAGCAGAAATGAAAGCAGTAAAAATCCTCAGAAATCCACAATCCTGCTTGATGGGATGTGACTGCAGCATTCCCATGGCGCTGATGTATTCATCCACATTCTGTGTGCTATGGAATGGCACTGGCAGCCACTCGTCCTTCACTTCAGTGTCTTCCCAGCCCATTCCCATACTGAACTTTCACTCGATCACACATGTGTGAGAAAAGCAACCAATGACACGATGTGCTGACTGCTGAGGAGGCAAATATCCCATTAGAAGGGGGAATGGAACTGGGTAAAGATTTGAAAAGACAACAAATCTCCATAAAATACATCAATTGTGAGATCAGCATTCCCATCAGCTAAAGAGTCTGAAGACACTTACGGATGATGTTAGCACTTGTTAATTAAGATGCATAAGAGATTAGTTAGGCTGTAGATTTATGCCACTTGTTGTCTTTTTAAAATTTGTGTAACTGTCATGGAAAATATACAGTCAGATTTGTGTGGCGGTATAATGTTACATCTGTGCATGAACAGACTCTCCTGCATGTCCTTCATAAACTCTCTTTAAAAAGGACTCAAAATCATCTGAGGAACCTCGGCCGCTGCACTTCCGCTGAGTCACTTCCGGTGACTCTCGAGGAAGTGAAGCCAAGCAACTGCATCACAGGACACCTTCTCAATGTCATCCGGAGACCTGCAGCAGATACAGGCTGATCCGTACAGGTCACTTCCATCTTCCTTCATAAGCCAAAAGTGTGAGCTTCCCTCCACGGGTGGACAGTGTGCATACCGCTCCATTTTTGTCTCTCTACGTAAAGAACAATCTTCATTTTCAATATAATAGAAAAAAAGCAATAGAAACAATTGTTTTGTGGAAGAATGGTTCAGAAAGTAGCGTAATAAGCTGGATCTACTGTACTTACATTGTTCTGAAGGGGACATGGGAATCCTTTTGATGGGTCTCACTGATGAAGACGGCGACTACGGAGCGTTTCATCCAGCTTGTGTGGTGCAGTAGGCACTGATTTCGACATCAATGGCAAAGTTTCAGGTCTAGTCATTAGGCTTTGTGTTTTTGTGTGACCTTGTCTCAGTTTTTTTTTTTTTTTTGCTCAAATGTTAGTTCTTTTGATCTGTTGCCGTTTTGAGAAAAGATGGTAAGAAAAGAAACCCTGTAACAGTATTTAAGTCATTTATGGCATCTAGTCTTTCGTTGTTTACAAAGCTTGTGTAATTGTTTTCAGACTGAAATAAAATGATACCTATAGCACAATTGTTAGTCAAGTAAGTCAAATAATCACTGTTGGCTTACTGCCATAAAACATTTTCTGTGTCTGAGACGATAACCCTGTGTGATATGCCACTGCGGCCTCAGTTTGAGTACCGGCTTGCATTCTTTTTGTGCTCTCTACTTAATAATAAAAATATTGGGCAGTCTTCAGTGTATGATCCTTCAGAAATCATACTAATATGCTGATTAATTGTCTAGAAACATTACCAATGATGAAAACAGCTGTGCTACAGAGGTTATATTTACACGGAAACGATTCTGAAGAGAAAACGCAAAAGTGGCGTTGCGTCAACACTTTTTATTCTGCGTTTATGAGCGTTTTGTGTGGAAAATTCCAAATACTTTTTGTGCGCAAAAACAAACAAAAATAACGACTTTATTTCAACTATTCACTTCCTTCTCTATAGGCCTGTTGTGAGTTAACGTAGTGTGATTGCGTAGAGCTACGTCACATGTAGGCTCACTCAGGCTCACTGTGTGTGATGCGTGTGACGTACAATAACGGAAGCTTACGCTATTAAACTGACTCGAGGCAGAGGGAGAAATAAACAAATAGTTGAAATAAAGTCGTTATTTTTGTTGTTTTTGCGCACAAAAATGTTCTCGTCGTTTGATAAACTTAAGATTGAGCCCCTGTAGTCACTTGGACTATTTTAACGATGTCCTTTAATGACTTTTCAAGGCCAGCAAGTCATTCCCTCAAGAAGCCAATGGACTTACAGGAGTGATCTGAATGAAGGTCTTACAGGGTTGAAACAACATGAGGGTGAGTAAATACTGACAGAATTTTCATTTTTGGGTGAACTAACCCTTTAAAATTTCCTCTCTGGAGGGTGGTTTCACTCTTTTGCGTTTTTAAGCCTCAAAAACGCCGTCGCCGTGTAAACGAAAGGCACATCCGATAAAATATTTTTACGTTTTCACCCACGAGCGTTCTCGTGTAAAAACAGGGCCATATTTTGACGACACGGTGGCGGTGCCAATTTTTTTCTGTTTTTTTTTTTTTTTTTTTTTTTTTTTTTTTTTGAATAAAAAAGTTAAAAAGAGCAGCATTTTCTTTTTGAATTTGTAATTTTATAAATGTCTTTTTCTGATTACTTTTGTTCCATTTATGCATACATGCAGAAAAAAACATTTTCTTTCCAAAAAAAAACAAAACCCACTTAATAACCCCAAACTTTTGAATGATATTGTATGCCTATGAAATATAGGCCTATGGTAGAAAATGGCGCTACCAAGCTCATGGGTTGAATTCCCAGGGATCAAACATACAGCCGATATCAGTATCAGTGTATCAGTGTATTGGATCAGTGCATTAGATCTTAAAGTGACAGCAGCCTAATAAGGACAAAGAAAACAAATTCACTGCTCTTTACTGAATAACTTTTAAAACATTTATAAGGATTCATCTGTTTAATTTATTATTATTATTATTATTTTATTCAACGTTTCTCCCTGAAAATTTACTTGTATTTACTTATTTTAAATTTATATTAGTTAGGCTAGTACTTTTAACTGTGGTATTGAAATATGAATAGAGAATTATGAATGTTCACCAGTAGGCTGGTGTCTAATCGATTGTTTTTGCAAAAGTAGTTTAATGGCTGGTAAAAAAATATTTATGGCTGGTAAAAGTCACCAGCCATTGGAAGGCGTGGCAAAAGGTTAAGTTTTAGACACAAAATGTAAATATCTAAAAATGAACCATGAAGAATAAATGCTGTAAATGTAGTTATATAATAAAAACTTGTTTTTGTAGGTAATTCTGTTATAAAAAGTGGGATAATGTCTGATGACATGTACACAATTTTAATCTCTGCAAATAAATACATCAGAGCAAATGAACATAAATCAAAAAGCATGTTAGACAGAAGAACTTTAAGCATTTGTACACCCAATACGGAACATCATCCTCAATCATGCGTGTCCCTTTATGATGTAATAACATCCAGGTCATTGTAATAATGTTCTGTAAACATTCAGTAAACTGACTGACAATTGATGCGCATGATGGGCGGTGGGGGAAGCAAAAAAACCAAAAACAAATAATTATGCTTTAATAGAGCTCCTGCAGCTGACGTCACGCAATCTAAACTCCGCCATTTTGGCAGGCAAATCAGGGGAGCGCCAGAGCGGCTGCGGTTGATTTAAAGTTTATTTAAAATTTAAAACCATACAATTGCAAAATGACTTCGGGGAATGTTTAAACTGATTAACCCATTTAATCCCACTATAAAGATATAAAAGAATAAAAGAATAATTGTACAGTAGTGTCAGTAAAGATAGCCTAGCCTATTATCATTATCCCATAAAACACAATGTTTCATACACTTTCCATAAACGGTTTTTCATTTTTTTATTTTATTGATTATTTCAATGGACAACTAATGACACATCATTAGGCTTTTTTCATGTCTGGGAAAAAATTTGGGAAGTCAAAAAAGACTTGAAGAGATCCCTTCACCAGTAATTAATTTTTCTATGACCCTCCAAAACGATTGGGAAAAAAGCATGACCCTCCCCGATAATTTATTGATTACTTCTGTACTGGTTTGCGCTGGCAAAGATCAGATAGCCTTTTTTTTTTTTTTTTTTACAACTAACAAACGACTAAACTCCTGCTTTCTCATCATACTAAGGCTGTAACAATATACCAAAATTCGGTTCGTATCATGATTTTTTTTTATTTTAGATTTAAAAATAATAATAATAAAATCACGTTTTTGGTGCTGATGGTGCGTTCATGTAACAAGGGTGGCGCTCCAAAGTATCTAAAAGCTGCAAAGAACCGGTAAAGGTAATGATTATGAATATGTCAAATATAGCAAGGAGACATTTGAATTGTTTATTATTAAACAAGGTTTTTCTGTGTCAGTGTGTCGTCTTCAAGATATGAAGTTGATGATGCTGACTCGCGATCTTCACAGTAACGCACCAGAGAGAAATGCACATTTCATATGGATTATTACATAAGCATGCAGAGATCATGTTTTTCGTTTTTAAATGTTCTGTTTTAAAAGTAGACATCACGCTTTCTATACATTTATGTTGTGAGGCAAATAGCCTAACAACGTTTACGGTGAATTTCGGTTTATTTATGAGAGTCCAGTTCACGTGCCGGCATCTGTTTCTTTTCTGTCTTGTACATTTACGTCTTATTTATTTAATCAAGGCAATTGGTTGATTAAACATTAATTAAAATAAGATAGGAATTGTATAAGATACAATTAGGCTAGGCTACTTTAAAGAAAGGGTGCTTTCTGAAGTCTGTGAAAGTTTTAAAGTCACTTTCGGTCTATAATGGAGAACTGTCATGTCCGTTACATTTTTTTCCCCTCATAAATGCACGAAAAATAAAATAAATAAAAATATATGTTCTGTGGAGGCTGACTCTTCTTCCTCCTATAACCTACATTCAGGAAAACTAACAGTTCCTTTATCAATACACATGAAAAGCACCCCGGGAGCATTATAGATCTACATAGATTATACATAGATTATGTATTTTTGAATTAAAGTGTGCTGTGAACTCTGTTGCCTTGAAACTAAAGCTGCCGTCATTCATTCACGTCCAGGTCCCTGACCGTCTTGCCTGCCAATATGGCGGTTTAAACAGAGTAGGTCACGTGACGTCCGGAGCTCTATTATATGCGTTTAAGATGCATATCTCACTCTCTTCCTTTTTTGGATAAAAGTGCATTCATTCTCTGCCCACAAAAGAGAGAAGTGACTGTGTTCCCTGCAACAGTCTTTCTACCTTCACATAAGCAAAGACCAGAGGAAGAGCCCTTAGTATGAACACAAAACATATCCCTCTGATCTATCATCAGACATCATTAATATACAGCCTTGCTTTAATGCAAGTCTCCTGAGTTAAAAACAGTCATTTCAGTTCAAGTCTACACATTATTTTTGAATGAAACTTTGGACTGCAGAACTACTGTAAGAGGAGTGTATTTTTGGCTGATTGAACACACTTCCTCTGAGCATGGCACTGTCATGAGCAGTCCTACGCTATCAATCACACACTAACATGATGACAAACATGGCACTATGTCAGATACCGTCTGTGGGTGGGGATTATTTATTTCGGTAAGCGAGAGTGTTTGTGCCGTGAGCACTGGCTAAAGCACCTTCAGCGTCTGTTCAGTCTGCAGAACAATCCGGTGGGTCGATAATCTCGAGCCATTATTGCAGCTGAGATACGCGCAGTGGAATGACACTGCTGAAGTCCAGGAAGAATGGGCCTTCTTGCTTGGGCAGGAAGGTAGTGGGGATGACATTGTAAATCCCAGCAGGGAAGTTCTCAACATCCATATAACAGAAACCGCATCTGAGAAAAAAGAGATCAGACTCGGTCATATAAGGAAGGATAATGAACCGTTTTGAATCGATTTTAAAAGCGCCTTAATCTTTGAACTACTTGTGCAGACCATCAACAAAGCTAACAACCATGCTATCTATCAAGATGAGATGGTGGATAAACCATTAAACATTTGCCTCAGTCACAAGACTGTTTTAGAAAATGATCAACTACTGAAAGTCTGACCTAGATTTTCAAGCATTTGCATGCTGATGCTAAAGTGGAACGATCTATGCACGAATGGGGATATAAACAGGCCAGCTGCCTGTTTGTATACAGAAATATATATATATATATATATATATATATATATATATATATATATATATACCAGCCTGTATTCATAATAGCATGCTATATCTGCATATATACCAAAATATACCAAGGAAGTGCCAACTGGGTCAAGGGTCTTATGAGGGTATGGAAAAATGTATAAATTACTATTCAAAAGTTTGGGGTCAGTAAGATTTTTTTTATTTATTCAAGATATTAATACTTTTATTCAAGAAGAATACAAGATTTTCTCATTGTTACAGAAAGTTATATTAAAAAACAGTTCCTATTGATCAAAGAATCCTAAAAATCAGCATAACAAAATGATTTCTGAAGGATCATGTGACACTGGAGTAATGGCTACTGAAAATGCAGCTATTGCCATCACAGATATTATATTATATACGTGTATTATTATTATAATATTTCCCAATTTCTGTTTTTACTGTATTTTTTTAAATAAAAACACAGCCTTGGTGAAACTTTCAAAAACATTAAAAAAAAATCTTACCAACCTCAAATTTTAAAATGATGAATGATGAGGGAATCATCATATTTGAGGGCCTTGGCATTTAAAATCTGTATTACACAATCAAGAACAACTGAGATTCAGTCTCTCTAAACCTTGGAAATGAAACAGCTATAACCACATTCTGAATTTCATCTTCGACAACACAAATCAAACCCTTCCAGGCCTCAGCTGCAGTGTTTGAAGGTCAGATGTTGTTCGTGGGTAGCCATTATTCAGATTTGTTACACACCTACGTAGGTTCGTACAGGAAGTAAGACTGGAATTACTGACGACTCGTTTCAAGAATTTCAGAATCAGTACTTTCTATTGGGAGAACTTTGATCGTTGAAACAGCTATACTACACACTACATACAAAGGTATTATCTGAAAAAGCATAATCTACTGATTGAAATGTATTGCATATAATGCCTATTGTTTTACACTAATGCAAAAAGCAGTACACTAGCACTCCATCCCAAACATAGCCAATGTGCCTAATTTGGGAGAATGGAAATGGAAATGGTCACAGGATTAAAGCAATCATATAGACATCTAGTTTTCTTCATCACAAAGAGAGTATTTCTTTACCGATAATCTCCACTGCCCCGCTTTTGAGAGCCTGATGATCCAGAATCCGCTGCAGTAGAAACAGTCACCACCTCAAAGCCCACACTGTACTGCCTGCAGGGAGAAAGCCAAACTCGTTTATATTCACAGACATCACGCTACATCATACATCCTCACATCACTGAGAACACACTCTCACACTCAATGACAGAAAGGTTCTGAAAATGTGTAGGTGTTTCTTCCATGAAGGAGTGATTACAGAGGACGGCCCTGTCAATCCTGGTGTCAAGGGAAATCTGACGGCCCGTGAAATCTTCCACCCGTCTTATGGCTAAAATGACTTTTTTGGGGCATGTTATAGCTATTTATATTTATTTTCATCTTTTTTATCAAAATACAGCAATTATTAACTTTTATATTATCAGATATTACATTAAATACAATATGGGGTCAGTAAGATTCTCTTAATGTTTTTGAAAGAAGTCTTTGATGCTCACCAAGGCTGCATTTATTTAATCAAAACTACAGTGAAAAGAGTCATGTGAAATATAATTACATTTTAAATATATTTGAATATATTTCCAAATGTAATTTATTCGTGTGACGGTCATTCCTCCAGTTTTCCGTATCACATGACCCTTGAGAAATCATCCTAATATGCTCAAAAACATCTTATTTTCAATGTTGAAAACAGTTGAGCTACTTAATATTTTTGTGGATTCTTTGATTAAAAGAACGTTCAAAAGAACAGCATTTAGTTGAAACATTATACTGTCGCTTTCGATCAGTTTAATGCACCACTGCTAAATAAAAGTATTAAACTCTTACTGACCCCAAAAGTTTGAATGGTAGCGTACCAAAATGTTTATGGATAATACATCTAACCAAAGCAAACCTTTATGAAAATGAAGAAAACTACATATTTAAAAATACCAATTTTTCTTAAATGATAAAGGCCTTCAGATCATATTTTGATGTTAAGATGTCAAGGGACATACATATCACGATTACTATTACTTTGAAATGTAATGAAACAAGGGAATTGTGTCCTCTGGTGGTGTGGAATAAAATAACAAGCAGTCTGACCTTGAGCCACGGAGTTCGATGAGGAGAGGGCCTGTTTTCTCCATGTTGAACTGGTATATGGGGTTGTTCTTGAAGCTATCTTTGTAGTTTCCACAACCTCCTGCACTGGCCCCCTTCCACTGCCCATTTATCTAAACATAACAGCAAAAAATAGAGAGATGTTACAAACAATCTGGAAATAGCGAACAACAATAACCATCACCACAAAAAGTAGAAGTATGAACTCACTCTTTTGGTGTGGGTGAAGGGTGTTGGGATTTTGACGAAATTAAACTTGCATACCGAGTACACCTAAAAAGGGCATATTCATGACAGTATTTAATAATATGATTCAATTACTATGAAAATAAAAGCCATCACACTTAAATGTGTCTTACCCTTAGTGTGTAGTTGATGGTGTTTTGTTTCTCATACTGAGAGACCACCAGTGTAAAGGTGTGAGTTCCAGGACTAGTCAGTTTGATCTTGGTTAAGTAGTGAGGGCTGTTGATCCTGATGCCATCAATGTAGGGAGGAGGTTCAGCTTCAGAAAAACACAAACCAGGGCACACAAAATGTAAGTAATGAACTATAAAGAAATCCGATATACACAATTTCTTCAGTGTCTAATTTTACCTGGATAATAGACTTTCTTTCCATCAGTCTTGTAAACTACTAAAGTAATAAACTCCCGATTTTGAGCGAAGTCATCCTTGAGAGCGAATGAGAAAGTAAGAACATTGTAAGAACTAGTACTCTCAATCTGATTGTAGTGCACTGCACTTTTAACTGTGGTTTTACCTTGTCAGTGATGTGTCTGGTGAGTAGCACCCATACTGCAGCGCCCCCTTGGGGACACTGCACCTCCAGCTTGTACTGAGGGTTATTGGCCAAACTGTAGACGTCCTTCACAGGTCCCTGTTTGCAATCCCAGCTACTACAATAGCATAATGCACATATATTCTCAGAACAATTTTTTTTGCTGTTTGGCTGTTCACATGATCTTTTAAATGTGGTCAATATCAGATTCGAATGTAAGCTTGTTTCAATAAAAATAAAGGTAATTGCGAATTTTCTTACAATTGCAAGTTTATATTTTACTATTCTGAGAAATAGTAAAAGTCAGAATTGTGGTATATAAACTTTGTACAATCCCAATTCTGCCTCTTTTCTTGCAATTGTGAGATATAAACTTTAATATGTGAGTTATAAAGTCTGAATCAAGAGATATAAGGCCGTGGAAGCCAGCGATTATTGCACAGGCGATTGAGACGAATTGGCAATTGAACAGGCGATTGAAGGCAGAGATCATATTTAAATATTTACGATACAATTCCTCAAGATTTGCTTGTATAGAACTGCCAAAATAATACTTAGGACTTCTAACACTTCACTGAGTCACATTATATGAGCAAACAAATGTGGGCCACTTTTTCCCAGTCTAAACATAGCCTATCACCAAAGACTTTGACAGAATAAATACTATTGATGATGTAAAAGGAGTCGGACCTTTGTATACATGAGGATTCTTTGAACAGTGCCGGATTCCAGCTCAAGTAGATGACATCATAATACTGGCACAAGTCTTCCCAGATGATCCAAAACACCCCTTAAAGAAAAACACACAGGTGTTGAGAACTTTTACAACATTTGTCTATGTCATTAGCTATGTTTCCATCCACACGTTTTTATCCAAATTAAGTGATATCGAATGAAAAATGCCTTATGGAAACAGTAAAATTTGATTTAATTTCATGTCGACTCAAATGAAATACTTTTGGTCTCATTGGATTTTATCTTGATCAATATATGGCTTATGTGATAAACGCTCATGGAAACATTATTTGCTGAATAAAGAATGAATTGCGATTAAGTTTTAGATCATTTTATGGTTGCAACCCACCACACAAAACATAGAAGAAGTTTTAGTTAATTTTCACCCAATATGTCCGCTCTGTTTGCATTGCGATATTGATCATTTGTTGGTAGATGGCGCGATCCATTTTGTCTTGCAAAAGTTTGCTTGAATTTTGGGAGATTCAGTGCAAAAATTATTGGAAATGCCTTAAAATGTCTCAAATCAATTCGATATAACAATTTGATCGCAAAACAGCATGGGACGTCATTACACACAGGTTTTTATTTGCTTTAAAGCTGCTTTATTCGCATGAGTCATTTTGACCAAACTTTAGATAATTCAATAGACAAGTGGATGGAAACTTGGCTATTGTTGGATAAGCACTGGCTTACCATTGTCAAACTTCTGTGCGGTTTTAGGGTCAAAATTTAGGTATTTGAGAAGATCTGGTGTCCAGTTCTTTTCGTCACGTTCGCAATAGCGACCTTTCCACCTGAGATGGCTCCATGGGTTCTTTAGCTGGAGGAAGCGTTTACCCTGTGAGAACAAGGAGAAGATGATGATCTTTTTCCTGTCATGAAACCTCTCTAAGAAGAATATGTTTAACATTGACCAGGGGTTATGGGCGTCACCTTATATTCCCTGATGTCTAAAACAGCATAAGCATGTGTGGGCACTAAACCCCACTTCTCGCCCTCCTCCTCAGTCATCACCCCTGTCGCTGTGGTGACGAGAACATCTCCTCTGTGAAATCTGCCAGATAGATCAGAATTGTTATTGTTAACAAAAACTGGAACTATTAAAAAAAAATATTTAGTAAATATATACCACTGTGCAAGTGGTTTTTGGATATTTTGATACAAAATTCTTACATATTTTATCTTTAAATAGATATATAAAATAAAATTAAAATTATAAAAAAAAATTTAAAAAAAGTTTTTTATATACAATATTAATATATAAATAATATGAAAACAACATTGCAACATACAAACTATTTATGCACAGAATCAACACCAGTGGACGTGTGTACTGTGAGTGTGTGTGCTTACCTCTGGTAAAGCATACGGAAAGTATCATCTTTGTTAAAGGACTGATTGTCTGAGTGCATAGCAATACGCTCTGGGATCCAGCCAGTAAGAGCGTGCAAATCGATATTCTACAAATAAAAAACATACACAAACAAACAAACAAACAAACCAACAAAAAACACGTGTCACCAAACAGTATCATTAAGAATAACACAGAATTTAATAAAAAAAAGTTGTGCTGCTTAAATTCACGTGTAACATGTAAAATAATTGATTTTAGTGTAAATTAGTGTTGTTGGTGTTTAATTATACAAAACCGTATATACCACCGTTCAAAAGTTTGGGGTCAGTATGATTTGTTTTGACAGAAATAAACACTTTCAATCAGAAAGGATGCATCAAACATCAAAAATAACAGTACAATTTCTTTTTCAGATAAATTCTGTTCTTTTTAACCCTTTATTCATCATAAAATCCTGAAAAAAATGGATGAGGGTTTTTCACAAAAATATTAAGGAGCTGTTTTCAACATTGACAATAAGAAATTATTCTTGAGCACAAAATCAGCATATTTGAAATGATTTCTTAAGGATCATGTGACACTAAAGATCAGAGCAATATTCGGCATTGCTATAACATGAATGAATCTCTTGAATAAATATATGAAAATAGTATATATTTATTTTAAGTTGTACTACTATTTCAAAATATTTACTGTTTTAACTGTACTTTTGATCACATAAAAGCAGCCTTGATGATTAATGGACAGAGACTTGGTCAAAGAAATGTTTTGCTTAGAGCAGCATCTAAATCTGAAGAGCAACTCACAGAGTTGGAGCCTGGGAAATCATATCCTCCCATGACCTTCATGTAGGCCTTCTCAATGAGCGACACCCAAAGTTCGTTGCGATTACTGGAATAGGAACAAAGCAGCTCGCCGTTGCGATCCACGGGTAGGAAATCATCAATGATCACCTGACAGAGAAACAAACACCTGAACTATCACAATAGTCCCAAGAACTTGTTCACCTTCAAACAACGATGAAGGCAACAGATAAAAGGTAGTTTATTTGAAGAGGCGGGGCTTAGAGAGGTTGAGTACCTTTCTCGGGACACCGTTAATGTGCAGCTTCACCATGTACTTCCCACAGGGGTTATACTCTGGCTCTCCTTTCCTGTTCTGTGGGAAGATGATGCTACATACAAACACAAATAAACATTAATATATCATTAGGGGACCTCCCATTGAATTTTATACTAATTAAACATTAGAGGTGCTTATTCAGGACATTTTTAACATTACAGCCTAAGGACACCAGACATTCTCAAGCCTGATTCAGTCCATGAGCCATCCAAAACACAGCCTGATAATCCAAAGATTACAGTAAAACATGAGTCACACTATTAGTGTAAACGTCGCTACCTTGTGATTAACTTTTTGTTGTAGCGCCTCTCATATGCTGCACTGATGGCCAATGAGGCAACGAAGGAACAGTCTGACACAACCGTCTGCAAGCATGAGTAAACAAAACAACATTACGCAAGTAAAACAATTACCGGTATTGCTTTAAGCAATAGGCAAAACCATCACTGTTTAATTTGTTTACAGTTAACAGATTAGCAGAGTTAATATAGTCAATGAGGCATAAAGTGAGACCTGCTTGATGCTGAAGCTGGACACAGTGAAGATCATGGTGGGGTTATTGCAGATGTCATCAGGACGAACCCAGCGTGAGAATATGGCTTTTTGCTTCGGCGACAGAGCCAGTTTCCCGCATTTGTCCCTGTGTAAACACAATCATGCCACTGAGGTCTTTTAACAATTGGACTACTGCTCTTAAAAAACAATAGCGCTCAAAAGTTGGGATCAGTAAGATTATTTAAGTCTCTTAATCTCACCAAGGCTGCATTTATTTGATCGAAAATAGAGTAATTTTGTTAAATATTACTACAAGCTGTTTTATATTTAAATATATTTTAAAATGTAATTTATTCCAGGCAAAGCTGAATTTTCTGCATCATTACTCCATTAGTGTCACATAATCCTTTAGAAATCATACTAATATGCTGTTTTGGTGTTCAAGAAACATTTCTTATTACATATTATTAATGTTAAAAATAGTTGTGCTGCTTATTATCTTTGTGGAAACTGTGATACATTTTATAGTATTCTTTGATGAATTGAAGGTTCTAAAGAACAGCATTTTTTGAGATAGAAATCTTCTGTAACATTATGATTTATGAATGTCTTTACTGACACTTTTGATCAATTTAACCCTCTGATTCTGTTAATGTGTCGGTCAAACATGACAGATTGTTTTTTCTATTTAAATGAAATGAAATGATTGTATTATATTTTAGTTTGATAGTTTTTTTATTGATTTTTTGTATTTTTAGGGAATTTTATGGGACTAGTAAAGTACAGTAGTTTTAATCCATTTATTTACTTTTTGAGCATGGACATAATCGGTCATAAATCTTGAATGCATTCTGGCAATTAGACGTAAGCTTGGTCTCTTTTTTAAAGATGACAAATGACAAAAAGTTATACAATTTTACATCTTATGTTATGAAAAATGCAAAAAAAAACTATTTAAATTATTATATGAAGTAAAAACTTTCGAAAACACATTTTACTCTTAAACCCATAAAGCTGTGTTCCAAATTTGAGGTTGACATCTCAACAAAAAATCTCAAAAAAAAAAAAAAAAAATCCTTCAGTAAGATTTTTTTTGGCGCACTACCAAACTTTTCCAATGCATGAAATTCTCCTATTAATTTCAAATGCAGAACGATACAAGTGTGACTATTTTTTATGAACCATTTAACCTTTTCGAATCATGTCCATAATTTTTTTGTGTTCACATAGCAAGTGCCAAAACCATTCCGATGAATTAAAAACTTCTAACAAAACTCGACCAAACAGCACCAAAGGGTTAACGTGTCCTTGCCAAATAAAAGTAATTTAAAAAAAATAAAAATAAATAATCTTACTGACCCCACATTTTTGAGCCATAGTGTGAGTGTTTTGCAAAAGGAAATACAGCTGTTGCAGGGTATGTGAGTGAAGCAGCTGCACTTAAAATAATGTGAGCAGCTGCACATATAAAATAATGCGATTTACTTATAAATTACACTCAAAGAATTGAAATACTCACGAGAACGGAACAGGAAAAGCAAAACGTTCCCTAAGGTCAACACTCATGAATGGAACATATTCAATTCCATTGATCTTGGAGGTCTTTCTAAATAAAAAACACAGGAAAAATAAAGAACTGATTATAATTTAGCCCACCACACCTAAGCTGGTGGGCGTTCTGGCGCAATACGGCTGCCGTCGCATCGTCCAGGTGGAGGCAAGTGGCCGTCCCGCAAAAAAATGTCAACAAATGTATTTTGTTTCTGCATGCATTATGTTGAAATCATTCAAAAAAAGTGGCTAATTTCATTTAATGTGATAGATAACAAATAAATTAAAACCAATATTACAATTTCTATACTACTTTGTCCAAATTAAACTAAAATAAATAATTTTAAATGCCACAAGTGAATTTAGCCATCACAACACTATAAATGTACAGTATCAAAAAACAGATATTCATTTATTCATTTAACAGTGCTTCTGTAAGATTATCTTTAGTGAGTTTAAGTCAGATGCCAGGTAAAGGTGATGGGCAAATGAGCATCTGCTATTAAATATCTGACATTGTGTTTGCTCTGAGCCTACCTGAGCACCTCGATCTCCTCCGCTGTGTAACGCTGACCCTGAGGCTCGCTGGAGTGCACTGCTCGGACCGGCTGAGTTTTGTCATGGAGGGAGAAGTCAGGGCCTAGCGGGAAGAACTGCCTCACCTGAGCAGGGCCTTTGGATGCAGAGGAGACGGGCTTGTCCTGGTTTGCTGATTTACTAACAGAGTCTTTCAGTCCCTCTGCCCTGGATGAGGAAAAAGAGATAGAAACAAAGGATTACAGGTCATTCTCATTGCACATTATTCTATTTCCAAATGTGTGAAGCACCTGTCCAGAGCCTGGCGAGCAAGCTGCTTCAGTTTTCCCTGTAGTGCCTGATCTGACGTCTCATTGGACTGTGTGGGAGAGAGAAAGAGTTCAAAGATTACAGGGTTGCGGCGCCGTTTCTAATTACCAGAGGAGACCATATAAGCGCCAGTCAGAGATATGAAACCAGAGCAACCAACTTAACACCACCACCTGTTGCAAAGACTGACTACGGTTACGTTAGAAGTGCTGCTAGAATCTGAGTCAACACTTGAACAATTTTTTAACTACTGTTCAAAAGTTTGGGGTACGATTTCTTTAATGTCTCTCATGCTCACCAAGACTGTTTAGTTGATCAAAAATACAGCAAATCAGTAAAACTATTAATACTATAATATTACAATTTTAAATAACTTTTTATTTGAATGTATTTTAAAAAGTAATTTATTCTTGTGATGTCAAAGCTCAATATTTATCATCATTACTTCAGTCTTCAGTGTCACGTGACCCTTCAGAAATGATTCAAATATACTGATATGATACTAAAGAAACATTTTATCCCTTGTTGTTTTTTCCCCTAATAATGGATCCTTAATGAATTGAAGGTTTTATTTGGCATAAATATATTTAGTAGCATTATAAATGCCTTTTCTGTCATTTTTTAACAAATGAATGTGTCCTTGCTGAATAAAAGTATTAATTTTTTTAACTTTTGAACACTAATGTAAGTGTTTTCTCCTAATGTGACGACTCACCGCTTGAATGCACAATTCCACAGCTTGAGTGTAGAGTTCAATGGCCTCATCTGCATTTTCCTTCTCATCCTCTTCAAAAGCCTGTGTCACCAGAAAGTACGCCCTCTCCAGATCCAACTGGTGCTTACTCTTCAGAGGGTCACTGCTCTGTGCTTGAACTGATCACAGATTCAGTCAGTTAACAGAGATAGGCCTTACAGGAATAGTTCATCCAAAAATCAGTGCCTCTATTTACTCAACCTCATGTTGTTACAAGCCAATGTGAGTTCCCTTCTGTACAAGATCACTAAAGGAGAAAGAACTGTGCTGGTCATTCTTTTCAAAGCAATTACAAAGAATGGAGACTTAAAGGTACAAAATGGAAGAATGTTTTTAATTAAATATCCAAAAATCACTTGCACAGAGTGATACATTTCCTGCAGTTGCATACTAAGTTACAGTATCCCAAAAGTCTCCAAAGATTCTTAATTTCAGAGAAATTTAATTTTAAAAACACAATTTTAAATAAGTGGCCGTCCCGGAAAAAAAAAAGTCGCCTGTCAATGACGCAATATCCGTACTACCCTCGGTTTCCGTTCATACGTGACGTAACCATGGCGACAGACGTGGACAACTGCGTAGTGCGTAACGTTTAGTGGCATGCAGTTCTTGTTTCTTTCAAACATAGACCATGGCAAGCAGACTTTGGGAAAAACAAGGAGAACTAAAATAAGGATCAATATCAGTTTGGCGTTTTTGAGATGCCAATTAAATAAATCCTAAAATTCAAAACATATGGTTTCTGAAGACTTGGAATACAGAGCATAAGTTGTTGAGGTCACTTTTATGGTGATTTTGCATTCATTTTGAAGCTTGAAAGCTCCAGTCCCAATTCATTATTCATAAACTGGAAAAGAACAGCAATTCCTCCTTTTATGTTCAATTGAAGAAAGTCAGGGTTTTGGAACAACCTAAAAAAGTGAGTAATGAAAATTACTCACCTTTAGGTTGTAATGACTATTAATGTAGAAAACATGTTGTTCAAATGACAAAACACAACAGAACAAGGAAGCAAATATACTTTTAGCTGTGAATTACGCATTCATTTGCGATTCCCAATTGCTGCATTAGTCAAGCCACATTCAAATATAGTATGTTAGCTTTTTAAAGGTTGGGTTGTGGAAAATATGAGCATCATTTTTTTTCTTTCTGCAATAGGGAGGAGGAGTAGGTTTCACTTTCTTGTTGACCACAGAACAGCAAACAAAATCAGCCCTAGAGGATCAACTTCAAAGGTGTAAATCTTGACACTGAGAATTAATAGAGGAAAACAGCCTTTTGATGGGGTCATATTTGTATTAGTTAATGTAAACTGACCAGCACTGAGTAGAGTCTGTACTCTGTCCAGGTACTCGTTCACCTTGTCTTGAATATTCTCTAGTTTGGATCCAGCCATGCCTGCATAGATGAGAGCCTGGGCAGCCTCCTAATCAGAACCCAAAATACAAAATATGATCAATTATGAGTTTTATACAAAAATGTATATCCAGCTCAAAGTAAAACATGTTTAATGACAGCTTTTATTGTCATAGCGTGGAATACGTTGACATATACATTAAAGGTTAAGGTAAATCAGCTCGCAATGTCAAAAAGGAGATCTTGAAGCTTAACGTTACCTTATAGTAGAAGACAGCTTCATTGTATTTCCCCTGCTGATCATTCAGTACAGCTGATTTAGCAAATTTAACAGCATCGAGTTCAAGAGCTGTAGAATCCATGATTGACGTTTAAAGACGATAAAATGTTAACGTTATATGACAAATCATTTTATCTTGTTCTTCATAATAGGCTGCTGCTGTTCCTTAGAGAATTTGCGCTTCTTTCTTTCTTGAGTTGTTCTCGTTATGTGAACTTCCCAACCTCCAGCTCCGAAATAAAATGAGGCGAGACTGAAAAATATTGGTTTCAATGAGCTATCAAACTTAGTTACTCTTAATAAGGCGTGAACACATAACGATTTAACTTGCTATTATGACAGCAAAACAAATGCTTATGCCTGCAGTACTTCCGGATGAGATGGGCGTGTCTTGCTGTTGTTGTCACGACACGTCATTTGCTTTCAGCACGGCCGCCGTCCGACTCATTTCCGCGAATCGGTTCCTCAAAATAATTCATTTCAAAGAGCTTATTTCATTCTGTCCTTAACCCCTGTACTATCTTAATTTTTTGTAGACATTAGTTATATTTGGGGTCTCCAGGGAATATAATAACAGTATCCAGAATAATCTTTTTTTGTTTGTTTGTTTGATTTTGTTGTGTTTTTTTTTTGGTGTGTGTGTGTGTGTGTGTGGGGGGGGGGGTGTTTACAAAAAAAACCCACTGCATTTTATGTCAAATTCACTTTATAAAAGACCCAGATTTTTTTTTTTTTTTTTTTTGAAAATGCAGTTTAAAAAAACTTTACTGACTATAGACTAAACGAAGATATATTTTCACAAATTTGATTCAGTAACTCAACTTCAGTTGAGTTCAAATGAGTCCAACTTGGATTCAAACCTAAATATTATAAAATCACAATTATAAAAAAATAAAAATAAAAAAAAACTTTTTTTCAAAGTTTAGCATGGAGCAAATAAATACAATAACATTTCATAACTGTATAATACTATACAGTATTATTACAAATTAACAGTCTAATACTGTACTTTAATATGGTAAGAAATTACAGTAAAATGATGTTATTTAATTTTACAGTATGCTTAACAGTACTGTAGTGTTACAGTAATTTTACTGTTGAATGAAATACAGGGATAATTGTTGCCAGTAAGTTGCTGTTAATTTGACAAGAAATTTTTTACATTTTTTAAATTTTGAAATTTCGAATTTGAATCGCTCGACACCAGTAAGATATATATATATATATATATATATATATATATATATATATATACTGTATATATATATAATAAAAGGCGATTTTCCCAAGACTGGTACACATGTCCTATAGGCTATATTATTTTCAAGTTTACATATTATTATAATATAACTCTCCAAATAGGTCTGCAATGATGTGAGATTTAGACCCAGTTTACACCTGGTTTTACTGTGTTCACCTGTGAGCACATACATACCCACACATAACTAACTCATCTGTGTACTTTGAACCTAAGCTTTTGATATGAAGGTGCTGTTGGCAATAAAGTGTTGTTTAATAGGAAGTAATGGACTTGTAAACCCTGACCCCTAGTGTTACAAAAATGTTAATTAACTCTGTCTGGACTAAATACTCCTCCCTCCATAAGGCTTTCATGATTTTATGAGAAATAAAAAAATAAAAAAATAAACCCAGAAGGACTGTTTGACTTTATTACTTAGGACAAAACGAAAATAAAACTATTATCATAACCAAAATACTTTTCCAGATAACACTACACATAGGCTAAACATTATTATCTCTAGATTTTTTAATATCCTGCTGATTGAAGGCAAGTGTCAGATATTTTTTGTTCCATTTTTTATCTTTTCTTTTGCAACGCACAGTATGACATCCACTGCAGATGGACTCACTTATCACTTGACGTCTATTTCAGACAAACAAGTTAACCATTAGAGCTGGACATTAAAGTCTACAGTGCATTAAATGCAGACAGTAAAAAGTGTCTGTCCGACTGTAAACATGTCACAGAGAAAAATGGTTTGTATATATTTTTCCTTTGACAGACATAACAATGATTTGACATGTTTTAAATGTCAAAACATCCAGACTTTTTGAAGAAAAAAAGTTGCCCACTTTACGTAAACACGACTTTAAATCGCTTTCACAATCCATTGTGCATTTGGTAAAAATATGCTGTTTTGGTCTGGTTATCCTTAAAAATATCCGCAAAACAAAAAAATATATATATTTAACTGTGTGAGAAACATCATAGCCTAAAGTTGTTTGCACCACAAAATTTACAGCTTGTTGGTTAGGCATGAAAATCACTTTGGCAACCCAATGGGTGACTTTCTCAGTAAAAACAGAAAGATAAAAAAGTCACTGAGACAGGGAGGATTATCTCCAGTCAGTCTCTCTCCTAGAACAGTTTACAGCACCATATGGTCATCATCTTGGATCATTTCTGGGTGGCCTTTGAGTATGTTAGAAATGCACATCATTCATTTAACAAGAGTAAAAATCAGTTCAAATATAAAAAGTGGACACCTAAGAGGCCCAATGAAAAAAAAAAGTTAAATGAATTGAATGCATTAAATTGATCAAAAGGGACAGACATACCATTTACATTGTTTACTATATATATATTATATATATATATATATATATATATTTTTAAAAAAGCTGTTTAAAACTTTCTATTTATCATCACAAAAAGTATGGTTTCCACAAAAATATTAAGCAGCACAACTCATTTCAACATTGATAATTATAAGAAATGCTGAAACCAAATCAGCATTTTCTTGATTTTTGAAGTGACGCACTGGAGACATGGCTGCTTAAAATTCGGCTGGAAATCACATCAGTAAATTACATTTTAACTTACATTTTTAAATGACAGTTAGTTCGGCGCCCCCAACCTGTGACAAAAACATTTGCGTCTTTAGTCTATTTGCTGATAAAGGAGTGTTGCATTCAGTGTTTAGCATGGGCAGTAAACAGGAAACTCATTTCCACATAATTGATGGAATTAAGCAAACTTAATCAAAAGATCTTTGGGTCTAGGCTCGGATCGGCTAATCGGGATCACTGGGAAAATTCCCGGTGGGCCTGTCTGTTTTATTGGCCAGGAGGGCTGGTGTTGTCATGGCACTGATTTGAATACTTTCCCTATATAGGCTCCAGTCACATCGCAGCGCAGCCCAACTTATCTCATCGTAAGTCATGGTATGACCCAAAAACCCTTCTTGCACTTTTGGGGGATGTTGAGCATTAAAAATTATTTGTTAACCATAACTAATAATTGTGTCTGATTGGTCTCAGTTTTGTTACACCACTGTGCTGTAACAGTACAGTAAATAACAGCACAATCTAGGCCAAGGAAGTTTGAAGGGAGTTATCCTTCAGCTGCCAAGTACATTTTGGCTGCAGACTGGCTGCAGAAGGGAGAAGGGCTGCGCATTCCAGACTTTGAATCATTAACATTCTGATTCCTTTTCGAAGGAACTCGGTGACGCTCTCACTTGTCACTCTTCGAGGAGGTTGTTCAAGAGAACAAATGGATCTCACAGCAGGGTTTGAGACAGCCGATACCATTTCTCAGCCTTTATCCGTGGGATCCAGTGCTCTCTCTCTGGAGTTGGAAGCATAATGTGGTTCCTTCCTCTCTGTTAGAGGCACAGGTGCTTCAGCTGTCTAGTTCCGAGGAACTAGATGTGCTGAGCATTTAAATGGGAAGAGGCTGGCATTTCTTCTTCCCCAGAGTGTGAGGAGCTGGTGGAGGTATTATCTCACGCTGTATATAAATTAAATATTGAATGGCCAGCCGAGAAAAAAGACTCTGGTCCCAACAGTCTGTTAGACAAGCGCTTTTTAACACCAAGCTCTGTGTACCTCCACCAAGGGGACTTCCATTTTTCCATGACCTTCACAAAGAGATATCAAGGACGTGGAATAAACCAAACCTTATTCAACCAGAGTATTTCAAATATCAAGCAGAGTGCAAGTTTATTCTGATATAAGGGGGCTAAAAGAATATGGTAATGGGATGATACCTAAAGTTGAACAGCCACTAGCCAGTTATTTATCCCTGACATCAGCATCGTCCCTGAAGTCCCCTTTGCTGCCCATTAAGCTGTTAAAAACATCATCTGTTGGCACTTTTCCATTACCAGTACCAGCTCGACTCGGCTCACCTTGACTCAGCTCGCTTTTCGTTCCTCGTTGCCCCATCAAGCTCTTGCTGGATCCTCTCTTCGCCAACCAAACAAAGGAAACTCTGCACCTCAATGCAGTCAATGTACTAAGACACATTTTTGGCTTTGTCTGGGTTAAGGAGTTTGCAATTTGATAGGGGAGTTCAAGAATAAATTTCCAGGAACTGCTCAGCAAGAATTGGCAGAGAAAGAAAGCAGACCATTAATAACAACGAACAACGAAACTATAATAGCAGAGAATATATATATATAAAAATATGAGTGTAAGATGAATTAGCATTGTGCTCTGCATTATTTTTCGTAATATTTCATTATTATGACATATTAAATACTTATTGACAAGACATACTTATTAATTCTGGCCCTTTACCGCCTTGTAAGGCCTCATGCCAGACAGAGAAAATCTTCTTAGGAGGACACAAGTCATTTAATTTGAGTGATGTGTTTATAAGCTTTATGGCAGGGAGCTGATGATGCAAGAAATTAAACACACTTGTTGAGTAAATCATTATTTTTAAAGTGACGTTTACTGCTAAAACAGAAACATACTAGGATCTTGTTCCTTCCACCTCTGTGAGAGCTACAGTACATTTCCTGTTTTATGAAACTATAGAGGAAATCTGCTGTCAGACATGTGGGTCTATTTTAAAACCGCTACAGCCAAGTAGCCTAATACATTTCATGACAATGGTTAAGATCTTATTAATTTATTTCCAGTGGACCCGAACATCCTCTTTGTAGTGTAAATGTGTGGGGTTGTTTTCTTTGAAAATGTGTTCTGATATACAGTATATTCTTCAAATAAAATGAGCCAAGGCCAATGAGTCTGAGTTTTTAAAAAAAATGTTAATCGTATAATTTTTCTTTTGATAAAAAAAAAATAAAACGGGTCCAACAGACCCGAACACCATACAAGGATTAAATCCAGTCACAGTGTTTGACTCTACATTACTCCAAGATAACTCCAGGGCAGGGTTTGGGAGTTGATTAAAAGCAACACAGTTTGAGGTGAAGGCCATGTGTGGCTGTCTGGGATTATTCCAAAGATATATGACTTATGTTGGGAAGTGTGAGAGGCGAGGCCTGCATGTCCTCATGTGACTAAAATATGGTCCCTATAGTGAAAAGACCATTCATTATTGTGTCACCAGATATTATATTTATAACTTATACATCTGTGTGATTTATATCGTGGTAGGATGTTACATGATACAAGACAAGATTTCAAGATGCCACAGGATTATTATACAATATTTCCCTCTCAGTCGCTCATGCTCGGTATAGTCGACGTGTCGACTTATTGGGATCACACTTAGGGAGCCTGTCATCTTCGAATAGGCCTATTGTTAAAATGAGCCAATGCACATTGGCCAGACGAAGCAATGGGACAGTGCAGAATGGTAAAACTTTTCTAATACATGGATTACAAGCTACCAAAACTCCAATTCTGATGTCATGGGGTCTAAAATAAATGTTGATGGGCTAATTTAATCTTACTATAGCTATCTTTAAATAATATACCTGATAGCACACGTAGCCTATCACAGAGACGTCTAATTGATGTGTGTGTTTACATCCGGAAAATGTATTTTTTTTAAAGTGGTTGCTCATCTGCAATACGTCTATAGGATGTTTTCTGTTAGATGTCAAATAGACGTTTAGAAGATGTATTTAAGATTTAATGATTTAGAATGTATGTTCTTAAAGATGTCTATCAGATGTTAGTAAACAACAGATGCTTTCCAGATGAAGTGATCTTTAACAGACCTCTTGCAGACATGTGCTATCTGGTTGCAGACATAGGCTAGGCTACGTGTGCTATCTGGGTTGTTTACTATAAAGTACAATTACAAATGTATTTTAACATTGTTTTTCTATTATTGTTTTGTCAGTTGCATTTCCACAGCTCATAAAATGAAATGTGAACATTAATAGGTAATAACTGTATAATGTTCGTTCTAAACCCTAAAAAAACTAAATAAAATTGATGCATGGGAGATTTTTTTTTTTTTGGATAGTTTGAAAATATTATTACACATGACATAGGCCTATGTTTTAGATCTTCAGCTCAGTGTAGAACTTAACTAATGCATGAAAAAATGAAGATATGGTGGGGGAAGGCTGTTCACTGAGGAGTGGTCGCACATCAGTGCACAGTGCTCGTGCAGTGGGATTGTCGTCTCTTTCTCCGACAGATGCACAGTGAGTACACGCGCTTTTTCTTGCAGGCTGAGGCATTAAGATACATCATTGTGTTGTTGATTTTTTTTTTTTAATTTTTCACAGTTTTTAATATGAGTTGCTAGGTTGTGTTGTGTGTGGAAAAGGCTAAGAGATATGACAGTTTAAGGAAACACTTTGGAAACGTGGTACGTTAGCTACATGTAAAATCTCAGTTGGCATTTGTTTTTTATTTTAAATTATGTTTAAAAATGTGTCAATAAGTTTATATGGTCGTATAATGAAAATTGCGATCCTTTTAGCAGTTAGGCTAAATACTTATTTGTAAAGGTTATGACACATAACCAGTTTTTATAACCCTTGCCCATTTTGAGGGGTCCTAAAATATGATTTATGACGTGAAAGGCAGCAGAAAAGGAAAATTATAGTCGAACAAGATGGGAAATGGTAAAAATATACTGTAATGTAATGAAACATTGCATTCAATTATAAGAGGTCTATGGGGCAACTGGTTCAAATCAATTGTGAATTAGGGAAAATAGGCTACTACTGGAAATTGTTTCTGTTCAATGTGGTAATAAAATTGAAATCACACTCACACACACACACACACACACACACACATTTACAAATGCCTATATGTAAGATATTGTAAGTCCTCAATGTCCTCATATTTTTATCCATTCTTGCATGAATATATTTGCTTGTTCAGGAATGCTCTAAGTAAGATAGTAATTCCCTTCAGTCTTGAAAGCTTGAATAGTGACGCCCATCAGATAGGGGCCTGGTCTGATTTGGAAATGAGGGGGGAAATGAAATGTTGTTGCAACAGTTCCTGAGGCACTCAAGCTCCTTGCTTATGAAATCTATTTTTCATTTGTTTAGCTTGTTATTCTGACTGGTGACTATATCCTCACTAAGGGGTTCAGAGAGGCTTCTGAGGTGTCTGTTAGTTAGTTACTTAGTTAGTTAATTTGGCACAAAATTGCTCTTATAGGTTTAAGGATTTTGGAACCTAACATAAATGTACATCTGGGCAGTTAGAGATGATCATATCCATATGCTCTATTCTGTCATCATGCTTGATAAAAAAAAACACACAGCACAGCACCATGGAGGGTTTATATGTAACACATGTGGCTGTGATTCATGCATATGGGTCATTAGTAATTTGAAGAGAGCATCAAAGCTGTATGTTTACCATACAAGATGTGTTGTGCATTGCCACATGTCTGTCAGTAATTGAACATTTTCCTTTGGGGAATACAATCATGGGCGATGTCCAGACTGCACATTACCAAGGAACTGATTGGATTGGAGAGTCAGATCTAGTGCATGGATTTGGCAAGTTTGGTTTTGACATACATTTTGCTTGACATGTACCTTCATTTATATTGCTTATACTATACAGCTGTATTGGCACAATATTCCTGTCTCTCCCTTACTTGTGTGCCAATGTGCCTTACAACATTTGTCAAACATGTCATGACTTCTGAGATCATACGGCAAGAAACAAGCTTAAAAATAAAAGTGCACTCAAAGATTTGCCTCAGTGAAGCGACCTGCATGGCCTTTGACTTTGGTTTTCTCAATTTGTCAACTCTCTCTTCACAGTTTAATTACTTCCATGTGCACATTATTTGATCCCCCTTTCCTGTTAGACATATGGGCCTCCCAGGTTTTTCACCCAATGTATTTGTTCTTTCTTTATAGGGTTTAAAACTCCATAGAAAGTTTGGATAATATTTATTTTTCTTTCCATATCTTTTTATCAAAACTGTTGGCTTGGCATAAAACACCCAAATGACATTTTCTTTTGATCACTGTGCCGTATTTCATCCTGGGGTGTGGTTTAGTGTGATTTTTGCGGTGACTTTGAGCAACTCTAAGACAAAATGATAAAAGAAGAATTTGGAATCTAAACATGCTTCCGGCACACCTTATTTTGCAGGTTTTATTACAATAAAAGTAAGTTTGTTTATATCTTAGTTAAGTTACTAAAATAATTAAGATCATTTTTTTTTTGCATTGTGATAAAAAAAATATTTTTTTCCTTTTATTTAAACAACAACAACAACGAAATCTGTCGAAAGTGTTCTTAAATTTCCTCTTCTTTATACTTGGTCCAAGTTTTCCAAGAACAGCAAACCACATAAAAAATCAACACCATCCCGCTTTACTGCAGCTCATAAATAAATTAAACAGGCAACGGCGTGATGCTGAAAGATAACGAAAGAAGTTGTTTGGCAGGCAAACAAACAACCAAAACTAAATACATAGGCTATACCCCCGGTGTTTTTTTAAGACACATTAATAAAAGCTACTTAAATGTCCTAATTAAACTAAAGCATAATCCTGGCTTAAACCAGGCCCTTAATGATAAATCTTTCTTGATCTTAAAGCTCCATTTGCCTAGATTGTCTGGTCATGGAATCTGAAGTAATAAAGTTGGTAAACAAGATATAAAAACTTGTCAGGGGCTGTATTTGGAAATACTGGGGGAAATTCTTAATGAAAGAGTTTAGTTTGAAAGAATTTATTAATAAATTTGCTCTGTTAGAGTGACTGGAACTGCTATGGAGACCATGTGTCTCTCATGTGTGATTTTAATAAATAGAAAAACGTTTTCTTTAGTATGAGAGAAAATGAGCAGAATACAGATCAGACGTGATTTCCTTTGAGTTCCTGCTTTGTAACAGCAGGCACATTTGTGGTTTTGTCTGGGTAGGACATTTTTTGTACCAGTAGGCCTAACATGAAAAGATATGCACATGTGCAGATGTGTCCATTGCCTCACAGATGGGAAAGCAAAATGTAACTGATTCTGAATTAGATTAATGAAAAAGATACAATTTATTGAGCATTCTCTCTCTCTCGCTCTCTCTATTTCTGGGGTGCGTTTCCCGTACAACGAAGTAGTTCACTGTTTTACTACTACGATATAAGATGCATCGTTGGAAAAATCAACTAGCTAGACCGTTCCCCGAAACCCACTGTTGCAAAGTATTGTTCAACCACGTTGGTTTCGCACGTGGTGGAGTAATAACTACTTTTAATGAAACTGTTTGAGACCCAATTAACGCTAGATTTGTTTTATATAAATTACAGACATGTCATCTGAGGTCTATTTTTAATTGTTCTCAGTTATTCTGCTTTATTACCAGACTCAATATTTAGACGTAGTTCGCACATGCGCATTACGTTCGCACATGCGCACTCGACTCTTCAAACCATAGATATCTATGCTTCAAACACGTTACTTCAATCTTTTGAAAAACTAAAAGACGTAAATTACATTTGTATGTATTTTGAATAAAAGGCGCCGGGTGTAGTGGATGTCAACTTGCTTAATTTGCTCAAGATAAGGATTTATTACTAGGTCGAAAGCTGTCGTTGAAACCACACAACTTTGCGATGCTGTTTGCGAATGTCCGTTGGAAGTTGGAACGATGGTTTCGGAAAACACCGACTCGTTAAACTATGCGGATAACGAAGGAACTTGCGACCATAGTTGGCTATGCTTTCGGGAAACGCACCCTTGGTTGTTGTTGGGTCTTTGTGGTTTGAGGTTGTGTTCTTCATGCCATGAAATGGTTGGAATTCCTTTCTTCTTACCACATTAGAGGGTTTGGGTCTTGGGCTTTGAGAGCATAATGGTCTAGACAGGCTTGACCTTAAATTTCACAGTGGGTTTTGTGTGAAACATCATCATGCTGTTAGTCCAACACAAACATTTCTTAACAGGAAAAAATAAACGCATTTGTTTACCTACATCATTTATATTTTGACGTTATGTTTTCAGTTCATTTGGGTCAAACTGACAGACATTTAATTTCAGCTCAATTGTTATACTTTTCTTGCCATTTTCTGTATATCTCTATTTGCGTGATTTATTGAATCATAAGAATTTGTGATTAGTGGATACAATTTTTTGACACTGTTTATTCGTAAACTGGGAACTTATATCACATAGAATTTATTAATTGATTTCTTGAATAATTTCATAAATAAAATGCCATTTAAAGATATAGGGGTCATCAGGTATTACTGAATTTACTGGCTTTATCATGCTTATTTTTATTTTTTTTCTGTTAAGGTTGTCGGGACGTGCTTAGACAATGGGGAAGAAACTGACGTTTCTTTCTGTTTTAGTCATTACGTCATGTTTCCTACACAGCACTACACAGCAAACAGGTAAACACTATCCTCAAAAATACACGCCATGATTTACAGAGCAATGTGAGGCAAACTATGTTTTTTATAATTAAATATATAACAAATAGTCTTGTTTATGGCTATTGTTATTTTTACTACAAAACAATTTTAAAAAATAAATAATATTTCAAATAAATGCTGTTCTTTTGGGGGGAAAAAATCCTAATAAAATGTATCATTGTTTCCAACGATATTAAGCGGCACAACTGTTTTCATCATTGATAATATATATATATATATATATATATATATATATATACAATATTTAAATGGTAATAATATTTCAGAATATTACTGTATTTACTGGATCAAATAAAAATAAAACAAATGTTATTAGTGACCACCAGAATTACATTTTTCTCATTTATGACCATAATATAGTATATGTCTAGATTGTCATGTGTTGTCTATTGTATTCTCATTGATAGGATGCCAGGATGAAAACCCGACGTATGACATTGTCTTCCTCGTGGATAGTTCTAGCAGCATTGGTACTCGAGACTTCCGGGAAGTTAAGACGTTCATGCACACTTTTGTGGATGGTTTGGATATTGACACTAAAAATGTGCAAGTTGGCCTTAGTCAATTTAGCACCGATCCCCACAAAGAGTTTCTGCTGGGGGAATATGCAAACAAAGCAGAGCTGATCAAGAAAATAGATGACCTTCCATACCGAACAGGAGGCACGTACATGGGAAAAGCCATGAATTTCCTTAAGGACAGTTATTTCACGAGTGCAGGTGGAAGCCGTATCAATGAAAAAGTGCCACAGATTGTTGTGGTGATCACAGATGGAGACTCAGCTGATGATATAAAGGGACCTGCTGATGATCTGCGACAGAAGGGTATTATTATCTTTGCTATTGCTGTTGGTCCCACCAATATGACTGAATTGAAGGCAATCGCCAACAGCCCACCTGAGCGTTTTGTCGTTAATATCGACAATTACCAAGCTCTGCAAGGACTGACGACCACTGTGAAAGATACAGTCTGTATCTTGATGAGGGATCAGGGGGAAGGTAAGTTAAGTTTTAAAGCTCTGTTCATGAAAGTCAACAAGCCTGTACACCTGATATCTAAATCTGTCTCTGGTGATTCAATCACAAGTGGTCATGTGAGATCCTTGTATCAATTATATAGTATTTATTAATTTTAATTAATTAAATTTTTACCATTATACACTTCATAATAGTTTACACACTGCTGACACACATTTATATTTAGTCAACATGTAAAAGTGAATTTTGCATAATTTTGCATAGGGGTGGTGATGGCGCAGGGGATAAGACACATGGTTTGACCCGGGTTTGAATCCACTGTGAAACACCAATATCCCTGAGCAAGACACTTAACCCCTAGTTGCTCCAGAGGCGTTCGACCTTAATAGCAATTGTAAATCACTTACAGATGTAATGTAATCATAAATGTAATGTAAAAAATGCATAATAGATCCTCTTTAAACTTACTCATTTTCAGTTAGTTGTCAAGGCATTTTTTTCAAAGTTATATATATATATATATATATATAGTTCTTAAATGTCTCATGTTTTTAAAAGCATTCTGTGTGAATGGCCTCTTGACTTTTATCTTATCCTTCCTTGAGGAAATGAACATTGCTGATTATGGTTGATTTGTTTTAATTTACTGTGTAATATATTTAATATTCATTTATTTACATGTGCAAATACATGAAATAATTGTCAATTCATCCTTGTGTGTCTGTTTCAGCTCTTGCCCCAAAGTTTGCTGATGTATTTGTCCTGGTGGATAGCTTGGCCCAGGCGGAGACACAGCAGATAAGAGAACTTCTCAACCAACTGGCTGTGCAGCTCAATGTGGGCGATGCATCTCATAAGATCGCTCTGGCTCAGTTTGGCGAGACCGTTGTCAAAGAGTTTCTGTTCAACGACTACCAAACCAGGAAAAAAGCCATAGAGTACATAAATCGGTTCGAGCCCAGGCCCAACGGAGAGCGAAAATTAGGAAAAGCCATAGATTATGTTCGCACTCACTTTTTTAACACGGCATCCAGCAGCAGAATTGCTAAAGTCAACAAGCGGTATCTGCTGGTTCTGAGAACAGGGAACTCATACGACTCCGCTGTGAGGGCCATACAAACAATGAAGAATGAGGACGTGACCGTTATTGATATCAGATTGGAAGCAAATTTACGCTATCTGTCACCTAGAACACGTTATTTCCAGATTGACCAGAATATTTTTGATGTTGCTTCAGACATCACAAAAAGGATTCAGGAAAAGGAAACTTTCAATGTTACAGGAGGTCAGTTTGCCTTTATTTTTAACTGTTTAATTATGTATTATAGGTTCAGGTGCACTAAGTCTGGCATAAGAAATAGTGACACATAAGAATAGTTTTTATTTATTAAAACGTTAAAGGGATAGTTCACCCAAAAATGAAAACTATCAACATTTACTCATACTCTTGTTCCAAACCCTATGAACTTCTTTCTTCTGCTGAACACAAAAGATATTTTGAAAAATGTGGGTAACCAAACAGTTTATGGGCCCCATTGACCCATTGAAAAGGATGTCAGGCTCATCAACCGTTTGGTTACAGACATGCTTCAAAATATATTATTTTGTGTTCAGCAGAAGACAGGTTTGACTCGTACAGGTACAGGTTTGGAACAACTTGAGGGTGAGTAAATGAAAACTATCACAATTTTTGGGTGAACTATCCCTAATGTTGCAACTAACTTATGTTGCATACCAGTCAATCTGTGGTAACATCTCATAAACATCATGGGTACTCCAGAACTGATGGGGGCAGCTGGGAGCTGTTGCATTGGTTGTTTATAAGAAAGAGACTATGTCTGCATCCGAAATCACATGCTTCTCTACTATGTACGTAGTAGGCGAAAAACAGCGATAAGATTATGTTTGAATTTACAGTATTCATAAAAGAAGTACCTGGATGACTTACTACTTCCAGCGAGATTCTAAAATATACATATGGCACTTTACTATCCCATGAGGCCACGGAAGAGCATTTTTGAGTGGCAGTGAATCACTGACGCTGGTAGGTCACATGATAATGACAACTTGTTGCATGTAGTACATCCAGATTTTATTCATCCTTCACATAGTCTTGCTATGTAGAACATACTTTTTTTTAGCGGCCATGAAGTGATTATTTATTAAAAATAAGTACCTACTCAAGAGAGTATGTGCTTTCGGACGCAGCCGCTGAAAAGTAATTGAAATCCATTAGTAGCTCATTTACTTAAAACTAAAAACCTTGTTTACCAAAATACACAGCATTACTAAGAATACTATGGTATTTCACATTATATTAATGCATTTATTTTGTCTTCGAACAGACTGCAGATCAGCCCAAGTGGCGGATATTGTGTTTATTGTGGATGAATCGGATAGCATCACCAGAAGCAACTTTGAACTGATAAAACGCTTCCTCCAACGCACAATTAGCGGTCTAGACGTGAAATCTGACAGTGTGAGGGTGGGATTGATACTTTACAATGACAGACCCAGTGCTGGATTCTACTTGGACACATTTGTAAACAAGGATGATATTCTGAACTATATTAAAATCATACCATACAGAGGTGGAGGAGCCGCAACTGGTGCTGCCCTGAAGTTTGCCAAGGACAATCTGTTTACTAAGACCAGGGGCAGCAGGAAAGCTCTTGGTATAAAGCAGATTGCTGTTGTCGTCACTGATGGCAAGTCACAAGATGATGTCAGCGCCACAGCTGCTGAGCTGAGGCGCTCAGGAGTCTCTGTTTATGCCCTTGGGGTGAAGAATGCTAGTAGGGACGAGCTCACAAAAATTGCATCCTACCCTGAAAGGCAATTTGTGTTCAATGTGGAAAGTTTCCAGATGCTAAGTTCTCTGGAGAAAAGCCTCAGAAAGAGCCTTTGTAAGGTTGTGGTCAATCGAGGTTTTGACAAGAACACTAGATTCCTCTTAAAACAAGGTAAACATATATATATATATTTTAAATGTCCCAACTTGATCTTCCAATGAAGCGCCAGACTTCAAATTTTGTGCATTTTACTACCGTTATATAATATAATTTAGTACTTTTACTAATCTTATAAAATGTATTATTTTTTATAGTACAATACACTTAACTTTACCGAACTTGTGCTGAATGTCATGCTTTAGTTCAAAAAGAAATGTTGTATGTTGCAACAGCTTTTGTTTCCGCCAGCTCATAATTCCATGTAATTTAATCCTCACTTTTAGGATGTGTAAACACAGAGGAAGCTGACATTTATTTCTTGTTGGACAATTCTGGCAGCACTCGTGCCGACTTCGAAGATGTGAAGAAATTGATCCTAGGCACTCTGCAATTATTCAACATCGGAAAAAATCAAGTTCGCGTGGGAGTTGCTAAAGTCGACAGTGATCCAACTCTACAATTCAGCCTGACGGAGCACAAAAACAGAGCCTCTTTAGAAGCAGCTGTGAAGAACATCATTCGACCCAGTGGAGGCACAAAGACAGGCAAAGCACTAACTTTTGTGGCCGATCTCTTTAATCAGGCTAAAGAGTCCCGTAAGGCTAAGGTGCAGGAGATTCTCATTGTCATAACTGATAAGGAGTCCCAAGATGACGTGAGTGAACCAGTGGCAGAGCTGAGGGCTCAAGGTGTTTCAGTTTACGCCATTGGAGTTAAGGATGCCAACCAGGATGAGCTCTTGAAGATGACGGATGATGAAACTAAGAAGTTCTATGTGACCAACTATGATGCCCTGAATGCTCTCAAGGGCGAAATTGTTACAGATATTTGCTCACAAGAGGGTAAGACAAACTAGTCATAAATATACAGCAAAAAAAAAAAGCTACATTTTGAGAAACATATTAAAAGATTAATTAAAGATACTCTACCTTTCAAAAGTTTGAGGTCTTTTTAAAGATAAATAAATCATTTTTTTCAACACGGTTTCCACAAAAATATTAAGCCGCAAAAATGTTTTAAGGATAAATAATAAGAAGAAATG
Source organism: Cyprinella venusta (assembly GCA_038021265.1). Classification (NCBI taxonomy): domain Eukaryota; kingdom Metazoa; phylum Chordata; class Actinopteri; order Cypriniformes; family Leuciscidae; genus Cyprinella; species Cyprinella venusta. The sequence goes on from CM075874.1 coordinate 26,048,203, forward strand.
TCCCTTGATTACCAAATCAGCATATTAGAATGATTTCTGAAATGCCCATGTGACAGTGACACTAAATACTAAAATAGAGTAAGGATGCTGAAAATTCAGCTTTTAATTTGCCATCACTTGGAAAAATTAAATTTTAAAATACATTTAAAAAATTAGAAATGGGTTTTAAATTAGAAAATTTATTTTAAATTGCAATTATATTTTTTTATAGTATTTTTAATCAAATAAATGCACCCTTGCAAGAGATATTTTAAAATCCTACGGACCCCAATATTTTGAAAAGTAGCGTATATTCTTTGACAACCAGTCTTATCTCACACAATTTCTAATTCTAAGTATGTTGTACATATATGTATTAGAAAGCAAGATGAAAAAAACTGCTGAAGTAAATCTTTTTTCTTTTCTTTTTTACTTTCTTTAGCCTGCAAGAACACTGTGGCCGACATCATGTTTTTGATTGATGGCTCTTCTAGCATTTACAGCCTAGATTTTATATCAATGAAGACTTTCATTACTAAAGTTATAAATGGTACTGTCATCGGAGAGGATAATGTGCACATTGGTGTGGTCCAGTTTAGCACTTCACCACAGCACCAATTTGCCTTGAATAGTTTCTATAACAAAGATGAAGTAGAGGAAGCGATTAACAGCATTACACAGTTAGAAGGGGACACATACACAGGAGATGCACTATCCTTTATTTCAAAGTATTTTGATGCATCCAACGGTGGTCGGCCTGATGTCCCACAGTTCCTCATAGTTATCACAGATGGGGAAGCTCATGATGCTGTCGCCTTACCTGCCAAGGCCATCAGAGACAAGGGTGTCACCATCTTCTCAATAGGTGTGGGCAACATAAACGCCACACAGTTGTGGGAAATCAGTGGCTCTCGAGATAAAGTGTACGTGGAGAGGGATTTCGCTGCACTTCAGTCCATTGAGAAAAACCTCCAATTCAAGCTCTGCAGCACTGAGACAGGTGAATCATTAAATGTTACTGTATGCCACATTTACCACACATACCTGTTGAAAAGAGTTTTGTGCGCTGTTTATTCAGGGTTTGGTCAAATTTAGAATTGCTCTCTTTCATTCCATGTGTTGGAATGTGCATTAGAGTTAGAATTACACTGTAAAATGAAAATGCTTTATCTAATAAATAGAATTTTCGCAACAGATTACATGCAATATTATTGATTAAATTGAACAAATTAGAATTGAGTAATGATTAATCAAATTATTCTTTAAAAGTTAACCATTTACAATGAGTAAAGTTTACACCAAACTATTTAAGAAAAATGTCTCAGACGGACGTCAAAGATCTTTGATTAATTAAGAACTCTTTATTTTATATTGCCAACATTGAAGACACCTGATGTTAACAAGCAGAATCACTGAAGAAGAAAACTAATTTTAAAACAAACTCTGATCACCATAATAGTGACTTAAATTTATGTTTTTTGGTTGTTGTTGGCTAACTTTTAAGGAATTAATTTGATTAATTATTACTCAATTTTAATTTGTTAAATTTAATTACTAATATTGCTTGTAATCTGTTGCCACATTTTTTTGATTAGATAAAGCATATTCATTTTTACAGTGTAGAATTGGGTTGAGATAAAGTTGGAAATTGCAGATTTATAATTCCAAGAAATGAAATTCCTCGAGGTAATATCATTTTGGGAAATTAAGGGTTTTCACATTGTTAAATTGAAAGTTAATTAAACGTACATGTTCGCATATAAATTAACTTTCAAACTTTCAGACAAGACTTTGCCAATTCAATATTCAAATTTTATCTTGATGAACCGGAGTTGGAAATTATATATTTATTTTGATTATATGAATTCTACTTCCTTAAATTCACATTTGAATTGCAGTTCTTCATCGCGTTAGTTACCTGTTTTCACTCTAATTTAACCATGTTGGTTGACTAAAACTTTTTGCTGTTGAATAACAAAGCTATGGCCAGCATCAAGCAAGCACTAGAATCAACCAACTTGGACCAGATTACATGATTTTTTTTTCTTTTCCCCCCCTCATTTTTCCACTAGCTTGTCAGAGCTCACAATTGGCAGATGTGATCTTCTTGGTGCAGTGCACCAGACGGATTCGTTTTCAAGATTTTGAAAACATTAAAAACTTTTTAATTTCCGTGGTGAACAGCTCACAGATTGGGGAGAGTCTAGTTCGCATTGGCGTTATTGTCTACTCTGACACTCCGAATCAGTTCACTTTAAACCAGCACACAAGTAAACGTCAATTACTTGAGGCTATAACATCCCTTCAGTCCCCACCTGGAAATGGCTACACAGCAAAAGCTCTTGGATACTCGCTCTCTTACTTCAATGAATCAAATGGTGGGCGCCAGAAACGAGGCGTCCCTCAGATGCTATTCGTGATCACGGACGGTGATTCCAGAGACCGGGAAGACCTACGTGCACGGGCTGATGAGTTTACAGCAAAACGTATAAATGTGTTTGGAATCGGAGTGACCAGAGCTCCAGATAGTGAGCTGGAGATGATTACCAAGAACAAAAACAAAATATTCCATGCTAATAATTACCTGGCCCTTCAAGATCTGCGGACGAACATCTCGGGTGTCATCTGCAATGCAACCAAACCAGGTGAAAGCTTTTTCTTTAGACCTTAAGAACGTGAATGACCTCAGATTTATCAAAATGATCAGTATTGGCTTATCTCATTTCATTTGATTGTTCTGTCTTGCAGAATGCCAGAACGTGGTTGCTGACCTGGTGTTTCTGATTGATGGATCTGAAAGCATCAATGAGGAGTCATGGAAAACTATGATTGATTTCTTGCTAAATGTCGTGGACAAGCTCCGTATTTCTTCAGACCTTTTCAGAATCGGTATAGCCCAGTTCAGCAACTTATATCAGAAAGAGTTCTACTTGAATGAGTATAAAGATGCAGAAGGGGTGAAATCAGCAATTCGAAAAATCAGACAAATTAAAGAAGGGACGTACATTGGAAAAGCTCTGCGTAACGTCGTGGAATTCTTCGAGGAAAGCAAAGGGAGTCGCAGACAGAACGACGTACCACAGAATCTCGTGCTCATCACTGATGGTGAATCATCAGACCGAGTGAACGAAGCAGCCGATAATCTCAGACGCCTGCAAATTAATGTTTTTGTGATTGGAATTGGGGCTGTCTCAATGCCACAGCTCAGCTATATTGCCGGGTCACCGGATAGGCTATTCAAAGTGCAGAACTTCAACTACCTTAATGTGACTACAGCAACATTTGTTGATACCATTTGCATTCCTGGACCTGTACCCCAAGAAGCAAGTGAGTAGAGATGTGTGATATTAAATTGATAATTGATATCAATTTAAGTGATACACTGTGTGATTTTTACCCATCTAGCGGTGAAAAGGTATATGATCATCCAGTGAATATTAGCTTCTCTTCCTCTCAATTCCGATTTCGTTTTAACTCCTACGATGGCCAGTGTAGTCCAAGGTTAACATGGCTTCCAGTTCGACCTCGTCCATGAGTGTTAACTCAAACGTAAACGCGAAAGGCGAAGCTTGAATTAACGGGTTTGTCCCATTAATTTTTGCTATTTACTTTTAGCATATAGAATGACTGATTCAAGTTTTTTAGGTTTGATTTATGATTTAAGTAGTCAAAACAGAATATAACTTTATTATCAGCCATTTATAAGCCATGGCATGAAAATGATTATTGGTTTGAATTTTTTTATTAGCATTCAATTTATCCTTACCACCCATGGATTCTCTTTCTCTTTGTTTAGGTTGTACTGTTGACATTGGCATCGGATTTGATAACTCCCGCACCAGTTCAAGTTCTCGCTCAATCTTTACTGACCAGAAAAAACTGCAGGCCTACCTGCCTGAGATCATCCGTTACATTTCAGTTGTGCACAACTTGTGCTGTATCACCCAACCAATCCTCAATAACAACGTAGGCTTCCGATTGGTTGATGCTGATGGAAGGAGGCTGAATGATTTTTCTTTCGAAGAGTACAGTGAAGGTGTGGTACAAAAAGTGAAGGCACTGCAGACTTCCCAATCTCTCAAATTTAACTCCAAGCTTCTACGCTCTTTTGAGGAGAAGTTTAGAGCTTCCAATTCTTACGTAAAGGTGAGAACAGCAGTTACCAACCCAACCATATCAAATTGAACAGGCTGTAATCACATTCCAGGATAAATCTGGAATTAAAAACGCCGTTGATTGACATTATGATACAAGGATCAGAACCAACAAGGATATTCATATTCAAAAAGTTGGTCTTTTCTTCAAGCAAGAAAGATTTTCTTTGATTTCTCTTCTTAGGTGCTGATCATCTTTACAGATGGGTTGGATGAGCCTATTGAGGATCTTCTGCCTGCCGTCAGGAACCTCAAGACAAGTGGTACTGTGACTAAACAACCTTTAATTTCTTTAGGAACTTTGTGCTTTGTTCAATAGCTTTTCAACAAAAGCAACTTCATACTGTACTGTCTGTTAAACTTTTACAGAGCCAAGGCTAATTATGTTTGCAAAAATTCCCTTTGTTACATGCACAGGTGTAAAAGCTCTGCTGACTGTGGCCCTGGATGGATTTAAAAACACTTTTGACCTGCAGAGATTGGAGTTTGGTCGAGGGATGCATTACAAGCAGCTTCTCTCTATTGGCATGCAGAATGTGGCCAGTGTCATGCAGAAGGAGATTGTAAGTCAATTTAAATGGCTGCAAACCAAATCTTTGACAAAAGAATGATACTTTCAGTGAACCAAATAACATCAAGGAGAGATTATACCATATTTGAACTACTATGAGATATTTTGGGGACTTATTTGTTACATCAAATATACAGTATTGAAGTACATTAGCCGCCTTATGGTTTGCCTTAGAGATCAAAACATTGTTTTGACTGCTGAGTAAATAAATGGCTTCCTGTGGGAGGGAGTGTGAGGCGCTCTAAGAAGAAAGGGAAATGGAAGAAAGGGAAACAGCTGTGAGTTTTAAAGAATGCTGAAGAAAGATGTCAGGATGTCAAGTGCCTTGTTTAACATGTCAACAGTCACAGTTTCTCTCTTACTTTCTTGCAATTTGCAGGACACAGTTGTCTCAAGGGAGTGCTGTAACGTGTTGTGTAAATGCACTGGTCACGAGGGAGCTCGTGGAAATCAGGGTCCCCCGGGGTTGAAGGTGATTAGCTGAAGATAAGACTTACTGAACAATATTTTAAAATGGAGATAAGTGTTTAATCTGTCTTACTGTACTGCTGATCAGGGCTTACCTGGACTGAAAGGGCTTCCTGGTTTCCCTGGAGAAGAAGGAGGGTCTGTAAGTTCTTCAATTTATATTTATAATTTTTTTATTGACTTTCATGAGACAAAAAAAGGGAATTGGAATGCTTTCCAATGCCCTTTGAACTGTTGGAGTTTGTGTCCATAAAATGATTATACATTTTGTTACACAAAATGTATCTTACACACACTGTAAAAAAGTTGCTGCCTTGTATTTATAAATACAATCAGCTTGGATTTTTATGTCATTTTAACTTAAATTACAATAAACTGAATCGATAAAAATGAAAAATAAGTTGAATCCTGTATAAATTGGTTAAATTGGTTAACTTAATTTGATTGAATCTTGTATAACTTGTTAAATTGGTTAACTTATTTTGATGAGTTAAAGCAAAGTAAAAAATATGTTGTCATAACATACTGATGTTATAATTTTTTACAGTTTCAAATAAATGCTGTTCGTTCTATTAATCAAAGAATAATATTTTTTTTAAATCATGGTTTCCACAAAAATGTGAAGCAGCACAACTGTTTGATTGATTATAAGAAATATTTCTTGAGCACCAATCAGCATATAAATATTTCTGAAGGATCATTTAACACTAAAGACCGGAGTAATGATGCAGAAATTCAGCTGTCACAGAAATAAATTACATTTGAAAATATAGAAATTTTATTTGAAAATAAAATGTAGTGCATTTGTGAGAGGAACTATTAATTTAGTGTAAATTTTTTTTAAGAAAAAATAACTATGTGAATTTATTTTAATACCAGAATGTATACTGAAAAAGACTGATATCCTATGACTTTCATGTCCAATATATGCGTTTCAGGGTGAAAGAGGGATTCGTGGTTTGAATGGAACTCAAGGACATCAGGGATGCATTGGGAAAAGAGGCATGAAGGTAACAATGCAATGAGTTCTCTTATTTAGACATTTTTGAGTTTTAAATGTGACTTTTTTTGCTGAAACAATGCAACATTTATCTTTTGCTGTTCATTTCTTCAGGGTGGCAGAGGCTACAGAGGCGACAATGTGAGTACTTTCATACAGCTATGGACACTGAGGTTTTCATAAACATTTAAACTGTAAGGGAGAGAGCATGATGACTTGAAGATAGCTATATATGTCTACCTAATTATTACCAGACAGCAGTAATTAGCCATCTGTGTTTGGATTACTGTCTTTGATTGTCATCTGGAAAAGGTTTGTTTACCCTGTGGGTTTTTTTTTTTTTTGAGGTTGCAAATAAATTGTGTTCCTGTCTCCTTTCTTATTTGCTTTGTAATGTAACCACTGTTCTCTTATTAATGACTTGAGTTTCTTTAATCTTCTTACTCAGGGAGATGAGGGAGAAGATGGTTTAAATGGCGTAAATGGTGAACAGGTAAGAAAATGATGGTGCACTTCCTAACATCCAGTGAGTAATCGAAGGTCAATACATATATATATATATATATATATATAATGCAAACTAAAATAAAAATAAGACATTTTTTGTTTGGAAAATGTTAATATCTACTTTTGCCTTTATTTTTACAATGTGGAAGTGATGCATTTTTGTGTCATTGTTTGTATTTCTCAGGGTGTAACTGGAGCAGCGGGAAGCGCAGGAGGGCGGGGAGATCCAGGAAGCCCAGTAAAATCCATTAAACATATTCAACTCTAAATGTCTCAAAAATGATCCTATAGTTAACTAATTTCATTGATTAATTTATATGTATTATCTTCATTGTGACCAAACCACAGGGTCCAAGAGGTATCAGAGGAAGCCCTGGAACCCCAGGACAACGAGGCCTGAGAGGAGATCCGGTTAGTAGGCTTTAGCTGCACATAAACATCTTAATACATTACTCATTCAGGTCACAGAACACTGTTCATTCTGTCTGCGAAGAATTCATTAAAATGGTGATTGATTTCAAATGCAAATCATTCAGTTCAGGTCAGATTGTTCAAATTTGATATGCAAAGTATGCATAATTCAGAAATTTTTGCAGCTAACATTCATTTTTGTTACCAAATTTGACAAAGAATGTCTCTAGTGTCTTAAAGCAGAATAGTGAATCATGAGGCACTGATGGGAAATAACACAAACAGCCAGATGTAAGATCAGCCAGTGATTAATTTTACACAGCAGATGTTCCAGTAGAGTTTGGCTGAATTTTGACCCCTGTTAATCCATTTTATATTATTATCAGGGAATTTCAGGATTGGACAACAACGTCCGGGGTCCTAAAGGTGACATCGGCGGTCCAGGCATACAGGTATGGGACATTATTTACTTTTAAATAAACTGACACTTACAGTAACATCTTCAGATTTTACTGGAAGTATTATTAGCTACAGCCTGATAAACAGACATCAATGAACAAAGACTTGACTAATTGATAGTGAAGGTGGTACTTGAAGTTGTATTTTTACTGCATCCCTGTTGACTATTTTGTTATCAATTATATCTATTCCATTGTTCTGTTTAATTTTTTTCTGTGGCCTTTTTTAACAGGGTGAACCAGGTCCAGATGGTCTTCCAGGCCAAATTGGTGATAGTGGCAGACCAGTAAGTTAATATGTTATTATAGTACAGAGGGCAGATGCATTAACTTAAGAATCCTGTTGATATTTTTATCTTTATTTTCAGGGTCCTGGTAGCAGAAGAGGTTTAGCGGGTGTACCGGTATAGTATTGTAGAAATACTGTAATGATTAAACAACTTCAGAAGTTCTACCAATTGACTTGGTTTGCTTGTGTGTTTAGGGTCTCAGAGGGCCTCCAGGAGAACCAGGACAACAAGGACTCCCTGGGGCCTCAGGTCCAATGGTAATGCACAAATTATTCTATTTTTAAATCTATCAATAACTACCATTTATTTCCTGAGCGATCAACTTTTTGAGCTTGTGCCACCTATAATTCTCTGTTCAGGGTGCTCTCGGTCCACCTGGTCCGGTTGGGCAGAAAGGTTTTATTGGTCTACCTGGACCTCAGGTACATGTTGAAATAGAATGAATTGAGCACTTTGTTTGGTTATTATTGGCATTAAAATCTAATTAATCACATCTGGCCATCAATGGTATTTTGTTGGTTTCTTTTACGCAGGGACCACCTGGCTCTCCAGGAAGGCCAGGAATTAAAGGAAGCATTGGTTCCAGAGGAAATAAGGTGAGTGACCTTTTTTTAAAACCTCTTCTTTTATAAATCTCTGCTTTTTTTAAAGGGATAATTCAGCCAAAAATGAAAATTCTCTCATTATTTACTCACCCATATGTCATCTTGACTTTCTTCTTCAGATAAACACAAACAACAAACATGTTTGTTGGTGTTTGTCTGTGCGGTGTGAATTGGCCTTAGTTTAATGCTAAACCTGCGCATCATGCTTTTGCCTCACAGGGCCAGCCAGGTGATCCTGGAGATAAGGGATCTTTCGGACCTCCAGGCCCCAGAGGACAGCCGGTCACTTTTTTTCATACTTTTTAAAAAAGCTACTAAAATCCTGCAATGTCAGGCCTGATCCATCATCATTCAATAAAGCTATTTTGTTCTTAAATGTAACAATTCAACAGTTTGTCTAATAATCTGTTTATTTGATGTCAGGCACAAATGAACCAACTGATCGTGGCTTTTATTTATTACTAACAGGGAAAAGATGGTGTAGATGGCTATGGATTCCCCGGACTCAAAGGACAGAAGGTTTATATAGACTTGTACTGCAATAATTTGCTCTCAAATAGCACATTTGGGCTATGTATAATCATAATCATATAAAAAAACTTGATTTTTTAGACATAGCTCTTTTGAAACTTATTTTTTTAAGTAAGCTGCATATTTTGCATATGTATTTATGTTTGTTTATTTGTTTTTTTATTACTTTTCTTTAAGGGAGATTCTGGTTTCCCAGGTCATCCTGGACTTCAGGTGACTTCACATCCATAACTTGCCAGTGCAGTAACTATAATAAAAATAATCTCTCAATTGTGTAACTATTAATGAGTGAACAATGTTTCTTCTTTGAAAATCAGGGCGAACGGGGCTTAAAAGGAGTAAATGGAGGTGGTGGTCCTAAAGGCAACAGGGGAAGAGGGGTATGTAATAACATTTTACAAGCTTTATTTTCTTAGTCATTCTGTGAACCTTAAGCAGACTTAATTGGATGTCTGATTACAGGGCAATGCTGGCAGGGCAGGAACACCTGGAGATCCTGGCAGCGAGGGGGTGACTGGACACAGGGTATGGGAATATTATTCGCATCATATGATCATGGGAATTTGAAGAGATACAGAATGTCCTCTTCTTCACATAGGGCCCAAAAGGACCACGAGGAACCAGACAGATGTCTGTAAGTTTCTGGTTTTCTTTACTACTACTAGTATTTAACATGAAAAATTATTTATATATACTTGAACCTGGAAAGAAATTGTAGGATTTTGAAAATAACACTTTAGTTCACGCAATATGCCAAAAATCCAAACAGTTAAATGATTATAAAACATACAAAATATAATAATATAATTTAAAATATTAATTTGTCAAAGTTGAATTTTCACTCAAATCATTCTAATATGCTGATTTGACTCTTAATAGCATTTATTATTATTAAAACTATTATTATTATTAAAACTAGTATTTTTATTTGTTGTCTAAATGCAAAGTATTTTTTTAAATATTTAAAAATAAAATATATTCTTTTGTAGGACTGTCAACTGATCTCATATGTTCGAGACAACTGTTGTAAGTAATCTTTATTTACGTTTTTATTTTATTTTCTTAAAATAAATAATAATAAGATTATGATGATGATAATGACATTTTTATGTTTTTTTTATTTTTTATTTAACAGTGTGCTGCAGAAGTAAGTAACATTTTATGTAACACAAGACACTGAAATGAGATGCACAAAATGTGAATATATATTTTTAATTAATTGTCCATTAATAAAAATTACATTTCTCTCCCATATGTGTCTCTCTAGATAATGTAAAATGCCCTGCCTACCCCACTGATCTTGTGATTGGCATGGACATGTCTGAAGAGGTGACGCCTCAAGGCTTTGAACGGATGCGTTCTGTAGTCCTGAGACTCTTGGACAATATCAATATTGCAGAGAGCAGCTGCCCGACGGGGGCTCGGGTGGCTGTGGTTTCCTACAGTTCCCACACCAAATACATGATCCGCTTCAACGACTATCACCGCAAGAAGCAGCTTATTGATGCAGTGAATAATATCGCACTGGAACGCAGTTCAAACCGGCGTAACATAGGCGCTGCCATGCGGTTTGTGGGGAGAAACGTCCTGAAGCGTGTGCGAAAGGGGGTTCTGATGAGGAAAGTTGCAATCTTCCTCTCCGCCGGAGAATCTGAGGATTCAACCTCCCTCACCACGGCCATTCTAGAGTATAAAGCCCTGAACATTAAGCTCGGGGTTATCGGACTGAGGAATGTCCCTAGTATTAGAAAAGCTTTTCAGGTAAAGTTGTTTTAATCATTTTTAATCATTTAAAGGAATAGTTAATGCAAAAATTAGCATTCTGTGATCATTCACTGCCTTGTGTCTTTACAAACCTTTTTACCTACTTTCTTCTGTGGTACAAAATGAAATTTTAAAGTCACTCCTTTCTCTTATTTACCTCAAATTAAGTTAAGTTGTTCACTTAAATATCAAAACTTTCACTCATTTTCTCTTTTATTATTAACTGTCCCTTTCATTTTTAAATGATTTGTGTGACTAACACACTAAGTTTGAAAACAAAAGTTTTTACCATTCATTTAATTTGTGGGATGTTTTGTTGTATGCAGGCAGATGAAAGCCAAAGTTTTATCTTCACTGTGTTGGGAAGATTGCAAGACCAGAATGAGACTCTGAGTAAGATCCAGAGTTGTGTTATCTGCTTTGGTAAGCACCAGTCATTTCTCTCCCTCCTTCTCACAACCAACATATTCTAATATGCTAATTTGTTTTGCATTGTAATGTTCAAATCTAACCAATTCAAATCTGTGTGCAGTCTGCATTGTGACTTATTTTTAGTTAAAAAAGAAAAATAAATATCCCTGTTATATGATAGTTTTTTTGTCATTGGTAAGTTTAGGGTTAGGGGATAGACAATACAGTTTGTATAGTATTAAAACCATTACGCCTATGGAGATCATACCTGTCAACATTTAGTTTTCAAAATCCGGGAGATTTGTCCAAATTGGGGGGGTATTGTATGTGCCGTGTGCCTCGAACACCCCTTTTACTGTCTATGCGAACACCCCATGTATGCAGGTAATTTCTGTTTGATGCTTATTTTGTTTATTTTGTAACGAGTTCACGAGTTCGATTTGGGAATAAATGAAAAAAATGAATGATGAATGGATGAAAAAAAAAATATTCCTAATTTTTTTCCCCTTACTCATTCATTCATAATGGGGGTCAAATTGACCCGCAAGGGAACTGTTTGTTACAATTTTTATTACAACCAGAAAAACAGAATCTAGTAATTTTTGTGCATTCCAATTTCAAGTGTGAAAGTTTTAATCAAGCTCTTAGACCCCTCAGACGAACTCCTGATTTTTACAAATTTTACAGTAAACTCATTTCGGGTCAAAATGACCCGAGGAGAGGAGTTGGGTTAAATTAAAAGGAGTGTAAATTGAAACTTAAGTCGCAGATTTATCTCCTGAGTGTACAATGTATGAACTTTGTTCAGATTTGCAAAGATTTCGAGATAGTTCTCACTGTGGAACATGAAATCCATGGGGAGGAGTCAGATCCAGATCCAACTCCTCCCACCTTACATACACCTAAACCTACCCAACTCCGCCCCCTGATCCCTAAACCCACCCTTAATCCCTAACCCCACCCCCAATCCTATCCATCTCCTCCCTGTGGATCTCATGTACTGCATTGAGGTGCTACTGAAGATTTCAACATTTCTCATCAAATTAATATGTGAATAAAGTTATGAGTACTGCACTCTTAAAGGTAGATGAAAGCATTACACTGTACATGAATCAAACATTTTGAATGAATGAAATTTCAAGGAGTGTAGTGTGTAGAACTGGGGGTGTTTAAATTCTGCAGAACATTCTATGGAGGTCTATGGACGTAGTTTCTTTGTGGTCACATCTACACTCTTTTCTCTTCTAAGATCCCTGCAGACCAGCTAGAGAATGTGAGGGCACCAACCTGGCATCTGCTCCTCAGGAGTTGGACTTGGACTTGGCGGTGATTGTGGACGGCTCTCGTAGCATCCTGGCCGACGAGTACGAGGGTGTGAAGGAGGTGCTCGGCGGCGTGCTAGATCAGATTGTTGTGAGCGGTCGACCCAACGCGGCCGACAGTAATGCAAGAGTGGCCATCTACCAGCAGAGCTCTACGTACAGTGAAGCTCAGTCTGCTGTGAAAGTCATATTTGGCTTCCAACAGTTCCCCGATCGTGATCTAATGAAGAGAAGCATCTACCAAGATCTAAAGCAAACCGGAGGCTCTTCCAGACTCGCCCTTGCGATGGAATACGCCGTAATGCAGGGCATCCTCACGGTTCCAAGGGGTCGCAAGTACAAGATGGTACTGGTCATCATAGGGGAAGAGATGGCACCTCAGGACAGAGCAAAGCTGGACTTTATCTCCAAGGTGGCGAAGTGTGAGGGTGTTGTTCTCTTCACCCTGATGGTGGGTGACCACATCAGCAGTACTCAGGTGGAAGAGCTTGCCAGCTTTCCTGTAGAACAGCACATCATTCACCTGGGCCACTTGAAACACGGAGAGCAGGAGTACACACAGCGCTTCATGAGGACGTTCTTCCACATTTTGAGCAGTAAGTGTTAGACATCATTCAATAATATAGATTTGAGGGCCTAAGGTTTGCAATAGTTCACCCAATCAAAACTGCTCATTGATACTGTGCACAATATTCCACCTCTTCTGAAGCCGTTAAATAGATTTATGTGAGAAACAAATGATTTGATATACATATTTTTGTACTTTTTGAAATTCTTTTTGGAGATTTTTGTGTTCCAAAACATGACATCATACATTTTTGAGCAACAAGAGAAAGTACACGATGAAAGCATTTTTGCTTTTGAGTGAACTGTCCCTTTAAGGATGACTTTGCATAAACTTATGTGTGTTAATATAGTTTCTTTGTGAATGCAGAGAATCTAAACTCCTACCCTCCTCCATCACTTGAGAGTCAGTGCAGTAGTGTTCAACAAGGTCCAGGTCAGCGTTTGGACTACGAGGCTGCAGAGAGACCTGTATATAGGTATCAAATGAAAAACCATGCTCTATCATCATCTAATGTGAATTTACATAGAAAGGAGGCAGGTGGTTATTTAATAAGATTTTAATAATATATATACATGTGTGTAGTGTGTGTATATATATATATATATATATATATATATATATATATATATATGTGTGTGTGTATATATATATATATATATATAGTTAATAAAATAAATGTGAAATAAATACATAAATACTGTTTGTGAATATCCATCACATAATGGATATTCACAAACAGTATTTATGTATTTATTTCACATTTATTTTTTTATTTTACATTGTATTTATTTCACATTTATTTTATTAACTATATATATAGTTAGTAAAATAAATGTGAAATAAATACATAAATACTGTTTGTGAATATCCATTATGTGCCCAGTGTCAAAGCAAAAGCTATTTCCTAGGATTCCTGTGCCACCCGTAAACCAAAATGTGGGGGTGGAAGAGGAGATGGAGGAAGAAGACACTGCACAGGAGGAGACTCAGGACCAGCTGACATCAGGCCGTGGAGACTCAATAGTCAAGTCTCCCCTTGACCGCACAGACAGTATGTTCTTACTGTACAAATCTCTGCTCATATCACAGCGCCTCTAGTGCTTAAACCAACTTTACTGCTAACTTTTCTTTAAAAGTTACTTATTTAAATGGTTTTCCAGCATCATTGTTATGGCTTATCAGTAATAAAGCATTTTGCTTTCAGGTCTCTGTCAATTGAACAGTGACAGTGGAACCGTCTGTGGTGAATATATGCAGCAGTGGTATTATAAAGCAGCAGTTGATGCATGTTTACCCTTCTGGTACGGGGGCTGTGACGGTAACCGTAACCGTTTCAGTTCAGAAAAGGAATGCCTTCAGACCTGCGGCAAACAAAGTAAGTAACTGCACTGACTGTGTTGGGGAAAGCTAATTTTAAAAGTAATGCGTTAGAATATAGATATAGAAGATATATGTAGAGTTACTTAAAAAAAAGTATTAATAAAATATAGTAAAGTATTAATAAAAATTAGTAAAACAGTAACTGATTACATTTACTCTTATTTTGTGTTAATTGTTTCTCACCTGAGCTGGGCTGGCTTGCTTGTTTTTTTTGTTGTTTTTTTTTTCAAGAACAAAAAACAAATGTTCTTTTTCCGACAAACGTAAAGGCCCTTTCACACCAAAAGTGAAATGCTAATTCATACTGGTACAGAAGAGGGCACAGCTCAAACAAACCTTTCAACTATGCTGCCATTCTGGATTCCACAAGACACAGTTGAAGAAAGTGATGTTTTGCTTATTAGATGGTTGAATTGGATCATCAAAGGTCAGCAGCAAAGACATTGGTTAATAAAGTGAGATTAAATACATAATGTATATTTGTATTGTTTACATATTTAATTATTGCAGGTTTGCATTTCATTGTTCGAGTAAATACCTGCTCACATTTAGTTTAGAACTATAATAACCATCATGTTTACTCTGCGCACACAACGGCTGCACTTTACTCCTGTTTTCTCTCATAATTGGTCACATGTGGTGTCAGTCAACAAATGGGAAAACAAACATGGGTAACTTCCATTATTTACATGAAAAAGTTGCTCAGATATTTTGTTGTAAATTTAAAAGAAATGCATTACTTTATTTGAATCTGATTAGATTACTTGCGTTTCTTGTAATTCATTATCCCTAACACTGTGCACTCGTTCAGAAATCTTTGTAAACTGTCATCATTTTTAGTTTAATCCGGTCTTCCAGCCAGATTAATGGAATCTTGCTTCTCTTTCAGCCTGAATAGCTGAGAAGTTGCCCAAAACATCTCTAAAACTAGCCAACATACCAGTCTGATGAGTCTGAGAGACCAACTAAGACCAGCAAACCAGCTTAGGGTAGTAGATTTTAGAAGGGTGGCCCAACCCAAATAAAACACCATTAGTTGCTTTTCTATACCAAGCCATGTAAACAGATTGCAAATTAATTTTGTGTCACTGAAATTACAAACTGAACATTTAGAAATGAACAATCACACAAGGTTCTTTGTCAATATAAAACAATTGCTGAAACATTATTTATTCCATCTCCAGATCCTGAGCAAATACTGCAGGCAAAAGAGGAAACCACATTATTTGATGGTGAGAAATGACTGAGCCACATGTTATTGCTTCTCTGTCTTTTGCTGATTCTTTAAAATTTGGACCAATATTACTATTACTTTATTGGCTTTTCTCTGACTCTTTCCTGATGTTTCCACTCACAGATGCGTGCCTCATGAAACAGGATGTGGGGCCCTGCAGTGACTATGTTTTAAACTGGTACTATGACATTCAGCAGAATGAATGTATACACTTCTGGTTTGGAGGATGTGGAGGAAACAAAAACAAGTTTGACACACAGGAGGAGTGTGAAACCCTTTGTCTAAAAAACATTTAACCTGGATGACTTTCTAACATATGTTCAGCTTGGCATTTAGCTTTTTTTTTAAATATACAATTATATTTTTACAAAAAAAACAAAAAAACAAGAGCTAAGAATTACTCACCGGCATCCAACACAAAAGAAAATTAGCTCTTATTTTTCACCGTACTTTAATAAAGTTGTACATCATCAGCTAAGTCACAGTGTAGGTCAATGTACATAAAGGTTGTTAGTGAAGATCTGTGGCAGCACCAATAATGTGGAATAACATTTTTTTTATTTAAAATAAAACAAAACATTTGAAGTCTGTGCATTTTTTGTTTCTTCAAAAATTGTGAAAGACTGCTTGCAACCTCCTTCACATCTGTAAGTTGTCGTATGTTTGAGTGAAACCAGATTTTCTAAAAAAAAAGAGTTGGACTTTATTGGAATTTATTCAATGGGAATCCATGAGTCAATGTTTCACTTTAAACAAGGCTAAATATGCTGTGCTACAATGTTTTTCAGCAAAAACACCAAGCAAATACACATTTCTTGTCACATTTATTCAGTATTATTACACAGTGATTACAATGGAAGTTTCATTCCATGTCTTGCATTTAGGCCTTGAAAGAAAACTAGGTGTTTACATAGCTGCGCAGAAATAACACTATAAGTGTAACTATTATGTTAAACAGACTGCAAATACTTTAAAGCTATGTCCTGTTTTCTACAGTGTGGCCATATTTTATGACCTTGATATCAGCATGAAGCAGTTGCACAAAAGAACAAAACACAAACCGCAGGCTTACACTGTTTTATATAGTTAATATTAAAGTGGATTTGATCCTAAATGACTGAATTATATTAATTGGCATTATATTTAAATTTACATTGGATTACCATACAAACAATATCATCCCATCTTGGCACAGTGTGTCTCTCACTTCCAGACTTTGACAATGCCATCTCTAGAGGAGGTGACTATAAAGCCCTGGGTGGTCTGGAACGTCGCAATATCAGTAATGATGTCGTGGTGGCCCACGGGTAGGGATTCTGGTCCACGGCGAGGCGTGTCCTCGGTGGATCCGCTCTTCTGCTTACTGTGGATCTCCTGGTGAGGTTGAAGGGAGGCAAAAGTGAAGATCAGATAAATATAAGCATGCAGAAATCAAAAATCTGATGGAAATGAGCTTCAGACCTGTACTACTTCTGTTCCTTCTATGATCTTGCGATTGTAGAACACAGAAGGGCAGTGAAGAGAGTCATTAGCACCGCCTGCGACGATGTATGACCTCTCAGGGTAGGCCAAATCCCAAAACCTGTAGATGTCATTTAGAACACACTTAAATTCATAATATTTCACATTTTTGTTGATTTTTTTATATTTTTATATTAACAAAAATCAATGTTCGTCCATGTGCCTTCAGAACCTTGGGATGTCAGCTGTTTATGTATGAAGATACCCTCAAAAACAAATTCAACTGAGCTTTGGAAATATTTAATGATTATATGGAGGAATAATGTCTGAAGTTAGTAAATAGATTTTTTTTTTAATCATAGATGGCCAAAACAGCATTTTGCACCCTTGAAGGGCACTTGTAGGGGCATTCCAAAGTAAAGTCTTCTGAATCCCTTTTCCACTATCTTTAAACAAAACAACAGTGACTGCGTTTACATGCAGCCCGTTCAAAACCGGGATATTAGCAATAACCCAGTCGCGAACGTCCATGTAAACACCGGCAAAAACCCCAAAAAATGCTCATATCCCGGATTTTAATAACCAGGATATTATACCTGGGGTACCCATTTTCTAACCCGAATTTTTGGTCATGTAAACGCGTATCGGCATATCCCCATAGTGATTTGTGTACTGCGCATGTTCTATTCGCAAGGAATCTTGGTCTTTTGAGTAGAGAAACTTCTCAGCGCATACAAAAATCCGCGTACAGTATTCCGGAAGTAAACATGGCGAGACACAGCACAGCATACTTTTGGAGCGAGGTCAGTAACGTTACTAGCATCAAAGCGTAAACAAAGGCGATCGCTATCTGCCCCAAACTACCGGTATTCATTATCCGCATACTGCTGTTGTTGTTGTCTTTGGATACAGGAAGAAGAATCGGAAATGACGCATTTTGCGTCTTAAGGCTGTCCGTACGTCTAGACGCTAACCGCGCGTCGCCGTTTACATCGGGATATTACAACTCTCTCTGCTCACACATGTAAACGGGTTATCCCTAATGTTTTAGAAACCCGAAAAGTGACCTTAACCCGACCATAACCCGAGAATTGGCTGCATGTAAACGTAGTCAGTGATTAGCTTAACTAATTAGGCACACCTGATTCTCATGTCTGATCCGGCTGTAAGTAGAAGAGGGTTGCCATCAGCAGGGCTGCAGTATATCCCATGTACACTGTGAGGAGAAGGCTGTGGAGGACAACAGAGACAAGAATGATGACAGCAGGTAACTTGGATGAATTTACTCATTATTTTTGCTTTGTGATGGAGAGACAACATGTAACAACCTGCATCTCTGAAAGCGGAGGTGCAGAGCTGGCCCACAGGGTAAACTTCCTGTCTCCAGTCTCCATATCCCACATGGACACCTCATTGTTACCTTGGACAGCTGAAGAGAAGTAGGAAAATCTTTATGAACATACTATATTATATATTTATAATCTACATAGATACAGTACATACTGCATACACACGATACCATTCAAAGGTTTGGGATAAGATTGGAAAAAGATTCAGTTAGTAGTATATATATATATATGGTATTTTAAATTGTAATATTTCAGAATATTACTGTTTTTACTGTATTTTCAATCATCAAGTAAACTTTTCACCTGCAATGACAGACGACTGGTAGAGTGGATGCATCAGCAGGCGTCTGATTCGAGCTCGGGCTGGGTGGGAGTGGCTAGATATCGGTAGCTGAAACCGCATATCCCAGCATGCCATTGTGCCATTACTTGTGCCTATGCAAGTAGGACATAAAATAAATCCAAACCTAATTTACTGCTTTCATATTTTTATGAAAGCCTTCTTCTTTAATTGGGGTTTTGATCAGCACTCATTTCTAATGTACAATGTATTGCATAAAGTGCTATATGAACAAAAGCGACTTGAAGCACCACTAAACATCATCTACCGTAAGCTATGCAGCTATCTTACCCACACACAGCCAACACTGGTGCATGTCCACAGCAAAGGAAGTGATGAGACCCAGGCGCAGGTCATGGCGCAGAGTCCAAGCGTTGCTGTTGCTGCGGAGGTCCCATCCCACCAAAAAGCCGTTCACAGTGGCGTAGGCCAGAACCGTCTGCGCCCCCGAGTTAAAGTGATGTACGTCCACCACACAGCCCTCATCCTTTGGATCCAGGAACCTGAAAGAGAGTCAGCGACTCACTGATCTGACTGCATGAGTGACATTGACCTGAGTGTGATGGTCTTGATTTACTTATATGTGGCAGCGCACAAAATCAGAAAGTGGAACGGGAGTAAATAGAGTGGAGAAAGTATTTATTTGACCTGCACACACCTGGTCTGACAGGGCTGGACTTTGGGGGATTTGGGTGGCTTGTTGGCCTCAACTGCAAGAAGCTGGATGGAACCATTATCTGATGCAACAGCAAGGTAATGCGACCCCTGACAAAAGGTCAGTGTTTTTACATGTCCTCCAATCCGAGAATACGTCAGTACAGACCTGAAACGGATCACATTTTCAATCCCGGTTCAGATAACAGTGCATAGATCCAAAAGAGTCAAAATGCTGACATTAAGACATTATATACCTTGTGGTGGTCGTCTTGCCCTCCATTTTCTGGCTGTCCCAGATCTTTACAGTTCCATCATTGGAGCATGTAGCAAAGATGGAGTGCTCGTCGGACACTCGGATTCGGTTCACAGCAGACTTGTGCTCGTGAAGATGGGCCACTAGCAGACCTTTTGGATGCCACCCTGCAATGCAACAGCTACAGTTACCAAAGTGGAAAAACTTCAAGCAACTCATAATTCAAAGTACTTCAACTACAGAAAAAGCAGTATCTTTCAATATCCTTTAAAATATCTTTATGATAATTTTCATACTTCAACATAACCATATTTTACTAGAACTAAATGATTTTGAATGAATGACCTCAATTAGGGAGAAAGCATCAAATACATTACCGTTCAAAAGTATGGCGTTGATAATAAAAAATTAAGTGTTACAAACGGTCAGTTGCAGCTGATTTCAGTATGAGATCAGGCAAGCAAAGGCTAGACAGCCACATAATATATTACGGTGGAGACGTGACAGCTGTACCTGGCAGCGGAGGCCTGCTCTCCCACTCCGCGCTCTCCATCATCTGTTTGGCCATGCGCTCTGCATTGCATTGCTCTCTTTTCTGCTGCACCAGCTGTTGCAGCTCAGCCTTGCACGTAGTGATGCGCCGCTGGTATGTAGACACTCCGGTTACGGACTGTACCACTTGAATGCTAGGGAGAACTGTAGATTTCCTGGGCTGCACAGATCCGGCCTCAGGCACCTGTGGTTGAAGGGCACAGGGGAGAGGTTTAAGGAACAACATGCTAGTCTATCCAGGACATTCCTGCATGTTTGAGTAAACATGGTGGAAAATATCAGGTGACGACTGCTATGATTGAAAGGCTTTACAGACTACAGAGTTACAACACAGACAAATGCACACTAAGATAGGTGTTGATGAAGAAATGATGATAGAGGAGGCAGAGAGGGCAGAGAAAGAGAAAAGGGGAGGGACGATAGCACACTGTCGGCTCAGCGGTCGACCTGGGCTGAGGATGGAACATGAGGGAGGTTAAGAGTCTGTGAGGAACTCTCAGATCGCAGGCGCTCTCCGGGAAGAGTTCCACTGGGTTCCCCACCACCGCTCGGAACTAGAACATTAGGTACCGTCGAGGGAGTCGTCGTCGAGCTGGGAGGGTCCAGAGAACCAAACATGCTCTTCCACTCTTCGTTCAAGTTGGAGTCCTGTTTCGTATGCTTGCGCGCTGTCACAAGAGAAACAAAATGCACCTGTTTTAAATGTGCTTCTGATAAATTATGGATTTCTGGTTTCTAAAACACTCTCTGCTGCTCAGTTACCGTTCACATGCATTCTGATACATGAAAAAGAATCAGGCAATGGATGTAGTCAGCGCAAAGACGCAGTACTTAAAAAATAATTTAATATTAGTTAAAAACGTGAATATTATCATAGAAGCAAACAATCAAATTTTACTTCCCAAATGCACTTGAACCGAAGGGGTCTTGATACTACATAGTATGTTGAGATCATTAACTCTCAGCAAATAAATCAGCATTTTTAAACCACCTACAACTTCTCTTATAGCTGCAGTTTTACAAGTCCAGCTTCAGTCAATTTTTTTTTGCACTAGATAAAAAATTGTGTGAGTAATAATAATGCTTGCAATGCAGTAAAATAGTATACATATAGCTAATATTTATCAACTTTCTAAAGACAGCCCTAGTTTGAATTTTTTTTTAAAACTAAGTATAATTAGGTATTTATCCATGAAAAATATATAACTATTTTTATATTATAAGCAGGGGATCCCTCTCAAAGCGATCATCATATTTGGGGGGTCATCGGCATAAAAAAAGTTTCTGCAATAATATTCCACAGCTAATAGGGAATTTATGAGAATAAATATTAACATACACTATCATTCAAAAGTTTAGAGTCAGACAGTAAGATTTTGTAAAAATGTTTTTAAAAGTCTCTTAAGCTCACATTTGTTTGATCAAAAATCCAGTAAAAACTGTAATATTGTGAAATATGATTATAATTTAAAATAACTTTTCTTTTTTTAAATATATTTTAAAATGTAAGTTATTCCTGTAATGGCGCATTTTAATTATCAATAGCCATTACTCCAGTCTTCAGTGCTGATTTGGTGCTCAAGAAACATTTTGTCAGGATTCTTTCATAAACAAAGTTCAAAAGAACAGTATTTATGACGTTATTAATGTCTTTACGACATTATAAATGTCTTTACTGTTACTTTTGATTAATTGAATGCATCATTGCTGAATAAAATAATTTATTACTTTAGAAAGGTTTTAAATGGTAGTGTATACTGGGAAATATGCGACTTGTTTAATGATTAAATGAATTCAGTCACCAGCAGCCATACACTTTGACAGTACGCACCCATGGGTTTGTAACAAACTGACTGCAATAAAAAGCATCATTAGCCCAAATATGCTAGAGTGCACAAAAAAGTCTATCTATCCACATCATATCTGCAAGTTATCAAGAATTCTCCGATCTAGCCACACAAAGCCTACTCAAAGTGTTAGTCAAAGTGAGTGATATTAACTTCAAACAGAGATTAGCTGTTTGAGACCTAAACAATATACCAGAAGCAGAAGGGATGAAGTCTGTAAACAAACCAAAAAATATAATGCATTAATTTTAAATGGTGAACTAACGACATGAGAAGCGTATCTTCAATTGAAATAGCAGTAAAAATGACCGCAGAAAGTGTGTCACCCACCTCTCTTGTCTTCGGATTCTTGTTTAGGCTTGATCAGATCCACCTGTCGGCCAGTGATGCCCAGTGTACCGAGGTCAATGACTCCGCTGAGGGCTCCATCACTCAGGTGAGACTGATCTATGATGTTGGCTTTAGCCTTATTGGACTTGAGCATGAAGTCTTTCAGAGCCAAGAGCTTGTCCTCCTCAGCTTCCGTCATTCCCTGAAAGAAATCACATAATAACTGCTCATTTATACAAGTGTTACATGGGGAAACATGTCTTATTGTTCATAAAACGTCATTACTCAGGGATAGGTTTAAGGTCAGGGATATGGTTATTTCATAGAAATGTAGTTTAAAATTTAGGGCTGTCAAAACGATTAATCGCGATTAATCGCATCCAAAATAAAAGTTTGTGTTTACATAATATATGTGGGTGCACTGTGTATAATTATTTTAGATATATAAAAACACACACATGCTTGTATATTTTTAAGAAATATTTTCATGTATATTCTGTATATAGATTTATATATCATTTATATATATAAATATTTTATATATAAATAATATTTTTTTTCTTAAATATACATGCATGTTTGTTTTTATATATATACAAAATAATTATACACAGTGCACCCACATATATTATGTAAACACAAACTTTTATGCGATTAATGCGATTAATCGCGATTAATTGTTTTGACAGCGCTGTTAAAATTGTAAAGTAATTATTTCTCATTAAAAAACAAAATGACAAAGAAATCCTAACTACATAAATAAATAATTAAAAGTTAGAATAGAACTTAAATTTATTTTTCTAACCTGTGAGAGAAGTTTCTTAAGGAGTTGTGCAATGGCAGGATCCTCAGGAGTGGGGCATTCTGGGATGGAGCCATTGCGCTTTTTTTGTCGGAGTAACAAGTGTCTGAAGAGGCTCCCTATGTCTTTGGAACGCAGTGCGTAGTCAAAGATGGAGCGACTTACAGGCTCTTTCAGCACACTCAGCAACACAATCTCCTTATCAATCTGTCCAAAGGCGGAAAAATTGTTAAATCAACAATTTAACAATTTGCGGTGAATCTTTGGAATCACAACAGTCCTGAATTAATTTTATCACTGTAGTGTATATCGAAAGAATGTTCAGCAGATTCATTTTAAAATGAACCTTTTGTGCTCCAAGTAAACAAGAAATGTAGCAAATAAGTCACAACTAATATGATACACTAGACCAGGAGTCCACACTAATGTAACCTCACCTGTATAATCGGCTGAGTGATAAAAGGGTTGAGATGGGGCATTAGTTTGCAGTAGACGTCAGCAATGTTTAAGTGCTGAGCGACAACAGTGATGAAACCCACGGCTCCATAGCGGATCCACAGATTGGGATGACACAAGAAAGGTGCTGTGGGATAGTAGCATTTTAAATAAGAAATGCTATACAATAATTATGAAGCACATTATACAATGGAGTATGAATAAAAGTGTTTTTCTGACCAATATCACTGACGAACTCGTAGATGTGAGGTTTCTGCAGTAGCCCCAGCTGACACATGCAAGTGAGAGCGTTGAGAGCTTTATAAATGACAAACTCCTCAGCGTCACTCAGGCCTTGCTGCAGAAGAGGCTTCAGGATGGAGGAACTCTGCCAGCCCACGTAGGCTGCTACACCTGCAGAGAGGAGATTTGGTTACCATGCTGCGAGAGACTGGCGTTATATGAAGCGACTGTGGTGGCAACTTTCCTACTATGCTGTCGAAGAAAGCTCCACGGAGGTGCCAGTCATTCTTGTCGTTGAGGAAGGTGATCATGTGGGAGAGGAGGACGTCGTTGGCTTTCTGTCTGCCGAAGAACACACAGAGGCGCGTGATGCCGTTCTCCATCAACGTCTGTTTGACGATGTTCTCAGGGTCGCTCAGTAAAGTCACCACCTTCTGCTGAACCATCTCATGCAAGGCCTGCAGCTCTTTGGACAATAGATGGATCATATCCAGAGCATTTTAATGATAGCATAAAAAACTTTTCATGCAAACTGGTTGTTAATTGAGTCCATAAAGCGGGATCTACATAGACAATATCAATTAACCTTGAGCTTTAATTGAAGGACAAACATTTACCTGAATCATAGTTTTCATTGGGGTGAAGAGTTTCTTCTGTGTCCTCTCCATTGAGGTCTTGTTCAGAGCTCAAATTATTCTCCTGCACCAGCTCCAGAAAACGCAGTGCAGTCTCAGCCAAATGTGCTATGTTCTCTATAAATATAATATAATAATATAAAATTCATTTCTGTTCAATAGTTTAGAGTCTAAGATATTTGAAATGTTTTTGAAATAAGTCTCGTATGCTCACCAAGGCTGTTTTATTTGATCAAAAACACAGTAAAACAATATAGTGAAATATAAATTAAAATAACTATTTTTCTATTTGAATATATTTTGAAATGTAATTTATTCTTGAGATGGCAAAACTTTTGTTAAATGTAATGCATCCTTGCAGAATAAACGTTAAAATTTCTTTAAAAATAAAAGGTTTTAAATAAAAAAGTTTCTGGTTTTAAGTGAATATATATATATATATTTAAGTTAATATGGAGCCCCTTTCATAATCCATTATACTTCTGTAATATATATATATATATATATATATATATATATATATAAATAATCCATTGTACTTCTGTAATATATATATATATATATATTACAGAAGTACAATGGATTATGAAAGGGGTTTCATATTAACTTATATATATATATATATATATATTCACTTAAAACCAGAAACTTAATGGATTGAGAAAACTATTACAGTTACACATTTAAAAGGCAGACAATTTAGACAATTTTCTCCAGAGATTTCTAGAAAGAATACCTGCATAAGCGAGTCTGACAATCGTTGCTTCATCTTGGGCCAAGTGGGCAATCCCAGGTAAAATATATTCTGGGTAGATATTAACATCATTGCGAGGAACCTCCTTGACCAGCGCCAGCACTTTAGTCAGAGTGCGAACGGCCTCGGCCCTGACGCGCGGCATCGAGTCATTGCAGAAATGCAGCAAGTATGGTGTGATCCTGTCCAGCAGTATCTCCACATTCAGCCGGCCTGCCAGATGAAGGATCAGTTCCAGAGCTGCCAGTTTGGAGTCGCAAAAGCGCAGCGTCTGCAGACAGGATGTAATCACTGACACCAGCACTACCAGCCCTTGCTCCTTGGATGAACTAAGCTCCTGAGATGCCTTCTCCTGCTTCCCAGTCTGCCCGCCACTGCACAGGTTATTGAGGATGTTCTCCAGGTTCTTCCGTATCACCAACACCCTTTCGTCAGCAGACTGGAAGGTCTCCTTGGCAAACTGGGCCATGTAGGGCTGAAGGAAGGTGTAGAAGATTTCTGGGAAAGCTTTGCCTCGCTGCTGCTTCAGGTATTCTTCAGCCGCCAGACGCTTTTCAGGTTCTCGCTGCACCATTTGTGCCACCTGCATAAAGTGGATGAAATTATTTAGAGTACTACCTAATATCTAATTAAGAGTACTGGCTAGTATATTATATTTAATAATTATTGTAGAGTCAGAAAGATTTTGTTTGATAGAAACACATTCAAAAAAACACTGAAAGGATGCATTAAATTGATCAAAAGTGACATTAAAGACTATTTTAAATAAATGCTGTCCTGTTTATCAAAGAATCGTGGAAAAATAATATTAAGCAGCACAACTGCTTTCAGCATTGATAATAATAAGAAATCAGAATATTAGATTGATTTCTGAAGACTGGAGTAATAATGCTGAAAATTCATCTTAACCATCACAGAAATAAATTGCATTTTAGAATATATTAAAATAGAAAACAGTCATTTTAAGTTGCAATAATATTTCACAATATTACTCTTTTACTGTATTTTTGATCAAATAAATGCAGCCTTGGTGAGCATAAATGCCTTGCTTAAAAAACAAAAATTAAAAATAGCAGCTCCAAAATGCTAGTGTATTAGTTTGTAGAACCTAAAGTGAAAATGTGAAATAATACAAAACATCAAGAATCTCAAAAGAATAGAAATTCTACCAGGTCTCTAATACTGTGATCCTCAATTTTCATCAGCACTTGTTCAGTCTGGAAATGTCCTTTACGGTAAGCCAGCAGTTGTGAGAGGTCGAAGAGCGGAACGCCCTCTGTGAACAATTCTGCAATCACACAACCTAACAAAAGAAAATGAAACAAGAAAGGTATTTGAAAAATATTTCATAGTATTATACTGCACCCGCTTTAAGCAAACAGAAAAAATATACCAGCTGAGAAGATGTCCATGGGTTGCTTGAGTTCTCCCCTGGTCCGTTGGCTATTGCTGGAGAGATCCACAAGCGGTGTTGTCTGGTCACTTTCGGTGGCAAACATACTGCCATCCACGAATCTCTCTGGAGCAATGTAGCACGTTCTCCTCCTGGACGTGTCGAAGAAGTAGTTGAAATCTGCAGGGTTGTCCTCAGGCAAGTATGTGGGTTTAAAACTAGCAAAGTCTGTGAGAAGCACCCAGTTCCAGCTTGTCACCATAACATTCTCAGTCTTAATGTCACCATGACGCACACCAGATTTATGGGCCTGGTCCACTGCATTGAGGATCTGGAAGGCAATCCACTTCTTCTCCACGTTGTTGAGAAACGGCCGTGTGCTGATACGGTCATACAAGTTATCCCGGACATACTGCCGAAATAGTATGGCTGCTTTCTCAGTAAGTGTGGCTTTTTGAAAGGGCAGACAGTTCTGACAGGAGTGCAGTCTGATTTTCAGCTCCTCCAGTTCTTGCTTGTAGCTGGTCAGGGGCAGAGAGGGGTCCTGGATTGCAAAGACCTTAACCACAACCAATCCTTCTCTATGTTTCGCCCGGGCCACTTTGAAAAAACGTGTGCTCCCCAGACTTTTGTCATATTCATAATCATGGATGTCAGAGAAATAACTATCCACTGAAAGTATCTGCGATGGAGCAATTCCAGCCAGCTGGTTCCCCATCTCACTGGATCAGAGATGGTTGGCCCAAAAGACAAATCTATAGATAGACAGTTTATTATAACAATCTACTTCCTCTCAAAATGATTACTAATAATTATCAGCAACTAGAGTAAATAAATACACGAAACGTTTTGTCGTAAATCCAGTATACAGTCTTTTCACATGATCTGTCATGGGATATGAAATGCTGCATCATATCTGTTAGCAATACTAGCTAGAAAAAATAACTCAAATAGTTACATTATTGTCATTTTCCATTCATAAACTACCAGTTATAACGTAATGTGTCAAATACGTGTGCGTATGTAACGTTGGTGTTTGTTTACTGCTCTGATGTAAAAATAAACGGTTGTTTACCTGATTGTTTGAGCCCCGGAGCGCTGTCAACTAACCGATTGGTTAACTACAGTTATTTTCTTCCACCTTACACAGATCGGCATTCTACATTTTGCCTAAGTTAAAACGAACAATACTAGAAAAAAATGTCAAATAATACAAACGATACTTTATACAGATATTTACAAAAAAGACCCGATTCGTTTGTTATGTCTCAGGAGTGAACTAGAGGTGTGCATCTCCTTTGGCTGATCTGAGATCTTATTGTCAGCTCATTAGGGACTCGCTATTGGATGAAAAGCATGTCTAGACTGATCTCAGATCAGCCGGAAAACCGGAAACCGGAAGATATCATTCAGGATTTTCGGACTTTAGTTGTAGAGTCATTTCAATGCGTCAGAGACAGTACTGAGTCTGACTTCACTAGTTTATTTGTATGCTTTTGACTTTGTTGCAACACGTATCCTCCCTCTAAAAATATAAATTATATATTTTCCTTTTGACGTTATGGCGCTGATCAGAGGACTGGCCTTGTTAAATAGAGTAACTCCAAACAAGTGTTTCACACCAGCACGAGTAAGAATTTTATTTAGTTATGTATATACATTAAATTGTGATGTAAATCTCATAAGCTGCAGCCAAGACAATGTCATTTGTATCTGGAACTTTTAGTTTTATAAAATGTAAGTTTTTAAATTGCATTTTGGTCAATTCAAATTTAAATAGCTTGTGCAGTAAAATGAACTCTTTCAATTGATGTACACTGAATGTAAAAATCATGCCTTTCATTTGAGAAATGTTGCATTAATTATAATGCACAGCTTAAGCAGTAAGTACTTTATACTTTCATTGTCCTTATGACCTTTCACCCAGTTTTGTTATACTAGCTTCTATTCCTGTCTGAATAAATAAAATGACCATCTTTGCATCTTTTAACAGTTTTTTGGAAATGGGACAAACACTTTATTCCAGAGCGGTCCTCAAGCTAGATTCTTCCCACCTTCTGAAGGTGTTATGCTTCTCCCAGGAACTTTCAAAAACAAAGTGGCCTTTATCACTGGAGGAGGAACGGGACTAGGAAAAGCCATGACCACTGCTCTGTCTTCACTGGGAGCAGAGTGCGTGATAGCTAGCAGGTTAGTTATCCCTCTCATATGATCATCAAAAAAAATATTAAGCAACACAACTGTTTCCAACATTGATAATTGTAAGAAATGTTTCTTGCAGCACATTAGAATGATTTCTGAAGGCTCATGTGATAATGTAGACTGGAGTAATGCCTGTTGAACATTCAGCTTTGCCATTACATGAATAAATTACATCTTACAATTACAACAGAAACAATAATAATATTTCTCACAATCACTGTTTTTACTGTAATGTTGTCATCTAGTTCCTAAATAATTATTGACACCCTGCAAGGAAATCCAAAAGCTTAAATCATGTTGAATTTGAATGATTATTCATGTTAAAATAGTCGTGTTAAGTCTCCTATTGTCACTTCCAGAAATCTTGATGTTTTGAAGAAAACAGCAGAGGAAATCTCACAACAGACAAAAAACAAGGTCTAATCACATTGTCATGTTTTTGGTGAAGAACTTGTTTTCATCCTCCTAGAGTTTGATAAATGTGTTGATGTTTCAGGTCCATGCCGTCCAGTGTAATGTTAGAGACCCTGCTTCAGTTGAGGCTGCTGTTGACCAGCTTGTGAATGATGTCGGCCTGCCTGATGTAGGTTTAGATCTCCATCTTAACAGTAGTGATACAATAGATTCCACACAAAACTCCTGATGCATTGGGATTCTGTTTTTCCAGGTGGTGATAAACAATGCAGCTGGAAACTTCATCTCTCCTTCAGAGAAGCTGTCTCCCAATGGCTGGAGAACCATCACTGACATAGTGTTGAACGGCACTGCCTATGTCACGCTAGACATCGGGAAACGCCTCATCAAAGCTGAGAAAGGTGATTAGCAAAGTAGTTGTAGGGTAACTCAACTTTTAATCATGATAAAAAGATCTGCTTATATTTAGCACCCTGAGTGTGTCGGAATGGCTGCTGCTTTTGAATAGTTTGTGCTTGCTGTTTAATAATCATTTTGATTATTAGGCAAATTGGCAGCTCCAGGGGTAACGAAAAGATTTATCTAAACTCATGTAAACTAGAATGTTTAAACCTTTATTAAACAATTTAATAAGGATATATGATACTACTCTGTACATTGGTTTGGAAAAATGAATGTATTGTTCAGCTGTGGGCGCCATCTTCTGGTGAGGCGTGGGAATTTATTCTGAATGACCCTGACAGTGCATTATGGGTGTCAGTTGTATTGTTGGAATGAGTGCATATATGGCTCTCCCCTCGGATTTCGGACATAGCCTATGACCAGGGTTGGAACCACAGGGAGTGAGTGAAATGTGCACCTGAATGTCTCTTTGGATAAAAGCTTCTGCCAAATGCATAAATGTATGGTTATTGGTTAGCTGGCCTGGAGGTGGTTGATTTGGAGTACATTACCACCACTAGAGGGCAGTAAAAGCAAATAAATCCTACAGACTGCTCAAATCATTGATAATCTGTAGCCTACTATTTATTATTATCTGTGATGACTGACAGCATGTCACAGATTATGTCAATAAATGGAGAACCCAGAAAATTTCTTAATTTTAAAAGGCAGTGTAAAATTATTATTATTATTATTTTAAGAAATTGATACTTTTATTCAGCAAGGATGCATTTGGTTCATCAAAATTCAAAGTAAAGACATTTATAGCATTAAAAATGATTCATATTTCTAATAAATGTTGTTCTTTTAAATAAGGATCACATGACACTTGTGTAATGACTGGTGAAAATTCAGCTTTGCCATCACAGGAATAAATTGCATTTTAAAATAGATTAAAATATAAAACAGTTATTTTAATTTTGTAATAATATTTCACAATTAAACGCTGTACTGTATTTTTATTAAAAATGCATCCTTGGTGAGCATAAGACACACAAATTATTAAAAAATATCTCTGAACACAAACTTTTTTTGGCCAATTATTTTATAGTGTGAGGAATTGAAACTTGGAGAACTTTACAGCATCACATCTATGTTTGTGACTAACTAAGTTGTCCAGATGATTCACGTTTGTCTTCTTCCCGTTGTCTTGATATTTCTGCAGTAATTTCTGCAGTTGCCTGTGGCTTCTTCCAGATCCCAACAATGCTTTTGGAAAGTGGCATAAAAAAGTTGTCAAAATGTGGGATTTGTTTTGCTAATCAAGCTTGTTTTTGTAATGGGCTAATTTATGTGCATTCATGCCGTTTTCTGCTCTCTTTGTTTTCCGTGAAGATAACAGCTTCTGGCTGGGACCAGTACACTGCAGCATAATTACTCATGTGTAAATGAAGACATCATTTGTCTTTATAGTACATTTACTATATTTTGCAATGATAAGACCCAAGTGTGTGTGTGGTTAAAATGACAACTTACTAGCAAGATAAGATAATTCCATTTCATTGCCTCAGTCATATTTGTGTGTTTGTTGTGTGTATTTGTTGAATGAGCTGCTCATATTCACACATCCAGCCTCTCACCTGATTATTCTGACCTCTTTCTGCTTCCTTGAACATGGTGATTACAGACTGTTCAATTACTCCATTAAGTGCAGAGATAATATGTTGCTGATAACAAGTCTGACCTTCAAGACTGTGCATTTTCATGTTGATTTAAAACGAAGATTAGATTCTTGATGCACATAGAACTATTTATATACTGTTTGTACTGTTTTATCATCATCTCATGATGTCACAGGTGATCTGCAGGCTATAGAATGATCTCATTTAAAGCACCAGAAACTGATCATTTTGTTGAATTTATAAAGGTGCTGCTTTTCTGGCCATCACCACAATCTACGCTGAGAGTGGCTCAGGATTTGTTGTGCCAAGTGCTGCGGCTAAAGCTGGAGTGGAGAAGCTGTGCACGTATGTACTCCGTTACACTACAGACACGTTTTTAGGTAGTTCACCTCCTGTCAAATGCCTTTCTAATAATCTTCCTGAAGGGCTGCATATGTTATCATAATGAAGGTGCAGTGGCTATGTTTCATTTACATATTAATTGTAAGAGGGGGATCTTCATCCTATCCCCTTAAGGAGTGTAAAATGTGCTGGAAATACAATAGAGAGAGGTGGACAGCACAGAGATCAGTAGCTTATTAATATCATCTCTGCTTAAATGTTTAGTTCAATGACAGGATTTACTTCAAATAAAATCTTTTTATTTATTTATTTTTACTTTTTTACTGATGGGGAGCTCAAATAAACCAAGCATATCTTATTTCAGGATGATACAGCATATTGTATAAGCACCATGACACTTATTTATGTATCATGCTTTTTAACACATATAATCTTGATTCCATAAAAAGTTGTTTGTCTGAATCAATTGAATAAAAATAAATCATTAAAAATTATTAAAACAATGATTTGAGTGGGAAAAAAAGTTTCTATTTAAAAAAAAACCAAGATTTTTTTTTTTGCATTTTGTTTGATTAGTGAGTTCTAAATACTGCAGAATCTTAATATTTTTTTAAGTTAATATATTCTTAATATAATATTAATATTATTTCTTAAATATATCTTAAATATTCCATTATTGTTGTTATTATTATTTTGGAACCTTTTCTTATTCTTTTTTTAAAGAATACTTAATCTTACAAATACTGAATTTGTAGTGATTTCAGACACTGCATTAATTGTATACAGGATTTAGACCCTACAAAAATGATCTTTGCTGATTGCTAAATTACTGATTGTCTGATTTGACATATTTTGATTGATTTGTGTTACATACTTTCTTTACATGAGATCAACTTAAAAGCCATTTGATTGCATTTTCCTTTGCTTTACTTTGAGCCACCATGTTTGCTAGTGCTCACACTAGTGCTGTGTGATAAACCTAATGGAAAAAGGTCCGTCTCAGGGAGATAACTTCACTCGAAGAACTATAGTGGCCATGTATGATAGATAGAATGAACAGATGTCCCCAAAAGTTGGGCCAAATTTCAGATAGGGATGCTCAATATATTTGCCACCACCTGTATCAGCCGAAAATGTTCATTTTAATGCTATTGCAATCGGCCCAATAAGAAAATTTGGCCGGTATATTAAAGGCAATAAATAATGGATTTCCTTCAGCTGAGACACTTGAGATGCACACTGTTTGCCATGATGGTTTTTTAATTGCTTAAATATGATTGAAATCACTTCAGAAAAAGGAAAATGCAGCGCAAATCTGTCATATAGGCTACATGATAAAATTATAATGAGAACATTATAATTGTGTGGGTGAGATGGCTTTTGTTTTTGTAATCAGGTTCTCAAATTAAATAAAAAAAATTGTGTTTAGATTTATTGGCCAATGTTTTGGTTATCACCTTTCAAAAATAAAGAATTATCGGTTAGCGGTCAATTTTCATTGCTAAAATCAGACAATGTGTAAAGGCTGATTGTATCTACCTACAGGTCTCTGGCTGCTGAGTGGGGCAGATACGGCATGAGATTTAACGTTATTCAACCAGGACCAATCAAAACCAAGGTAAAGTGCATGTTTTAAGTTGTTCTTCTCTGAAAATGTTGTCCATCTTTGCTTGTTGGATCTTTTTCAAATGAAAACCAGACTGAAAAATTTGTTCACAAATCAGACTGATTCAGTTCTCTAGTTAAACTCACTGACTCAGTCCAGTTTGGATCATTTTTATCTTTAAAGCTTTAATTTTCCAAACATTATAATAACTCTCCCAGTATCTTTCTGAAGGGTGCATTTAGCAGACTGGATCCCACTGGCCTGTTTGAGAAGTCGCTAATCGAGAAGATACCCGTGGGTCGTCTGGGCACTCCTGGAGAGATCGCCAACCTTGCCACCTACCTCTGCAGCGACTACGCCAGCTGGGTATCAGGAGCGGTGAGTTTGATGACCTTGCGTGAAAAGTACTTCGCCTCTCTGGGCAAGAGCTCACCTAGAGTCTTCCCCACAGGGCCTCTCCATTTACAGCCAAACGGAGACAAGGGCACAACCTACACCTCTCTTTGCTTTCACTTTGTGATGGATTGCAGAGGACATTTTGTGAAGAATTAGGGGGGGGAAGTAGTGCTCCAGAGATCAATATGAGATTATATAGTCCGGCGCATTACTGTAATGGCTCTACTTATAAAGCTGAGGAGCCCTGACAGGGAAGCTAGTATGTTTTTCACAGTGAAAGACAAATTTCCAGCTTTAACAACTCCTCTGTCCTTAGATCATTCGAATGGATGGTGGTGAATATGTTTCCAATGCTGGCGAGTTCAATGATCTGAAGAAGGTGATTTTTTTTTTTCTCAATCAAACTCAATCAATCTGATATTTACAATGGGGAGTTTTCATTACATCATTTATTATGTTTACCTTGTTTTATTTGCCAGGTCACAAAGGAGGAATGGGCCATGATGGAATCAATGATCAGAAGCACAAAGGGATCGTAAACCTCTAAAACCACAGAAATTCAGCACTAATGACTCTCATTGTGTAACAGAGGATCAATTGAAATATGGTTTGTAGACTGAGACTTGGCACATAAAAATATCCATTCTGCGACACATTTATCACCTTGAGGGCTGTAAGGAATTGTTGTTTGGAGTATTAGAGCCATATTGAATTAAAAATGTGTGGATGTTTTGACATTTAAGGCCTTTCTGCCATTTATGCCTTAACAATCCATTGTAACAATGGCGTTTACATTCAGTTGGCTGTAAACATGTAGGTTACATAGTAGATTTAGCCTGCCCCAGTGCCCTTGGATAGGCTCCAGCATCCCTGCGACTTATACAGAATATTAGATTCCTACAAAAATCATGTTTAAAAGAATGCCTAAAGTCAACCTAACTTGAACAAAAGATTTTAAATCTTACAACAACTTTCAACTGCCTTATAATGTAATGACTAAGTACAAATGAAAAGTTTGGTGTACACTACCTTGTTTCATGCAATGAAATTATTTTAGTCAAAAATAGAATAAATTCTGCATTGTTTCTTGCTTTATTCTTGGTTAAATACCAATTAGTGGATAAATAACTAAATAACTTAGGGGAATGCATTTCAGAGCTTTAATTTCTTTGTATCTCCAGAGGGTTTTTTAATCTTTGAATGTGATTTTTTTTTTTTTAATTAGGTTTTATTGAAATGCCCACCGAGGAATCTCCATATTATTTTTTTTATTCATTTTAGTAGTTCAAATATTATATTATATTACTGCTTGTGGTCTTTTTTGATGGGCTGTTGATAGCACCTGAGAGTGCAGTACACACACACACACAAAACAAAACAGGTGTGGTACCCTTATGGAAACCTGCATCTTTTCTTGTTGACCTGCCCTTGTTTATAGTACATTATAATGCTTGTGTAATACAGATAATCATATATAAATCACTGTTCATTGAATGCTATACCTTTATTTTTTATAAATATAAACAATCTTTACAAACTAACATTCAAAAGTTTGAGGTCCGCAATCTCATATTCACCAAGGCAGCATTTATTTATTAATTTTAAGCTTTTCTTTTCAGCATTTTTTAAAATCTAATTTATTCCTTTGACAAAGCTGAATTTTCATCAGCATAATTTCTCAGTTTTAGTGTCACGTGATCCTTCAGAAATCATTCTAATATCCTGATTTGTGCAGAAGAAACATTTCTTCTTATCACAGTTGAAAACAGTTGTGCTGCTTACATTTTTTTGTTGAAACTGATACTTTTTGTCAGTAGTTGATGAATAGAAAGTTAAAAAATATCATTTATTTAAAATAGAAATATTTTGTAACAATGTAAATGCATTTACTGTCTCTTTAATGCATCCTTGCTTCCTAAAATGAATAATTTCTTTAAAGAAAATTATTGACCCGGACTTTTGAAAGGTAGTGTAGTTTATCTAATAAATTATATAATATATGTATTTCTTAAAATAGTATTATACATTTTAACAAATATTTTTGGATTTAATTAATTTATATTTCAGTTTTAGTCCTCGGTGCCCAGGGCTTAGATTAAGTCAGAATTAAGCCTCAATTAGGGCATTTAAGTAGCTTATAAACGTGCCTTAAAAACATTACTGATGTGCATCTCAAGACAAAACAATGGAAGTGATATATTTTAAGATACGTCAATGAAAGTTTCTGTCAGTAAAAACAGCTCAAACATTAAATCTTGTCTGTGAAACCGGGGTATATGTCCTTGAAGTCATCAGCGCTAAATATCAGTTAGCCTTAATGTGGCACTTTCAGGGCAGCCTAAATCACTAACTGGCAGGGTGATGAAATAGCTCATAAATTGGCATTGGAAATCTGGTATCAAAACAATTTTCCGGCTACAGCGCTGGAGAGAGAAGAATGCAATTCATTCTTGGTGTTCCAGGCCAAAGGTGTTTAATCGAAAATTCCAACCATAAAAAATTGAGATAGATATGAGAAAATATGTAAATCAAATGTGTTTTCAATATGCGGCTTTCCTAGATGATTTAGTTCCGTCAAGATATAAAAGTTCCAACTAAACAAAGGTTTAGATTCTGAGTGTTTCTGTTTGTTCACAGTGAGAGAAGTTGTATGTCTTGCAGTGTCCGCTTTGAGAAGGTCAACTGTTCAATTATAAGATAAGATCAGGATCTTTTTAAACTTTAAATGGAGTGGGAAACTTTACTGAGATTTGTTTTGTGCTTTTGCCAGAACTCCCCAACACCAGCTTTATTTTCATGCACTATTTCAAACCAGGCATTCAATTTTAGTATGATTTTATTTACTGAACAAACTAACATTTGCATGTTATAAATATGTTGGACCAAACCACACAATGAGCTTCGTGAGATCTTTTTACTCATTTTGATCCAAACCTAACTTACTTTCTACTCTGGAAACTGTTTTTGTCCATACAATGAAATTGAAATGGGGTCCAAACAACATTGGACCCCATTGACTTTCATTGTATGGGGAAAAACTTTTCCACAGAAGAAAGGCTTCAATATTAAGCTGATTTCTAGGGACTGAGGGATGTATCAGACACAACCGGATACAATTAGTCATTCAATAAGTTTAATATCTTCTTACACAGTGTCTGTGGTGTTCAGCATAGAGGAGCATGTCATTCTTTACAGTGCAAAATCTAACATTAAAGACAGGTCTGGGGCGATGCATTACGTTCGGCATGTGCTTGCAGTCAAAAATACCCCACTAGCAGGGCCTGCCATCAGCTACAATATAAACATGCATCGCAAAAGTATATTTTGTAGCCTTTTTGAGTTTTACATAGGTCCCACCAACAGGCCATGTTTCATCAGCATTCCTTGAGGACGTTATTGCTTTTGCCTATGATAGTGTTAGATAAATCAATACTTATTATATTTGCAGAATAGGTATTGGTGAATATTTTGGATTTTAAAATCATGATGGGAATTTGGTAGCTTTCGGGTTTCCTCGTGTTGTGGGAAATGTAGCGTTCATCTATGAAGTGCAGGTTGTATTGTACGTGTGTCATTGTTAAAAAATCTGTACATTTAGAAACAGTATAGAAACAACAAATTGAAAAGTATGTGCCACTGGTTGCCTGTCTATGTGAACTCCATGTTCAAAATGAAGGAACGTAAGAAGGTTCTAGCTACATTACGCATCACAGGTGAGCTTAGGACGGGGTTCTGAGATGGTGCGAGGACGGATGGAGGCGTTCACATCTCCTCTGCGCACAACACCAGCGCTAACTCTGTTCTGTAGAGCTTGCCTCCGTCAGACAGAGCCATGATGGCGCTCTTATACGTCGGGATTTTGTTGACTTCTAGAACCTGTCAAGAGATCATTTTATTGTCTGTTATTGTCAGAGACATTCAGTTTTCATGAGTCTGAGAGGCTTTGTTAAGACATGCAGAAAATATATGATTTAATTAAAATGGGTGTATACACTCTCAGCAAAAAAGGTACGAAAGCTGTTACGGGGGCGGTACCTTTTCAAAAGGTACACTTTTGTACCTAAAGGGTGCATATTGGTACCTTCATGGTACACTTTTGTACAATTATGGTACCAATATGCACCCTTTAGGTACAAAAGTGTACCTTTTTGAAAAGGTACCGCCCCAGTGACAGCTTTTGTACCTTTTTTCTGACAGTGTATTTAAAAAATATTGTAAATTAATTTAATTAATTAAAAAGCAGATTGAAAACATTACAACATTTCTGCACTGAAGACTGACGTAATGGCTAATACAATTTTTAAATATAATAATCTGTAATATTTCAATAATATTTCTGTTTTTACTGTATTTTTAATCAAATAAATGCCAAATATTAAAATTAAAATGTCTTAAAGACTCCAGACTATTGACAGCAAATACATTTAAAAATGAGTTCACTATAAGAAATCTAAGGGGACAAGAAAAAGTCTACTATATGTGTTATTTTTAGTTATTAGCTTTGATGTCATCTATATGCTAATTGACAATATTCACCTTTAAAATGTAATCTTTCTCTTGCAGGGGAATGGACAAAAAATAATGATGACATACACTACACAGATTTTCATCAAATAAGATGCTCTCTGGAATGAAAAGTCCTCTTCTTCATGTCAACCAGCAACCAACTACCAAGTCGCTAATCGTAGCTCACAGTGGCGTAAATAAAGCCTGTTAGCTATTTATTCAAACTTCCTGTTTTAACAGGAAATACATTGACACGAGAAAGAAAACTTCATTCAAACCTTGCGGAATGCTTTGCCCCATAGACATCCATCCAGTGCATATGTGCTATGAAAAGTGGTTTTCTTAGAGCTGAACCAAAACTATTCCTTTTTTAAATTGAAAGTTGTGTATCACAGTAGTTTTCTCCCTTACGTAGTGTAAAGTTTCTCTGTCCTGCTCTAAAGTGAAGAATTTGTATGCAACCCACGTGTGGCAGCAGAAGATTACATTTCTGACTAGTATTATCATTTATGAGTCTGCTTGAAGAAATTTGTTTGTGCCCATCATGCGCTTCAACTGAGATCCAGAATACATCAACAGATCTCAGAAAATGAAACCATGAAACCTCAGATTAGCCTGGTTTTTAGATGCGTACCTTGTTGTTTTTCTCACAAAGGTCTTTGAGGAGGGCGTCGAGCTCATTTTCGTCCATGTAACCGTTCCTGTCCTGCGAGAGGTAGCAAGCATAGTGAACATTAACAAGCAAAGATGTGTGACAGCCACTGAGGAAACTCAGCGTCATGCCACTTAACCATCATTTCCTGTATTCTCTATTCAGACATTAGGGATGCTTCATGAAACGTTCTCTAGGGAGAGATTGGAAATCGGGGCATTAAGGATCGGTTTTGCACAGAGTCAATGCAATGACATGCTGAGTCTCGGGGTGCACATTTGGTGCTCTGAAAAAATAATATCCAGAGAAAGTGGGCCAGTAACTTCCTTTAGAGGGCTTGTAACATTTAAACGTCCTCGTGAGAATGGTACTATATGTAATGGCTTTCATTTAAAGGAAAGGTTTCAATTAGAAAAGGTTGGTCACCCCCAATCTTTTCTATTTACCGTCATGTCTTTCCAAATTCATACATGTACAGTATATATATATATATATATATATATATATATATATATATAAATACTCTAAAATTTACAATTTTTGTAAATTATAAAATAAAAAAACATTTTTTTTACATAGTTCTTTTGTTTATTTACTTTATTTACTTTTAAGTTTTATTGCAACCTGAGGCTGTAAAGATGCTCCAAAGTTGACAAAAACAAATTGTCACATGGACTTATCATATAATTTAAAAAATTATTGGATTATATAGTGCACACACTTATAGATTTTCCTTAAAAGTGTGTGTGTGTGTATTTTAATAATAATATATAACTGTATTTTATATATAATTTTTTGCCCTCTAAATTCTTTAAAAAATTTAACTTCTGTGTTGTACTGAAAAAACAAAAACAATGTTAATGGTAAGTAAATGACATAATTTTCCATCTAAAATTAATATCTTTGTGACATTATACCATTTTAGGAGGCATCTAAAATTAAATGAAGAATAAGTCAGTCAAATAAGTCTATGTATCTCCATAATTTTCATAATGTGGCCTTTAATGAGCTGATGAAAGAACGAGCTAGTCTGTTGCATTGTCCCAGCGCAAACAGTATGTGGCCAAGTGGCCACATGTCTGCTAAATGCAGACCAGCAGTCGGTGTGTCTGTAATGAAATGCCTCAGAGCTTTGAGCATATGCTGCCTCCTCTAATGCTGCATCATTGCACAGTCTTCTAATAGCCCAAAAATGGGTATGTGTGCATTTAAGCCAGTCTCTATGTGAGTTTGCAACCTGAACCTGCCAATCAATAAAGATCAAGGGTGCTGTCATCAGCAGTGAGGTATTTGCCCTATTCAGGGACACAGTAATACATTACAATTGAGCCCGGGCCAAAAGCTTCAATGGTGTTGGAGGTGCTATCCAGAAAGAGCACTGTCTTTGCATACTAATGGCTGCTTTCCTCACACCTTGTACAATAGAAGACACTCTGGCTGATCTATGCATGCTTGGTAATGCAAAAAAATCAACCAGTATTAAGTTTAGGCTTGAGTTATTAAGCTTTGTGGCCGGGCACAGGCTATTTTGATGATTACATTGTTTAAATGAATGACTGTTCAAACAAGAGACTTACCTGATCATATAACTCAAAAATCTTGTTGAACTCTTTTCTGGCCATTTTTACTCCCTGAAGAAAAGATTTGTAGTTTTAGGTTTTTTGTGGGTATGGGTAAAACCAGAGCATTTATGGGTTAATTACTAATGTAGATTTACCTGAAATTTTAATAGAAAGTTTTCCTGGTCTGGTAACAACCTGTTTAAAAAAATGTTTAAAAAAGAGAGGGAGAAAGAGACACCATATTTCATTTTTTTATAGCAAAGTAAATGGCAAATTAGAATTATTTATAAGAAAGTTCACTAACCGTGCCATTTCTGACAGACATAGTTTCCCATCTTTATTTGAATCAAAAATTTTCAGCTGTAAAAAAACAAACAAAAAAATAATTCTATCTATATTTATTTCCTCAAAATACATTATGTAGTACCTATTTGATCAGCTCTGTAGTTCACTTACCGTAGTCAGAGTATACTCCTCTAATTTTTTTTCATCATATGGTTTTTTAGCCCTCTGCAGCAGATCTTTCAAAAAGTTCTGCAAAACATCAGATTGGATTATTTATAAAACTTTGATGTCAGTAAAGATTTTTTTATGAAATTTTATTCAGCAAGGAAGCATTAAATTGATAAAAAATTATAGTAGAAAATGTGGGACTTTTATGTTTGGTGTATAAATATCCTGCAGTTGGAAAAAGGGACTTTTACTTTAATAGGAGGGCACCATGTAAGAGGAAGGCCTTCTTTGATGAAAAAATTCATTTAGGGGTTAATTACCAATCGAGGTTAAAGAGAAGACTTGGGTTTTGTTTTTTTGGTATTTTTGCCAGTGCATCACATTTGGAGGATTATCATCATTTTTCTGGACATTTATGGTTTCCTGGGGCGCAAGGACTAAGGACAACAGGACAATACTCCTCACACATGGACTATTTCATCAAGGACTCTAAGATAAGTGTTATTTTTCTTGAGTTGACTGCTGTGTTATCAATATACTTTGTTGGGTAATCTGTTTATGCCATTTTTTGTCTGATTTCAAGCATTGGTATAGTTTTCCCCTTATTCATTCATGCCTTGGGTGTGTCCTGAACTCTTAAGTGACAACTGGTTTACTTGAGTTGCAAGCCAAGTTTGTTACAAACTTATTTTCAAAATACTCATGTTCAGCAGTTTAACCCCTGGTATAAAAACCACAACACTCATTAAAGTGGTTAAATGCACAGTCTTGTAGTTGGTTGGTATATTCTATCTCACGACCAATTCTTACGAATTTGACGAATGATTAAAAAGTGTCTAATTTGTAACCTCACTCGTACGAATTCGTACGATTTGTATAAACCCACGTGATCGGTAGGTTTAGGGGCGGGGTAAGGGGTAGGTCATTCGTTATGAATTCATACGAATAGGCCAATTCGTAAAATATGAACGATTTAGCAAAATCGTACTAATTCATACGAGTGAGGTCGTATGAATTGTTACGAACTAGCCACTTTTTCATCATTTGTTGAATTCGTACGATTTGGTCGTGAGATCAGGTTGGTGTATTGAGTTAGACCTTTTTAGCACTGCGTTTGTTCTCTTTTGTCTTCCAGTTTGTATTCCCACAGTGATCTTATTAATGAATGAACTGCCCGTTTTATCTTCCCGATCTAGCCTACTGAGATATGTTAAGACATTTGCTTTAAACATTAAAATGCTTGTGAAAACTTTCGTTAACTCAACAATAAGTAAATCCACTTCACCAGCTTATTACTCTTCGACAGCGGTGCTATAGAAATATTCAGAGCTACCGCTGAAACTGAAGTTCAGAGACAATATTCTAACAATATGGCTGCGCTCTTGTTTCTCTGGTCCGTAAGGTCTATAACTCTTCAACAGACTTATACTTAC
This sequence comes from Cyprinella venusta, assembly GCA_038021265.1. NCBI lineage: Eukaryota > Metazoa > Chordata > Actinopteri > Cypriniformes > Leuciscidae > Cyprinella > Cyprinella venusta. The sequence goes on from CM075874.1 coordinate 26,090,536, forward strand.
TAACAATACTTATGGGGAAAAATGAATGAAAAAAAAAGTCTTCTGAAAAAAGTGCATTGTTGCACTGCTATGGAATATAACCAATTTTGACCAATCAGCATCAAGGGCCTTGATCTATTTTATGTATAGTTGTGCTGTCTCCAAAATCCAACATTCATATTTCACTGAGCGCTCAGCATTTCCTCTTCCTGCCGGAGGTCCATTAGTGGCTCCAAAAGCAGTCCAGTGTTAACAGATTGCACTCATCAAATCACTGACTGCAAATCTGGCAGATGTTCAAAGAAACCATTCCCCATTTTAATTTTAAATGCCAAAGTCCTCAGTGCTTGCTTTAAACAAGCCCCTTTGAGGGTTGCATATGGTTATTGATGTTGATCTGGAAATGAAATATTTTGTTCCGTTTGTTGTCGTACCCTCCAGTCCACATTCCCCTTAAGGGGGAAACTCCAATGTGGGTAATCCCATATTGCTAGAACTGACCTCATGAATCTGTCTCTTATACATTTTAAGAATGTACAAGTTGCCTTCTGAGATGATTTGCATCTTAAGGTCAGTTATATGTTGTTAATAGGTTTACACTTTGGTTGTCCTAACTGATAAGAGACAAGATTGTGAAGAGATCCTAGGGTGGAAATGCACTTTAAGTATGCTGGTCAGCAAGTTTGTGTGCCAAGTGTCATAACTGTCTGCCAAACCTAAAAGATATTAACCCTCATTTCCATTTTTGAGATCCGAAGGCCAGTTTAATAACCCAAATAAACTTTTAAGCAACTGGTTGATATTATTTATTCCTAAGCATATGAGCATATTATAATGAATAGCTGCAATACATTTCACCATTTTTCCTGCTTATTTGGATTTGTTTTATTGTTTTTCTACAATGTGTTTTTGCTCAGACAGAACCAGAAATGTTACTACTGGATAGCAGTTACTTTTTTGAAAAGTACATTCTTTTTGGTCAAAGAGGGTTAAAGCTGTAGTGGTGTCCTGGTTAGGTCAGAGCAACATATATTTTAGATGGAAAATAATAGTTTCAAGATTAACCTGGACATGGTTAAATTCATCAACAGTGGTTAAAGGTTTGCTTCTTACCTTAAGTTCATCGGATTCTATGTATCCACTGTGATCGGCATCATAATTTCTCCAGGCCTGTCAGAGAAATAAATAACATCAGCTTCAGTGTTTACATTTAAATTGTCTCGTTTACACTACCATTCAAAAGCTTGGGGTCAGTAAGATTTTGTAATATATTTGAAAGAAGCTCTTATATGCTAACCAAAGCTTATAATATATTATTTTAAAAAAGTAATATTGTGAAAATGTCACGCTTGGTTGCAGAGAGTAGCACTAATAGCCTACAAGGAAAAACAAAATCTTTCTTTTTGCACCAAAAGCAGAAACTACAAGAGAACACGTACTGTAGGAAATAACTGAGATAACAGACAACCAAATAAAACATTGATGATACAGAATAATGAAGCCAATTAACCGAGCGCTTACTGACAAGCAAGGAAATCAAGCAGGTTCTGGTCTCATTGACTTCCATAGTATATTTTTTTCCTACTATGGAAGTCAATGAGACCAGAAACTGTCTGGTTACTGATATTCTTCTAAATATCAGAAAATCAGCTGAATGGAGTTGAAAATGGTAAAACTCAACTGTTTAATTCTGGGGGAGTGGTAAAATGAGCCTATTTCCAAAAAAGAAAGTGGAGTATCCAAGACATGCAATGGTATATTCATTCATTCTACTCTATAGTATTACATATACATTTTAGAATCACCTCCATAAATTCTGCACAAGACTTCAGCTGTTGTCTGAAAAATAGCAAGAAGTTTTCCTCTGTGGGAAGAATTTGAACCAGCTGTGAAAGACGTAAAGAAAAAGTTTTTGATTAATGTAATGTGCATAAATTCCTAGGGAAAGACTAGTTGACACTGTGTCATCTATGAAGGAAAAGGAATGTCAGTTTATGAAGTGTCAAAGGCTGCTGGATCAGAGATAACCACTGACAGCTGCACTGATTGCTGTAAATCCACACGCTTTCACCGTTTTGAACAGGTTACAGATTTGACAATGTGAACAAACAATTGATGTTTTAATGGTCAAACCTGGCTCACAGTACTTGGATGAAAGCATAATAAAAACGAACACACATTTTTGATCTCAGGTAAATCAACACAGAGCAACGTTAACCTCATGTAGTTTACTGCAATGTCAACATGACAGACCTTTCTCATTTTTTTGGAGCCGAATCATCACAGTCCGTGTCTGACAAACAATATTACTGGCGCCAGATATTTAAACAGTCAAAAGATCTCATTAAATCATTCAAATTAAAAAAAAATTAAAATAGCATCTGTTTTTAGTTTCCTTACCTCAATTATACCTATTTTCCCATCAGCATTTTGCTCATATTTCTCTATAAAGGCCTTCATTTTGTCTGTTAGTTCCTGCAAAGAAAATGACAATTCAACAAGCAGGCATCCTAAAGAATGATTTCTGTAACTTTCATGCATTCTAACAAAAACTACTGCAGACTTCAGTGGTTACAATCAAGCTTCCGGCTGATACAATCCATTTCTTCTGCCTTCTAAAAGCCATTTATGTGTAAGAACAAATACACACAGACAGATGGGATGTGCTGCTATCTTCAGCCCTCATTGCACAATGCTGATTGTGTTTTCATACTGATTTTGATACGGACGAGCGGAGTTCTCATTCCTCAAAAATGCTGGCACAACTTGGCATAGGATGGACAGCGGTGACTGTGCAAAAATCAGTAAAATAATGTGAAACACTTCAGTTCATTCGCATGATGAGGTAATGGTTTTGATAAAAATTAGGCCCTGCAGACTCGTTTGTTTCATCCTTATGATATGCCAATAAAATGCAACCCACCAAGTTATTTTTTAACTTTTGCCTGTTTACCAAGAGTTATGATTTACAACAGATTCAGTGAGAATCAATAGGGCTGAGACAAATGAAAGCATATCCTCAAGCAGTGTATATTAAAGCTACACTGTATGATTTTTACCCCCATCTAGCGGTGAAAAGGTATATGACCATCCAGTGAATATTAGTTTCTGTTCCTCTCAATTCCGATTTCGTTTTAACTCCTACGGTGGCCAACGTAGTCCAAGATTAACATGGCTTCCAGTTCGACCTCGTCCATGAGTGTTAACTCAAACGTAAACGCGAAAGGCGAAGCTTGAATTAACGGGTATGTCCCTCTTTGGCTAATGTACTTTCAAGATGGAGGGGCAACATGGCGACCGACATTAGAACCCCTTACCCTTATGTATTTTCAATGGCATATTATACACTCACGAGAATACTTTATTACTTGAACGAAGTAAATATACATTAATGAGCACATTTATTTTTGAAAGAACTAAGTGTTTTTAGCTAAGAATAAACTAAAAGAGTTAAACAGTGTAGCTTTAAAATAAAGTTACTCCATTAGATATGTGATGTAGGTCTTTAAAAAAAATAGATACATTTGTGTATACAATAGTGGCCAAAACTGATGTCCAGCCAAAGAAAATTGACATCTCGAACCTTTATTTAAATATTATTAAAAATGTTTTGTAAGAGTTACGTTTTATTGTGTTAATTCAATGACACATGCCAAACTGTGTGATCCTTTAAGACCAGGCTGTCAAAGAAATGAGAGAATCAATATAATATTAATAACTGATTATGTTGTAGTCAATGTCAATTTGTATAGTAAAATTAAACCTGTTGTTGTTAATGAGTTTGTCAGATAAATACTTTTATCAAGTTTAGTGTTTTATTCTTCCCTCATAAGTATATATACTACAGATTGTTTTAATTCAAATTGTAAAAATGTATTTTTTTAAAGTTTATTTGTTTCTATTATAGTGTGAAATATTTGTCTTGCATTTTTTTATTGTTATTTGTCAGAAAATATGGCAACTTTTTAATGACATTACACTGGTGACCAATACTGTTGAATATAAACATTAGAATAACTGTTTGTAGATATATGCTCATTTATTAGTTGGTTTATAATACAGCTTGACACCTCTTATCTATACGAGCATTAATCTTTTTATTATAGCAATGCTTTTATCAGGGCCATTTCTTGCTCTTTACCCATAAGCCTAACATTTCTGAACTGGTGATGGTATCTACAATGGCTAATGATTAATGAAGGTAGACTTGTGAAACTCTCTTCTATATTTAATATGCAGAGGATTCCATGTGATTGGCTGAAAAGGCCCATTGATTAATTGCACACCCATCCTGAATTCCTTATGCTCTCTGGTTTCATTCTGGAGAGGTGATCAACTTGTTCATCCAAACATTTCTGCTTCATCTGATATGACAGTGAGGACAGTGAGGGATTGAAGAAAAATTACAATGAAACAGTTTAGGTCGTGTTGTCCTCTTTCTGACGATGAACAGAGTGAGTTTGCAATTTTAGTAATGATAGTAATATTCGAGTAAATTTAACATGGGAGCTGATCAACCAGCTGCATCTTTTATTTGCATTAAACAAGAATGGGGAAAAATCATTACATAATGTGTGTGAATTAATAAAAAATCCCCTACATGTAATCCCAACTCGAGTGGTCTGAACAAGCAGTTTCATATTGAGAAACGTTGTTGATTTGTTCAATGTTTGTCAGCTCCCAGCATGCATTTATGCATAAATAATGCAGTTAGTGATCAAGTATTATTTTGCTGCCTGCTGTCTTTATGCTGCTGTCGCTAATGTTGTTTTTGTTCATCTGTGTTAGTTATTTGTTGGGTGAGGTCATTTTTTTACTCATTTGATGTTTGCAATTATTGTTGATTTGAGGCCCATGACTGGAGTCTAAAAGCATGTTTAGTAGGTCTTATTCAAGGAGTTTTAGGCGAGCAGACCTGAAGTAACGTGGGCATATGTATAAGATTAAATGACACCTGAGCACATAAATTGTCTAGAAATCTGAATAAATTAATTTGTTATATGCAGAGGCCCACGAGGGACATTTAGTGAGCACAGAAGCACAGCACAATATCATTAGAGGTGTGAAATGACCCACTGACTGCTTTTCCTCAGTCCTGTCACAGTCCATCACCTCCTCTTTACGCCTAATAGAGCCGTAACTCAACGACATAGGAATCTCAATAAAGCAAAGCCACTGGACACCACTTCAGTGACAACATGGAGGACAAGAAAGTCACTGCTTTATATGATGTCAGTCCTGTTGAAAATCAGTGCTGGTAACCTGAAGTGTAGGTTTACACATAGGTTGCCATACTGTAATTCTTTAGTTCATAATGTAACTACATCATCAGGTTCAGCCTTTTTCACCATTCATGGCCATTTAAAATTAGGTTTTCTGTTTTCTAAATCCACAAATCTCCATCAACTGCAAGATGCTATCCTATCAATATGCGCCAACATTTCTAAAGAATGCTTTCAGCACCTTGTTGAATCAATGCCACGTCGAATTAAGGCAGTTCTGAAGGCGAAAGGGGGTCAAACACAGTATTAGTACGATGTTCCTAATAATCCTTTATGTGAGTGTAGTTTAAAATCTGATCCCATAAGAAGCGACCTTTGAAATCAGCACTTAACCCGGGTTGCTTTGAGCGAGTTGACCATATAGTGAGTGTAGTTTAACTGCTAAATTGCTATACACTCTGACCTTCATGATGGAAGAACTGGAAACTTCACATTTATTATAATGACATTCAATACAGTCATTCAGTTACCGAATATTCCGTATCTATTCAGTCATTCTTGCCCCTTATGAATGTTGTTTACTTCGCAATTTTACCATGTGCATTTTCCAGACAAGAACAAACCATCATTCATATACCAGTAATGAGTTTCATCCAAGGTCATTCCACTACATCAAGTCTGCACGCAGTTCTCTCCAATGAGGTTCTTTCATCTTTGTTTTCTACACACTGTGGATTGCTGTTCTTTATAGATAACAGCATAACCAGCAGATTGGAACTACAGAAGTATTGTACAACAAACGCAAATGAGGATTTATCGTCTATGAAGCAAATTAGGGGAGGAGCCTGCAGCAGATGTGCATGGACAGATGGGGAGACAGACTTATTCTAACGTGCTGACTGAGACAAACTGGGACAAAGTCTCTGTCCTCTATCAGAGCTTTTAACAGGTCTGATAACAAGCCACTCCATCATATGATACAGCAAAGGAATTCACCATCATTTATTATAAATGCTAGACTGGAGACAATGTGTGTGCCACTAAATTTGCAATATATTTTCTATAAAAGGTCATAATGTGACCCTGGATCACAAAACCAGTCACACGGGTCAAATTTTTGAAAATGAGCTCATCAGAAATTTAAATAAATAATATGGTTGGTTAGGATAGGACAATATTTGGCCGGGATACAACTATTTGAAAATCTGAGGGTGCAAAAAAAATCGAAACATTAAGAAAATTGTCCATTTATGTTCGTGATTTTGCTGCATCCAATCTCAAAAATATATATATATATATATATATATATATATATACATAGTAGGAAATTTACAATATATATTCAAGGTACTTGATCTTTACTTAATATTGATTTATTTATTTTTTACCCTTATAATGTATTTTTCGCTTTTGCCACAAATATACCCGTGAGACATGTGACTGGTTTTGTGATCCAGGGTCACATGGTTCATTTTGATGAATGAGATCCATTTAGATGGATTGTGGCCATGACCAGGAACTCACACACCCTCATATAATGAACACCCTCATAGACTAATATCATCTGGGTTGAAGGTCCCTGAAGTTATTTTTCAGTGGTAATAAAGTTACTTAAAATAGAATAAAATTACTTTTATTATCTTGTTATTGTGTTTATTATCTATTATAAATAGATATTCATTATTATTCAATATTCATTCTTTTTTTTCATATTTTCCTTTCATTTGTTTACTTATGTTAATATGCATTTGTTTTAATGAGCATTTTTTATATATTATACTTACGTATTATTCTATTACACATTATTATTTGGACATCAGAGAACCTAAATTAGAGAGGCCCCCCAGGTTGGATGGTCCAAAATTTCAACCAATTCACAGGCAAACAGTACGTACCACTCAGACAATTTTACGCAATAAACATATTTTATGTAATGTTATGTTGTTGCAAATTCTGAAACTTTATGTGCTCTCCACTATTTTTTATTTTCTGGAAAAAAACAGCTTTTTCAAACTTCATATGGCTGTTAGTCTAATTTACATGACGTTTTGCTATGTATCATCATATTCAAAAAACGTTGTAAAACGATTATTTTCAAAGCAGTTTAAAGACACAAGCTAGTAAAATATTTGGGTGTGGCCCATATTTACTTCTTGACATATATCTTCTAAATTCCAACATTCATAGAACTGGACTATCCAAAACCAGGATAATGCATGTGATTTTTTTTTTCTACTTATGGCCATAGGAGGAGATCCAACTAAAAACAGTTGTCTGCAAAGGTTTGATAGAGGTAAATTAATGACAAATATCTATGTATAAATGAAACAAAGCCTTTTCAAATTGCACTAATTTGAGAAAAAAAGAAATAGAAAAAAGCATTGGATTAACAGTGCTTGCATTTGAATGCATTATATTTTCAGGGCTTGCATTTTTGGGAGCTGAAATTCCAACATGAAATCATGACTTTTTTTGCATAAACATACACGCCACTTTAGAAATAGCAGTAGATACCAATGCATCTCCACCTGCTGTTAGTCAGCCATACGCTAACTGTCATGCACTTTAGTCAAGGAAGTTAGCAATCTAATCAATCTGATAGCTGCTTGCACATCAAACAGAATGGCCATCAAGTGCAATCCTATTTAAGCATATTAATGTATGTGTGTGTGAGTGGGTATACACACAAACACATATATTTTATTATAAATGTGAGGACACATTAAATTTCAGAATTTTCCAATGTCAGGGGATGTTATATTTGAGGAAGAAGAAAATAAAGCTATGCATAATACAATCAAGATTTTTTTAGAACCCTTATTTAAAATTTGTCTATTTTTGTCTATTTTCTGTCATTTTCTCCAGAAATTACTTTTTTTGCCCGGACCCCAATAATTGATGCTGGCAGCCAAATAGTTAGAATAATCATAGACATTCATTCCTACTATGTGTCATTGTAATTATTACGGTTGTTGTTGTTATTATTATTATTATATTGTGTCAATCAACCCTTCTTGGTATGTGTCATATAAATCACTGCCTTCTAGCTGAAATCACTATGCAGCAGTAGATAAAAAAAAACAGTTTGGCTTACCAGTCCTGCTTGTTTTCGTGCTTGTTGAAGTTCTTTAATAAAATTCTGCAACTCCTTCCCCTCGATATATCCATTACCTGAGAGCATTTACACCCCAAATCAATGACACAACACAGTTTCAATTCAGATGAGCTTTCATCAGTCAGCCAAAAAGTATATTTCAAAACCATCTGAAAAGACTAACGGTATACCCCACAGGTTAATGCATGTCAGACAGGTAAGATAATATAGACAAATAATTACAACCAAACTTTTGGAAACCAGTTGCAAACCAGGTGGCAAGAATAATCCCTTTTTTTTCTTCCCCAAAAATGTTTCAGTTCATAAAATCCTCAAAATAAGGAAAGAAATTACCATCGTTGTCATAATGATGGAAAATATCCAGGAACTGAGAAGCTGAGATCTCTACTCCTTGCAGGTACGCGTTTGCCATGTTCTCTCCGTGTATAGGCGCTGATGCTGTGAGACCGATGCTGTGAGAATGGCTCTCTGATGTCTCCAGTATTTAAGTGAAGTTCATCCCTCCCCCCCTCGGATGATGGCAAACGCCCAGCGCACCTCTTTCTCCGCACACCGCAGGTAGCGCGCATATGCTGAGCTACACAGATGTGAGACGCATTTCAATCAGGTCTTCTTTATGGCGCGGATGTCACAGACTCTAACAGAGCACACCGACACTAATAAAACTCAAAATATGAACTGTGGAGCATCTGGCAACAAAAATAAGTAAATAATCACAATCTGACAATACGTGCTATTCGCTTAACTTACTCTCAGTCTCATCGACTACTTTTGAGAGCGTATATAAAGGTCTTCTGCATCCATAGTAGAAAAAAAAATACTAGGCCTATGGAAGTCAATGGTGCCCCACAACTGTTTTGATCCTATCGTTCTTCAAAATATCCTTTGTGTTCAGCAGAAGAAAGAAACTCATGCAGGTTTGCAACAACTTGAGGGTGAGTAGCCTAAATGATGACAGAAATGTCATTTTTGGGTAATTCATTAATTAAGCGAAGGAAGGTAGCCTACATCGGCATCTTGCTTCGATGAAAGAACACATCTGACGTCAAACACGACTTTCCTTCTTGTAAATACGAACTTCTCAGGAGGACCCCACCTTAACCAGTTAATAGCCTATACGGCAACTGTGTTGCGCGATTTATGGTTGTAGTCAGTTCCGGCCAATAGCCTACTATGATAAAGCATAACAAGTCTACTGTCATTTAGTTATTTGCACATCACAAATATTTCAGTAGGCTATAGGCAAACTTTTTGTGGTTTATTTAAAAAAAAAGTCCTTTTAGATATTGTTTAACTCAAATAACATATGATTTGGCGCAAATTTTGGCAGTTTGCACCTTGACATTTACATTTTACATTTAATAATTTGGCAAACGTTTAACAGTGCTTAAAAAAATGACTGAATTCCTTTTAAAATCTGTCCCCTAGTCAATGTATAATTTTTCTTACATTAATCCTTGTATACCCTGTGCCAGTTGGGTCCTTTGAGGATAAAGCTTCCAATTGGATTCCAGAAGTCAAGGTGTAAAGAAAAGTGATCTTATGTGTAGATTTTACTTAACTGATTTAATTTGGAAGACCTTGGGGGTTTGGTTTAGTGAGTTAGCCCTATGTCTTTTTTGTTTATGTGACAGAACTACATACGTTATTTATAGAGAACATATTTTGTTCAAAGATAAACTTGCAATGAGATTGCAGTTCAGTCACATGACTTTTACAATTGCTTGGCCTTCACAATTCAGTAGCTTTGTATATGTGCTTTGTGTATGAATGAGTGCTGAACTTATGGATTTGATTTTCCTTTTGCCTCTGTGCATTATCCCCTTGTTCGGTCGTCTTGTTGGTTTTCTCATATTTACAGAACATTAATTTGTAAAAATGAGCAATGACCCATGAGATAATTGCTCTCCATATGTTAATTAATGAAGCTCTGCCCAGACAAATGACGCTTGGGTCTCTGGTCCTCTGCAATGACATCCTGGCTGCCAGGTAGGCAGGCACAGACAGATAGAAAGACAGTTCACCATCGTCACCACACACAGAACTTCCCTGGTAGTCTAGCAGAGTGAGTGAAATAAGCTTGAATGATGACATTATGCTAATGATGAATCTCTATGTTATCACAAAACTGGTGATTTCAAGGTCCCTATAGCTCTCAGAACATTAGTGGTTTACAAGATCCAATGAGTAAATACAGAATCCTGAACAACCTGTTGTGACTTTTAGGCAATGACTAACACAATGTCTCTGAGAAAGAGAAGCAGGACAGTGTGACATTTGTGTGTGGTGTTGGTCACTAATTGCTGTATAGACACAGATGGGTTGGCTGGCAGTTGTAGTGTGAGCCCAGGCCATTATGAAACACTCCAACTGAGTATTGTTGTGAGGAGCTTACATCACACCTTAGCAAACAGTGACACCTGCACATGAAAACAACTCATCTCCACCTCAGATGCTGAGATATTCGCCATATGATACCTGCAATAAGAGTTGCAAACTTCTTTTCACGACAGTTTGGCAAAAAAGAAAGATCTGAAAGAGTCTGAAAGTTGCGGTTGGTGTGTAAATGTATGTTTTAACCGTTTTCCATTACTATTGTGGTAATTAAATATTCACTTAGTTTTCACCAAAGCTCTCTCTATTTTGCTGTAGATCATTAAACCGTTACTTTGCCTCGGAAGTCTGTCTGAAATCAGTTTTTCGTGCGCAAACGCTGCCTGAAAAGTCATTGCCTGATAGGGTTGGCAACAATTCAGCTGCCTAAAGTTTTCGGAAGCAGCCCTCTTCTCTTCTCTGATGATGTGTTTATTGGCGCGAGGGTGGGACAACCTGTCAATCGCAGCAATAGCAAATAACTATGTTACAACGATCAAATCAATTCCCAATGGACAAAATCAAGCCTAACATGACTTGCCCATTGACTTGCCCATTTCAATTAGAGTGGCCTCTTCGTTATCTGACTTTAAATCAAGCTAAAAACACTTTATTGGTTAAGGCATTTAACACATGATAAAGTATTATTTTTAAGTGCCTTTAAAAATAAAGCATTATAAGGAAAGCATTATAAGGAAAGCATTTTATTTTTTTAAATGCATTCCTTTCTTGCAAATTTGACTTAGTTTTTTTCAAAATATAAATGTCTTTGTTGAAATCATTGTGTTGTGAAAAAAATGCTTGCATTACTATTTTTCAATCATTTGTATATCTCTCTCTTACAAACTAATTCAGCTTTGCTGCCAAATGAATTCCAAGCTATTTTTAGGAAGTCCAATTACAGACGGTCTTAGCCTGGACATCTAACATAAATGAAGTACTTTTTGTCCCTCAGATAGCAGCAAATTGCCTACTGCGCTATCAAATCTGTGACAGGTGTATCAGCAACCACACAGACATTTTGTCCTGGGTGTTTTTGGAACACCCTTTAAAACATGATGACATTTGGGAAGAAAGTAGCAGGTCTGGATTTCTCTGATTATTCCACAATAAGCAGTTTCGTCCTTGTTAATGTGCGAGGCTGTGAGCTTAAATGGTCGAAGTTCAGCCTTATGTTTAGTGAGAGATTTAACAGTCTGAAAAGAGTTTTAGATCCGTCTTTCTTGCAGAACTTTCAAAGACCTGAAGGTTGTTAAGAGAGGACCAATATTTCATGCTGACTCCAAAAAAACAGGAATGTGAATTTGGGCCCAGTGAACTTTTGGTTTCTGCACTTGACATTCAAGGAAAATCAAAGAAGGTTATGCCCGCAACATCAACACGAGTCAAAACTCTTGATTAAGTAAAAATCCATTTTATTGATAAGAATACACATTATAAGATGGGGCTAATTAGAAGAATGACTTTTTGACCCTGAAAGTTGCATCTTAGAAGAGCAACAATGAAAGTAAATTATAGGCTGTTCGAACTAGTTTGCCCCAAGCTAGTATTTTTACCGTAACTGACCTTATCACATACAGTAAATACCTGCACATAAACAACTCATCTATACTCCAGATATTGAGATGCAGTCTATGATAGGAAATACAAATTCACCAGTGTTTGTTAACATGGTCATTATGCTCTCAAAAACTGACCAAGTAGATAATGCACTAATTTCAATCTGCCAATCTGAACATTTTAGTCATTAATATTTAGTTTGATTAATTTTTGATTAACATTAGGAGTCAACAAAATCACTTTGTATGACTTTTTTTTAAAAGTTTGGTTCATATTGTTTTGAAAACAAATTAATCTTTGTCCGTAGGCTCACAATAATAGAAAATTCAATGATGCAATAAATGGTTATGCGAAAATGCTATATACATAATTAAGTTGTAAACTCTAATGAAAACTTTTAGATGATTTCCTGCTGCTGTCTTTTGTATTCATTTTAACACTTTCAGTGTTGATCTTAATGCTCGACTGAAATTATGCCACTCTGACAGGATTCATTTTGATGTCAGGAATTCTAGTTAAATTTACCTTCCTTTGAACATTTATAATTACAAGAAAACCTCATATCTGAAGGACTAGAAAATGATTATTTATCCACAGGATTATGGATTTAAATGTCTTTCAAAGGAGGTAGATGCTTTTTAAGTGCATGTGTAGTCACTGCATCTACCAGCAGGGGATATTGAGAAAACCATTTACAAATACAACCAGTGTGTGGTTGGACACTGCGTCTGCAGGTAACAATTATTTGAAATATTGGTCCATAATTTTTTTTTTAAAGTGAACTACTCCTTTAATGAACCACTGAAACGATTTTGGAAACATTATTTTAAGGTAAAAAATCTTACGTAGTGTTGCTTTAACGTGTAGATTAAGGGATACTCCACTTTTTTTGAAAATAGGCTTATTTTACCACTCACCCAGAGTTAAACAGTTGAGTTTTACAGTTTTTGAATCCATTCAGCCGATTTTCTGATATTTAGAAGAATATTTTTTGCCTACTAAGTCAATGAGACCAGAAACTCTCTGGTTACTGATATTCTTCTAAATATCAGAAAATCGTCAACTGTTTAACTCAACTGTTTAACTTTGAAAACTCAAAAAACGCTGAAAACTGAAAACTCAACTGTTTAACTTTGGGGGAGTTGCAAAATGAGCCTATTTCCAAAAAAAGTGGAGTATCCCTTTTGAGAACCATACCTTGTGAAACAGAATGTTGTTTTTGCCTCATAAACATGGTTTGAAACATGTTCCCATTGAGTTGTCAAACGTTTCATTTCAAATATAGGGAGGTTTATTCACTATTTTTTGTATTTTCATATTGAAAAGTCAGGAAAAGTCAGCAAGACAACTGGAGATCAACAAGACAACTGGAGATCAGATAGGCCTACATCCTCTCCAAAAGCACAGTGAGGTCTCACATTATTATTATTATTTTTAAAACAACCAGATAAATAAAGGCTAAACATAACATGGAGCCTTTAGATCTATTTTCTCCAATCACATGACTTCCACACCACCAATGATTGGTTTGATTGACCCTAGACAGTATTTGAATAGATGCAATTGTTGTTGATGGTCTCCACTTGGTGAGAGCGAGTGATGAAGGTCATGAGCACGTTCTGGAGCATCTCAGCTCTCATCTTGCTGATTTGCAGCACCTCCTCATGATTCACTTTCTCCTCACGACTGTAGTCAAGAGAAACCTTGTTGGTGATGAGCGACAGGCCAAGGACCCGTAGTCCGCAATGCTTGGCTACCGTCACCTCAGGAACTGTGCTCATGCCTTTCAAGAGAAAGAGAGAGAGAGACTCTTAATTACATTTCTGTTCTGGCACAGTAGGTAGTTCATTAATAAAAACAAAACAGGTCTGGGTCTCATGTAACACTTAATGAGGACTATTGGGGTCCTGATGTACACACAGGCAGGAGGACGCACACAGGAACCAGTTGTTGACCGGTCTTGCTAGAGGAGCCTACTTAGAGCATACCCCACACTGCTGCCGTTTGGTAATCGGAGTCTAATTATCTAAGACATCATTCAACTCGTCAGAGGACCAGGAGAAAGTATAGTTTATGCCAATCATATGGACAAGAGAGTTATTCATATCACTGATTAACATAATCACATTGATTGAAGTGGGCTAGTTTGTCCCTTTGGGTGGGCCTAATTTCCTTCAATTAATATGGCAGGTCTGCTAACATGGCAGGCACATCATTATTAACGAGCTATAATTTTCCTGAAGCACCAATTAAAGGAAAGACACTACACACAAGAGAAAACACCAAGTTAAACCAAAAAAGTCAGTTTTAAAATCACTTGTGCATTTTCCCTGCGGCAGCTCAGAATTTTTTCATACTATTGTGATTTTCATACTATTGCGATTGTCCATACCAACAGAGTCGCTCCCCAAGATGTGTAGCATGCGTGCCTCTGCGATGGTCTCAAAGTTGGGTCCACTAACCATACAGTAGACTCCCTCTCGCACAAAATTAGAGTAGCCCAACTCAGCAGTGATGTCCAAAACTAATTTCCTCAAGTCTTTGCTGTAAGCATCAGACATACAAGGAAACCGGATCCCAAATCTGAGGAAGACAAGAAAAAACATGCACCATCTTTTTCATAAAATGGAAAACAATTCTGTAAAATAATAACTCTCACTCTTTCACACTTTATTCTGCCCTTTTCTCTCCCTTATCTGTGTACCGTTCATCATTGGGTCCACACAGTGGGTGCTGTCCAGCAAACCCCGGCAAGTTAATATGGTCCTTAATGACCATAATGTCTCCCACTTTGAAATCCTGACAAAGACCTCCAGAGGCGTTTGTTACGATAATGGTCTCCACACCCATCAGCTTGAAGATCCGCACGGGGAACGTGACCTGGAAACATCCCCATAAAACACAAGCTGTTATACAGCAGGAGACATGTTATCTACACTTTTAATGATACTTATGCCTGGTTTAACAGAGGATTAGTTCTCTTTAAGTAGGACAAACAAGTAGCTTTTATAAGCGTGCCTTAGTAAAAAAACATTACTGGCATGTTTCTTGAGACAAAACAATGGACTGCATTCTTAACATGTATGTCTGTATAAGTTGTCAGTGCAAGTTGCTTTCAGTTAAAAATCAACTCAAACCAGGACTATAAAGGGATACTCCACTTTTTTGGGAAATAGGCTCATTTTACAACTCCCCCAGAGTTAAACAGTTGAGTTTTACCGTTTTCAAATCCATTCAGCCGATTTTCTGATATTTAGAAGAATATCAGTAACCAGACAGTTTCTGGTCTCATTGACTTCCATAATAAGAAAAAAATATACTATGGAAGTCAATGAGACCAGAAACTGTCTGGTTACTGATATTCTTTTAATTATCAAAAAAAATCAGCTGAATATATTCGAAAATGGTAAAACCCTGACTGTTTAACTCTGGGGGAGTGGTAAAATGAGCCTATTTCCAAAAAAGTGGAGTATCCCTTTAAGCCTTGTCTGTGAAACTAGGGGTATATGTTGGCCCTATTGGCCCCTTCAGGTCCAGATGTTTTTAATGGAATAAAAAAATTAAGTGGCAGGTGTGTCTTCTCAAAATTTGGATAAGAAAATAACTGACAGTACAGAAATAAAGCCAAGCAAATATAATAATAATATCTATTTATATTTTTATACATGTATATGTAATGAAGTTTAAATTTATTTGATCAAATTTATAGGCAATTGGACAAAAAAAGCCTTCTTTCATTTCAGAACACCACGTGGGTAACAATATCCACATGCTTAAATGTGCAATTGTACCCCACAGTGCCTTAACCACAGGTTTAGGCAGGTATTAAATAAGCTTTAGTAATTCCAAATGGGATAAATATAGGAGTGTAGAGCAGGGAGCCATTAAGGGAAGTGTCAGTGTGAGCAGGAGATGAATAATGTACTTGTGGGCTCAGTACAGCATAGCTCAAGAGGGATGTCACAGTCTGTCAGCCTGCTCTCCAGCTGACGAACCAGGGTAGACGTGTGGGGCTTCCACGAGGAACATGGCCATTACAGATATACACCGACGGGTCGCCGATGTGGACCAGAAAATACGACTCAGTTCGGTACCCTTTAAATCAAAGATGACTTCTTTGTGGAACGTAAACTCTCAGAGATCAAATCGCTTCATATTTGAGTCTTTAACTCTCCTGAGAGAATTGGTCTAGGTGCTGCATTAGGTTACCCGTCAACCACAGTTTGATTAATGTGCACTATTACAGAGTAATAATGATAATATGTCTATAAGAGAATCTTGTATGTCTTGGCACTGTATCATGAATTGGCATTTATTTCAATTTCGGGGAATTCACTGAGAATGGATTGCACTCGCTGATTGCGTCATAAGCTATTTGCACGTGCTATCTGAGTCCTTTAAGCACCGGATAGAGTGCCGAAGTGATGACGTCACTTTGTAGGACAACTCGGAAGCTAGCGGCGCATGGGTTCCCTCGATCGAAAAGCAATGCATTTTCCCCATAGACTTTTGGAAAATCGCAAAAAATAGGATCTGTGTTTACACATTTTACACGTTTTGTCTATCAAGATAATCTTTACAAGGTAATCCAAAATTTATACATTTTGAAGCCTATATAAAGTTTAAAAAAGCAGGTTATAACTGTGTTCTATGTCATACATCAAAACATGAAAATATCTAGAGGCTTTGTTCACCACAGACCTTATTTCAGGCGATTTAGCAAAAACCCATTCAAAAATCCCATATACTTTAGAGCGAGGTAACTGGTAGTGCTAAAATGCTAACTCACTTCCACGTTTTGGCCTACAGAGTAACTTCGGAACTCCATTCACTGAAGTAGTATGCAAATTACATCATTTGAATATTAAAAAATGTCTATACCCCTGGTTTCTGTTATGTATGATAAGTCTGCATGTATACATAGTACGTGCATGAAACATTAATGTGATTGAAATTATTTTAGGATTTTGCCTGTATAGTTTCTTAAAACTTCCATTAAAAAAATAACAGTCAAATACAATTACAAAACAATTCAGCCAAGTAACAAGACGAACACAGCTGCAAAAATATTACAGTGATATTAATGTAGAGGTCATTGCCACTAAATCCGTAGCTGTCAATTGCATTTGTAACAAGAGCAAGAGTCTGTGGTGGGAGTGAGAGACATGAAAATCACACCGGTTCAGTTTACAGTTGAGTGAACTGACATACAGTAAAGCAAAAATATTAGGAAACATCAGATGGCTTAAACTGCTCAATGACACTTATATTATGAGGCCACACGACTCTCTTTTTATCTCTGAAGTAAGGTAGTGGGATGAAAAACACCCAGTACAGTCTAGAGATGCGTACATTTGAGGCAAGCCCACTAAATGTATCTGAACACCATAAAGCTGCTTTACTTGCTGCAGAGAAACAGAGGTCAGTGAAGGGCTAACTAATCTCGACTGTCCAATTACCATCCAAAGCACAGCGCTCCACAACAATAAGATCACTTAAAGAAGCCATAATAACTGTTTGTTGTTACCAAGGGCAAACATGAAAGCAAGTTTGCATCATAAACTGTAATGGAAATTAGTTGGGTCCAATTTTAGGATACAGTGAGTTGGCACCGATTTGCACAGTGACTCACAGATATGAGTCAGCTAAAGCAAAATGAACAGTAGACTGAAGGTACAAAACCAGCTGTCACAGTTTGACAAAAGATTTAATAACCAGATTGGTTGAGCTTCTAAATTAATAAAAATAAAGACATTGCGAAGCAAAGCAACGACAGAGCAGGTCACTTTTGATATGAAACACAGTCTCAGCTTTCAAATTTTGTCAATTTTATTACAAAATTCAAACAAATGTGGCATGACAGATCGCTGTATCTGTGCTCCTCTATTACTAGTTGTAGCACCAAATAAACATGAATGAACCTCAGAAGGTATGCTGAAAGAGACAGGCAGCACAGCTAAAATGTATTAGTCTCATGTAGTCATTCAATGTGTTTCAAGTGTTTCAACAGCAGAAAGAGGTGAATCAAACTTTTATTTTGAGCAATATGTCACGTAAAGCCAATCAATGACCATTTTACATGTTAGTTAGCTAGAAGAATCAACTGAGGAGCATTTTGCTAAATATATGCACCATATCATATTTTTTTTTTGTTATTTTAATCTTCTATCCCTAAAAACTATAAGGCTATAACATTATTATAAAAATGATATTAATTATTCTCACTCCAGGCTAAACTGAAAAGTTGGCAGCCCTGCCTTACAATACATAATTAGACTCCCAATGCCATGGCAGGTTCTTCCGCTCAATCCTTGTAATTTTTTTAATAGAAACAGTAAACAGTAAATGAAAAAAATATGTACCCAACGCCTTGCCCAAATGTTGGGATGTTGTGCTGGAAAATGATGTAAAAATGTCATCATAAGGACATTTGCTTCACTGTTTTTAACATCTGCCTGATTTGATCTGACATACACGGATTGTTTTCCTGCCTCCTATTTAGGACAGATATGCAAATTGGTCTGCAGTGTGTGTTTATGTGCCACAGCCATTAAGACATTAAATACAAAATAGTGTTGTGAAAAGCTCGAGTTTGATAATACAGGGGGCTGATGGATTTAATGCCCCAGCCTCATATTAAGAGTAAAAAGCTTTTGGATGGCTGTAGAGGGCATGGTGGCCATGACAACTGATTGTAATGCATTGTGTCATGCTGTCAGGGCTGCAATTACAGTGACAGTCCCACTCCAGGGCAAGAGGTTGCAGATTCCTTGGTAAATTAGTAAAAAGTGTCTCTCTGGCCCCATGTGCAACAGATAATTTATTCCCCTTCAGACTTTGATGGAGAGAAAGCCAAGAGCTCACACAAATCATGCTGCTTGGTTGAACTCGGGGGTAAATTAACATTTGAAAACTTATAAATTAACAAGGACTTTTAACCGATGTGAAAATGTGTTCATGATTAATGTCATATTTTTCAAAGCCAACATGCTTAAGCATTCAGATTCCTGTTCACAAACGACTACGAGAGCAAGCTGAATATCGTCAATGAACTGCTTTGATACGCGAGTGACAGGACCAGTGAGCAGTTTGTTTCTCCTCCACACCTGCTTTCTCAGCATTCAGCCTCGGTATTCATGCATCTCCTGGATGGGACAGATAAAGTTAATGACCCATACTGGAGGCAACAGCTCCTCTCTGTTTTAACAAATAGGGGCTGTTTACAATGAGTTTACTCGTCCTTGAGGTGATGCTAAAAGGAACCAAGGCCACTGCTTGAAACGCACGCTAGACACCACATACTTTACACGACATCGATGCCACAGAGTTGGGATCTGTGATATAGCTTTTGCTTCAAGTAAAGAAACCACTGTGCTTGTAAGTATTATAAATGGATACAGCTAACCGTATCAAAAGGCAAGATGAAGTTAAATCAGTTAAGGGCAAGATAAACAACAGGCTGTGGTAGCACCTGCAATAGAGGCATCGGTTACACTTTTATTTCGATAGTCACTTTAAACATTCTACTAACTATAATTAACTTTTCAACTACATGTCAACTAAGTGTCATTAGAGTATTAGTAGACTGTAGTAGATTGTCAATAGACTGTTAGGTTAGGGTTAGGTGTTAGGGTTCAGGCTAGGAGAACAAGTTGACTTGTAGTTGCTAAGTTATACAGTCAGTTGAATGTCTGTTGGGGGACCAACAAAATAAAGTCTTAGCAGATATTAAGCTGACAGTCTACTAATACTCTAATGATAGTTAGTTGTAGCGGCAAAGTTACTTATAGTTAGTTGATTGTCTAAAGTGGACTATCAAAATAAAGTGTTACCGAGGCATCAAACTGTTTATTTGAGCTCACCTTGCACAATGAGTAACCCTCGTACAGATGGAACCTTCCTTGCATGAAGACACAGGACTCGCCTTTGATTTGACCAAACACCAGGCACCCTTCATGACCAGGAACTATGCATAAAGAGACAAACATATCAGTCATAAACATGCTTGCTTACTCTTTTTTAGTATAATGTATATATATATATATATATATATATATGAAGAGTTCAAATGCAAAAGCCTCTAAGTGCCATTTGAAATTTTCTTCTAAAATGATCATTTTTTATCAAGCTTATATATTCAAGTTCAGTAATTTCACTTAAATGACAATTAATAGGTAATCCTCATTGCAATTTAAGTGAAATTACTGAGCTTAAATATACAAGCTTGATAAAAATGATCATTCTAGAAGAAAATTTCAAACGGCACTTATGAAGGCTTTTGCATCTGAACTCTTCATATATATATTTGAAGGTGCTGGAACCCTGTTATTTGTATTTTTTATTTATGTATTTTTTATGTTAACATATTGCAGTTCAACACACTGTTTTGCATCATTTTATAAATGTGATCATATCCAAATATACCAACTTGAGGAGATTATATCATGAGAGCAACATTTTTGGAGGTAAAAGATCAAGGGAGACACAATGTAATTGCAGCATTTCACATAACTAAGTTTTGTAATGGCTCAAATAGACTATATGATGTAGTATGATTTACATGTAGTTAAATACTCCCCTCCCATATACTTTTAAACTGAAAGGAAAACTCCTAAAAATGCATATGAAATAAGGTCAGGTGCAAAAACAACTGTCCGCACATTTCCATCTCTATTTTTTCACTGCAGGTCTTTAGTAAATCATGCAAGTAGTTTTAGTTTAATGCCACGTTTGGCGTAGTAAAATTAGTCTGTAAATATTTCCCTGTGAAAAATACTGTAAATATATATTACTACCACAACCACAGTGTGATGAAGCATCTTAATGATAAAAGTGCAGTGTGTTGGGCTCTAAAGCTGTCTCGCCCCAATAAAGAACCTCCTGCTGTAAAGAATTTACTCTTTGCTCTCAGCCTAATATATTACGTCTAAGGAGTTATTCATCTAATGTAAAACCTCTCAGTAATGTGCAAATAAAAGGTCAGATGCTGCCGTTGATAACAGATGTCATCTAATCCTTTTCTATAATACGGCATTAATTGACTAATGACTGTCCTCAAGTCTAAGAGATCATGCTGTATTTAGAAGTTTATTGATTTGCATTTGCATGTTCACTTTGCTCATTCAACAATCGTAAAAAAGTTAATACCTTCTGCTTATGACGAATGCTGATGTCAAGAATGGAAGAAATAGGTTGGGGTGGCAATCAAGAAACAGGTGGCGCAAACAATGTTTTCTAACGTTATGAGCCAGTAGGAGGCTGCAGTTTGTTTGTGGCTTCAGGAACTTACTCTGACATGGGTAACAGGCTGAATGAGCCAAGTGAATGTAAGCCTATGTAAATATACCCTTGAATTTTGGCCGATGAGATGTATTTGGCCCTAAAACCTGCAGCGTAATGAGGTTCTGCTGGAATAATAGCTCTGTTTTTCCAGGGGCCGATTCCTCCTTTCTTACACGAGCATTGATGAATGGCTCTGAGAAAAAAACTCATTCAGAGAGGGGGCTTATTACACTCACCGTGAAATGTATTTCCTGCAACATTGTAAAAATGAATGAGCAAATGAACGTTTCAGCGCATGGCGCCTGAGTTTTTTTTTAAATCAGATTGTCACAAGTTAGCAAAACAGTGAGTGCAATGAGAACAGTTCTGAGATAAATTTAGTAATGCTTAAAAAATGACTAATTATCAAAATTGGTTTTAATGAAAAATAAATGACATTCAAGATGAAGTACATATTTTGAAAGTAATAATTTTTTTATTTTGTATGTATATATATATATATATATATATAGACAGGTTAATATAATAAAAATATACAAAATAATAATAATATGCACTTGAATGCAATATGAATGATAATTAAGTATAATAATCATAAAAATATTATAATTGTATATAATCACTTCTTAAAATGCATCAAATTACTACCTGTTGCAGTTATGTGTGAATATATTGTCTATTTTGTCCATATTTTTATGGAAGGCATTTTCTGCCAAATTTAAATAAATAAATTAAATGATATGAATGAAAAATAAAACAAGTTTAACCATTTCATTACAGAAAACGGTACGCAAAATAGCCTATGTGACAAAATTGATAATGAAATTAAATGATTTCAGAAAATGATATTCCATATATTTTGTATATATGGAATATATCTTCCATATATTTTGTCTGATTTTGACTGATTTGATTTTGATTTGACACTTGCTGATTTAAATGAATGATCCAATGGGCAATGTGAAGAATTTATTATTTAAAAAATGTGCACACAGCATCCATAGCTCATTCTCATTATTCAAACTGTCAGTCATTTCTCTGTTAGTCTAAACCAGTGAATTTAAATTATGAAGTGGATTAGAGAAAGAATGACAACACAAATGGATTCTAAGACCCTTACTTTCCCTTATTTACAAGGGCTCTTATTCTTCAGCCATCAGTCACACACACACACACACACACACACACACACACACGCGCGCGCTACAGGTAGTGAAAATATCATTTAATGCATCTGAACACTTCCCAAGATTATTCACTTCGCCATATTAATATTTAAACCTGTCAAAGATATCATAGTATGAACTCCCTGTGGCAGATATTAGGGGCTATTTTTGCTCCAGTCATAATATTTTATTCATAGGCAGTAGTTATTCATTTTGTAGCTCATATTACCATGCTGGGCATAATTTGTTAACCATATACAATACAATGAGAGACAGAATGAAAACCTCTGTGCTTTCAGATTCCCTCAAACAACTCCTGTATCTGTCCAGTGCTATTGTTTAGACTCAATATGCGGACTGAAATGACCACACTATGTAAATTAACATAAGAACGTCCACAACTTCATCCTTTGATTTACTGATATGGCAACTAAAATGTATTGTGTAGCATTGCAATGAGGGGAGAGCAACAAAAAAGAAAGTTGTAAACTGTTCCATTAATTCAGCTCTGATACACTTCCATGAATCCGGTTACCTGTGCTCACTGGGAAATTGGGAATGTCCTCATAGCGGATGATCTGTTTATTTGAGACACTGTCTGCGAGAAGTCCCAGTCCAGAGCCGCACACGATAGCTATCTTTGGCCTGTGTCTCGTCCTGCTCAGCAGCCATTCTGTAGTCAGTTTGCAGTCCTCAAAGGAACAGCAGCTGAGTCGGTAGAAAGAAAGACACATTAGAACAGGTCACATAGATAACTGCTCAAATTATGTCTGATAAACAATAAACAATCATCTGATTATCAGCCAATGCTTACAATGAGAAACATGATGATCTTTCAGACATCATAAAGACATTTTTATGCAATCAACATCATATCATGAACAGATAATAAATACACCATATATTTGACATTAAATTCCACTATAATGTAGGAACAATCAAACTTTCACTGTAATATTTTTTCATCATTTTTAATTTACATCCCAAGGCAGTTATGGAAATAAAATGAAATAGCACAGAAATAAACGAATATATGAAACCATAGAGACCCTCTTGATAGTTAAAAAAAAAAAGCTGAGAATATAATGCTGGCATGTGGTTAAAGCTGGAAGAAGCAAAGTAGAAATCACAGTGAAAATGCAAACAGTGGACACATTTACAGTTTCTAAAAGCAGTTTTGACCAGTCCTAAACGCAAGTTTACAGCATGCAGTTATCAAGGCTCAATTTAATTTGCATCTCATTTGAAGATAATACTGCAATAGATAATAGTCTCCGTATTGTGACTCAGTTGTGTTTGGCAGGACTGATATTTTTTATTGGCCTTACTGATTTGATTAAATGCATAAGGATAACAGCTGTGAATCCAAATTACATTAGCAACTGACTCTTTTAGTACATAAAATGTAAATATGATTTCATCAAATATGTTCCTTTACTCATTCTCTGGTATGTATAATTATATCAAAGACATAAATCTCAGATTTACCATGAGTTTTCCTTGGTGTGCATGATCTCAGTCACAAGTAGTCACAGGCTGACAGCACCTGAAAAAAAAAGTGTGGTCTTGTTCTTTGAGAACAGATAAGAAAGAGATAGCCTAGAATAACCCCTCAAATGACTATAAGGTCTCGTCTCATTGGCTGCATTAATGGTGAGAGCAGGAAATAATCCTTTCCAAGAAATTAGATGACCCTGTCCCCCGAGAAACTTTACTTTCAGACACTAAAATAAATGCAAACTAAAAATGCAGACAACCGTGAAGAAAGTGTTTAGGCTATAATGCGTATTTTGTGTTAGATCTACTGGTAACTAAAACTTGGTTGAGAACTATCACTTAGATTATGGTTCTTAAAGGGATAGTTCATCCAAAATGTTTTATCCTGTCATCAATCTTGGCTATGGCTTTCTTCTACAAAACACACACACAAAAAACCTAATGGCTTGGAAATGGATTGACAGACTCAGTGTTGGAAAGGTACAACTCTAAATCTAAATTAAATCTAAATCTAAATGTGTCTGAAGCATAATTGTTATACTTGAGCTGAATCTAAAAATAGATAACTTACTGTAATACAGAAAATAACCTAATCTGAACATCATATGAGAAACCAAAATATGTAACTTATTGTTTTTCACTAAATTGCATAAAATTGTGACCTTTATTATTTACGTATTTATAATTTGTTGAATGAAACAAGCGTATCAGCACTCTTTATTTTGTGCCAGGAGTCCAAGGTAGCTCCTATCAATGAGTAACATAACCAGATGTTAAATTATGTAACAGATAGGCCGAAATGATATCCACGCAAAGCAGACTGACCAACAGTGTCAGAAAAGTGAATGGATTAATCATTCATTCTACTTTTACTGAGTTCAGATGGTCCAAAGATTTGTCAAGTGCGTATTTCCAGCTGACAAGGAACATAGGGATGTACACACATAGGCTAACTATTAACCTAGCTCTGTTAGCATAGGTCAACTGCACTATTAGCAGCTCACGTAAAGTCTCTTTATTTTTTGACAAGTTTAAAGGGATAGTTCACCCAAAAATGGAAATGTTGTCATCATTTAATCACCCTCAAGTTGTTCCAAACCTGTACAAGATTCTTTGTTGAACACAAATCAGCATTTTAGTAGCCTATATCGAACTGGAGACTGGAGTGATGGCATTTTTTTCCTATATGTATCAATTCATAACTATGTCAGATAACAGACAATTAGATTTGTCAAGTCAATAAAATCCAAATCTGACATAATCTCCATCTGGACTGCTATTGGACTGGTGTTGTGTTTTGATCAGATTTCATTTGACGAGCCCTGCAGGGAGGATGGGTGAGACTGACCGTGACTCTTTGTCCAGACATACAGTCTGCCAGCTGTCTCACCAACATACAGGTGCTGGCAGAGCTGTGGGGTCCCTGCAGTTAGCAAACAATCTTCTGTCAGTCTATCTTCTGTCAGCATGTGGTCAAGGTAAATGAACATTTTAGGAACTGGCAGTTTATGTTACGTATTGCATGCATGTGTTTAATGGATGACTCGGCATGGATATCAGACATGTTTACTCATCATCACAACATATATGGTTAGTTGATGCTGAGCAAGTGAATTACCTTGCAGTTCAGATGAAGATGCAACAATATAAAGACACTCAGTCACAACAAAATAAAATCAGTCACACGTGCACACAATTATTTGATAAGATTTCAATAATGATGCATGCTATTTAAAAGACTATATTAAATCACACACCCGTCTCCAGTACAATAAAATGACTTTTGAAAATTGTGAAACATATTTGAAAAGTCACATGACTATAAATATATAGCTATGAAAAGTCAAGCAACACCAGAAACTAACAAGAAACTTACATTGATTGGGTGATGAAGCGTGTATCATACCTTCATCATTCTTGTTCACTAACATCAGCTCAATGGACTTAGATCAACCTATAATTAATCATCTTACCTGACTTTATTGAGGTCAAAGGTTAATGATCCATCAAGTCTATATTCGATGGGTGGCCGTGACTGAAATGTCAAGCCTGAAATCTTTAGACTCTCCTGACTGTTTTGCTCCATAAGCAATTGCCAACTAAAGATGACTACTAATAATGACATCACTTTACTAATTGTCAATACCATCTTACTTTTGAATCAATATTATGATCTTTGTGGAATTCTTCCTTCGTCTCTCTTCTGTCATAAAACATTGCTCATTTAACTGCGAGGGAAAAAATTGACTTGTTTCTCTTGGGGCAATTTAAATCAATAATATTTCTGCTTCTTACTCACATTGTACATGGATCTTCTGCCGATAAAACACTGAAACCAAGGTCACATTGTGTGAGCATGCAAAACCAGATATTGTATTTTCAGGTCAATATCTCTGAATTAAAAAAAAACATTATAAGTAAAATATATATTTCCTTTGTTGTCAACAGATTATTCATCATAGTCCCAAGAAGTTTCTGTCCCTACGAACTTGACAAATCAGACTCAATTACATTTCAATGGAACAAACTGCTGATGCAATCAGGGAAGCACACATCCAGATCTATAATTCAGTGCGTCACATTAGCAATTTCTCAGCTGAGAGCTCAGGTCTAGTCATGTATTAATAATGATCTTACAACACAGCCATTGTGAAACTGTTCATGATTCTGTCATTGTTTACTACTTCCAAACTTCAACTACTTTCTTCTGTGGAATGCAAAAGGGATGTTTACTGTATAACGACACAATTGAAAGTAGCATATTTGTAATTTAAGTTCTTAAAATGGTCTTATAAATTATAATTGTTATTATATCATGAATCGTGAAAAGCAAGTTATGCAAGAGAGAGAGAAAAAACATAGAATAATAGATATAAATCTGTCTCAAATATTGCAATCTATTGCTATATTCTGCATATAGGCCTAGACTGAGGTCTTTGATGCTAAGGTGCATAATGAAAATTTATATGAGAGAAGGCAGCAGATTGTGAATTTGACATTTCATTTCTGCCTTTCATGGTTAGCTATGCACATACAAACACGCACACACAGAAAATACAAACTTCAATCACTGATACAAATTTATACCACTCCAATGCTAGAAATGTCTTGTGTAATGTCACAGAACGGGTATTACATTATCCCCAAAAATGCTTAATGTTCCTTGAATGGAATTTTCTTCTGGTAAATCAGCTGAGGAAACTGGGAAATTACTTTTTGACAAATCACATGTAACACCACTTTCTATTAATCTTTGAATAAATTCAATCGCAAATCTGTTGTAATGAGAAGACAGACTGCTTCAGGTTAGTGGATAAATATATTGTAATAGAGTGCAGAAGTTAGACGTCACTCTGTAGGCCAAAACGCGGAAGTCAGTTAGCACTCCCGGTTCCCTCGCTCTAAAGTCTATGGGATTTTTGAATGGGTTTTTGCTAAATCGCCTGAAATAAGGTCTGTGGTGAACAAAGCCTCTAAATATTTTCACGTTTTTGATCTATGGCATAGAACACGGTTATAACCTGCTTGTGTTTTTTTTTAAACTTTATTGTGTCTGATTGTGTTTTCTAAAATCTTTATGTAGGCTTCAAAATGTATAAATTTTGGATTAACTTGTAAAGATTATCTTGATAGACAAAACGTGTTGGGTCACAACTCTTTGTTGAACACAGATCTTATTTTTTGCGATTTTGCGAGTCTATGGGGAAAATGCATTGCTTTTCGACCGAGGGAACCCCATGGGGAACCCATGCGCCGCTAGCTTCTGAGTTGTCCCACCAAGTGACGTTATCACTTCGTCACTCTGGCAGTCAGCGCTAGCAGCTGGGTGCATTATGGGTATTTGTTTATTGAGAGTTGATTTATGTGTTATTGCAGTAAGATCTTTAAGTTTTTGTGATAGTAAAGTTATGTATGTTAATGTTCAAGTTAGTTCAGGTGTTCTTGGTTCATTTACAGCTTAATGTAAAAATGTGTCTCACCGTCATGGAGAGAGATGTGTAAGGCAATAGGGTCTTGCCTGAATAATTTGCATATCCTTCCGCGGGTACAGTCAGTAGGCTTATTTGAGATGCGCCTCGCCTCGCCTGCAATGTAGTCGAGAGCGAGAGTAGGCGGCTGCAGTAAGAGGAGGAGTGAAAAAAGCGCAGGCAAGAGGGACAAATCTCGGTTCTCGAAGTGGGTTTGACACCTGTGAGATCAAAGTCTGATAACGCGGGATTTACGGAATTCACGCTCGTGGACGTGTTGCTGAGTTCTTTTGCTTTTATTTGAAAATAAATATAATGAACAAGACACCCAAAGTACTTGTTATTTAATTACATTCCAAATATGTGTTTATCAATATTTTTTTCTTTAATACAGATATGTGTGTCTATTGGGTTTTTTTTAATAAAAAATATCATGTTTATAAAAATATCATATTTGAAATCACATAATACCCATAACACTGTCAGAGGGTATAGGCTATTCACCCATAACAAATATGTTACGTTATAAAACATGATATCAGAGTTTCACGGTTGTTTAAACCAATGAACATTAAGCTGTGTCGTCAGCAAGTCGTTTCCCATCATGCTTTTGATCAGCGCAGTCGGTGGAGAGCAACTGCGCGCGACTGCAGAATCCGACAGGTGCGTCTTGCGCTCGCGAGAGTTTTTTGACCAACGTCGGCATGACATCAGAGCCAGGCGGCGCGCTCTCGGACATATTTCTAACCGGCATGCATCTCGCACTGATCACCGGTGATCGATTCTGCGCAGATTTTGCTCATCTCAAACAAGCCTAGTGCTGCTATTACCTGTTGGCACAATGCTCCACCTGTGGAAACACTCTTGGTCGCGCGGTGTATGGGACATGAGTGTTCTAATCTCAGGTTAGGATCATTTTAGTAAATTCGAGAGATTTATTATAGAGGATTTTATTCATTGTTATAATGTATTATCAGTCTTAAAGTCTAGTGATAATCTGCAATAATCTGATAAATTTACATGGACGTGTGATGAACACTTTAACCGGAAACTCCTGATATTTAGTAAGAAAAACAATTTCGTTTTAACCATAGATATGTGTATAAAGGCTATGGCTGCGTTCCAAACCGCATACTCAGTGAGTAGGTTCTTAATTTCAATAAGTGCTACTTACTCAACGAGCGCTAAAAAAGTAGGTACTTTATAGCCAAATCTAGTTGAGTATGAATGCGAACCGGGCACCTGCTATGTTATTCTCGCCTACTCTTTTATGAATACTGAGGATTCGAACGTACTTTTTTGCTCGCCTACTCTTATGCGGTTTGGAACGCAGGGAATATGTGTTACCGTGGAGTTTCCATCGTCAACTCCGGCGGCCATCTTGTCACAGACAAGCTGATGTAAGATGAACTGTCAGCACGAACACAAATACTCTTATCTCGTTGAAATCTTGACTGATTTACAAACGGTTCGGTTTCTTACAAACGTTATTAACGTGGCTTTAATTATCTGGATGATTATTTATTTATAGACTTTTTATTCATAAGTATGCAGTGTCATAGCTACATCTCTGACGTTTGTTTGAAAATCGGTTGAAAATTGAGCAAGTTATGGTCATTTAAATAAGTACATGTACCATTAACACAATGTTACGAGTGAGCGAGCTGCCTGTGACAAGATGGCCGCCAGGTGCAGACAACTACCTCCATTAGCCAGCAGCGTTGACGACACGTCTAGCCTTTATATACATATCTATGGTTTTAACCCCTACGGTGACCAATGTAGTCCAAGATTATAACATGGCTTCCAGTTCGACCTCGTCCATAGGCATATATATGAGTGTTAACTCAAACGTAAACGCGAAAGGCGAAGCTTGAATTAACGAGTATGGCCCTCTTTGGCTAATGTTCTTTCAAGATGGGAAAAGCAACATGGCGACCGACATTAGAACCCCTCATGAGAACCCCTTACCAGTATGTATTTTCAGTGGCATATAAATATAATACACTCACGAGAATACTTTATTACTTGAACGAAGTGAATATACATTAATGTGCACATATATTTTTGAAAGAACTAAGTGTTTTTAGCTAAGA
The DNA here is from genome assembly GCA_038021265.1 of Cyprinella venusta. NCBI lineage: Eukaryota > Metazoa > Chordata > Actinopteri > Cypriniformes > Leuciscidae > Cyprinella > Cyprinella venusta. The sequence goes on from CM075874.1 coordinate 26,120,794, forward strand.
ATAAACCAAAAGAGTTAGACAGTGTAGCTTTAAGTAAACACGGGCACTGGTAGGGTTTTGGGACCCTGTAACGTTATGCGTCTGAACGTTTATAAACATGTTTGTAATTTGTACGTTGTGCAACTTCGTTGTCCAAACTTTCAAAATGTTGCTTACCCTCAACAAATATGAGCTGTTTTTCTGGTTGGTCCATTTAGACAGCTATAGAAATTCTTGCATTTTATTACCAAATGTTTACATTTTACAGAGAGTATTTACATTTTCTTAAATATATTTGACTAGTGAGTTCGTTAGTGTTATTGAAGATGACAATAATTGTATGCATTGCCAAGGTCATTTGAGTGGTTGCCCGTGTGCAAGTGAAACGTTTACAAAATCGCCAGTGAGAGCTTGAATTATCTATAAAGGTTAAATTGACATGAAATAAGAGGTCACCCATTCATCTAGGCCTATTTTATAATGCATGTTCGCGTAGTCTACCTTATTGTGAACAGATCATCTGTGCTTACGTTTGAAATATTTTTTTTTAATGTTCTCACCTTTAGTTAAATTATCATAAATGAACATGTTGGTGAAAACAAAATCCAAAGAACAGTCGTCATGCACCCTACATTTTTTCTATCTTTCCACACTCGGATATAGCATACATCACAATATGTAAAATGTATCTTCTGCTACTTCTGATTTCTAGATAGGCTATGTAGGCTGTAATATCACCCTTCAACATAGAAAAAATAAAAGGTCAAAATATAATATGAAATGTACTGTATCCCATACAGAGCTTACTTGATGAAAACAGTAAGAGTTGGCGTTTTCCCATATTCATCTTCACAGGAAGGGAAGTAATGTAAGAATGTTGTTTTGAACTTCAGTGTGATGATTTCCTCTGGGTTTTCCACAGATGCTGAAAAATAGAGTCATTACTGTCTCTCCCAGATATTTTTTAGAGGAGCCGCTGTTGAACATGTGAATGAGATCATCCTTCTCACACAAGGACATGGATACTTCACGTGGCAATCAGGCCTACCGACAAGCCGGTTCATAAGGAGTCCAGTCAGATACCCAACAGAGAATCAGGTTTGTGCTTCAGGATGTTAATTATAGCAAAGTAAAGCATGCTTATTCATTATTCATCATGAATAGTCATGGGTGCTTTGTGTGGTGAAAGGTCAAGAAAAGTATATTTCTGTTAGTCCTCTTAACTGGTTGGGAATTGACCATGTTTGAAGAGTAATAGTTTTACATTTGATACAGTACCAGGCTTTTTTGATCCATATTATTATGGCATGTCATAATATTGGATGAAAATTTGATTCTTTGAATGAGCTTCTTTATTGTTTCTTTACTCTTTGGTTATTAATATATGCTAAATGATATATTCTTCCATAATTTCACAGCTGCTTTTGGTTGTCTATATGGATTATTTACATTTACATTTTTACATTTAGCTGACACTTTTATTTAAAGCGATTTACAATTGCTATGTATGTCAGAGGTCGCATGCCTCTGGACCAATAGGGGTTAAGTGTCTTGCTCAGGGACACATTGGTGTCTCACAGTGCATTTGAACCCGGGTCTCACTCCAGAGGCATGTATCTTATCCACTGTGAGATAGATTGCTTAAAATGAAAGATCGTTTTTGAAATTAAGATTTGAGCTGTATGAGAACATGTGCTTCTTGGCAAAGTTATTGAGCTCTGCATGTTTATCCAGTTGATGCATCTCATTCTGAGCTCAACAGGAGGTTTAAAATAGAGGTAAAGTGAGTGAATCCATCACAGCTTAAAGCCCAGGTGAGAATGGACTGTAATAGATCTCTATGTAATCTATGTAATCAGATCAGAAAATACCCACCAGTTTTAATAGTCTGAATAGATGTTTTCCCATCATTCTATAGTGTCAGATGGTTATGACATGCCTCAGGCATGTTTGTGCCACAGTTTAGCATCACTTCTATCTTAAAGGTGAAAGAATGCTCATTGTGGAGATGACAGGGTTTGATTATGAGTGATGACATATCTGAGGATGTCATTGGTGGAATGACAGTTCAGTGATGGGAGAATAGATTTATCAAGCTCTCTCCATCTCGCTCAGCCTGTTATCTGTCGCTGCCATGTCATGAGAACATGTACTTCCATAATCTTCTCTTTGGGGATTCCTTACTATAATTTACCTCCCTCTGTCACAGATCTGTGCAGGGACATGAATTTTCTCCCCTCTCAATGGCTCAAATGGCTGTTAACCTAGAAAAAATCCCTGAGGCAACATATCAGCAATGATGTGCTCCTTTTGTGACCATTATGAGATATGGCCAGGAAGATGTCCCGCGCGAATCATATCAGATGGTCCGATGTGAGGTTACAAATGATGAGAAAATGTCTCTTTTTTTCTGTCACTGGTCTGCTGGTGGAAAATTATATAAATAGACAATAAAGATAATGGCCTTGCTGTGCAATATTTCACAAAATGATATCACAAACTCATTGGGGCTAATTGTCTCACAGAATTTTAACTGAAAGTTATTAGAGGAAAAGGGTATTTTTCATGAGGTTGGGGAAATTCGTCACATTTATTGACACTTTAAATGATTTACATATTAATTACAATAATTGTTGGACAAGATATAGTTTTATATTATTAAGTAATTATATTTATATGTTGTTTTTAATATTTTAGTTTCAAAATTGTTTTACTGAGATTTTGCTTAAAATTCTTAATTTCTTAAATTTTCTTTAAAAAGGCAATAACAAAGAGAACACAATAGAAGTGAATGGAAAATTTTTGGAAGATTTAAAAGCAGAAACGTGAGTGATTTGTAAAATTTAAACCGACTTGTGATTTGTAAAATGACTTTAATTTATTCTTCTGTTAACTTGTGTTTTATCAAAAATAAACCCACAGTGAGAAATATTCACAATAGTAAAAAGTGACATTCGTCTCCCTTATACAGTACGAAAATTGTCCATTTTCTGACTGAAGCAAAATATTTTAATATTTTACTAGTACTAAATGTTGATTTAGGAAAATGTCTGATCCTCAGGTGTAAAACAAAACCAATTTTTGGCCCTTTTCAAAAGGATGTCCCTGTAGGCAGCATGTTGTCTTTTTGTGCAATTGACCTGAGAGAAAGCGAGAAGTGTCGTCAGTCCTCTCATGCCTGACAAGTGAAGAAAGGTTAATGGTTGTGTATTTCGGGAACGTGACTCATTCTGTTTCACCTTATCTGAATAAGAGCACCACGTGGGTTTGCATATCTTTGAATTCATTAGAGCACATTAGTGAGAGCTTGTTTCAGACTGATCCATCGCTACATTCAGGACGCGCGAGCCTTTTGTTTCTCAAATGCCAAACACTTTACAAGTGAGCACCACAGTCACTCTTCCTCGGGCAAGGGTCAGGTTTCAAGCGAAAATAAAATGAGACAGAGGTCAGACAAGATCAGAAAGTGAAGAGGGCACTTTCAGGTGTCTGACAGATTTACTAAATGACTGGAGAATATAATTTGGTAAATAGGTGAATTAATTGAACCTTCATACTGCTTGTCATTGCTAGAATATTCCATACTTGTTGTTTTTTTTAGATTGTTGAAGGATAATCATTCAGGCTTGCTAATGAAACAAAGTGTTAGCTGCAGAGAAATGGACTCAATGTTTCCCTGCTTGAGAAGTTGTCAATTTTGAGTTTTTATGCATTGTCCGTCTTGGCAATCAGAGCTCTGCTACAGTCAGTAGTCTAAGCCACTCATGCTGACTAACAACATATGGTGCTACTTCTGTCAAACTCGCATTTTTAGTTTACATGAGATTTGAAGAAAAGCCACAGTCAAACTTTTGAATCCCTTCAACTAGTGTGCGATATCGTCGATGTGTGCATGAAATTCTTAATATGAATACAACATACTAAATCTGATTTTTCCACGGACAATTTAAACAAATTCCAATTGTTAAAATAATAACTACTACAGTAAAGAGGTATTCCCTGAATACTTACAGTACATTACAATACTTCCCTGAAGTAAGGTGATGGCGTCCTCACTCTTAGAAGAAAAGGTTCTATATAGAACCTTAAAAGGTTCTATCAGTGCTATGTATTTGTAACCCCTAAAAGTTTCTATAGACCATTTCAAAAGATGTAAACAACACTGGCCCAGAAGCACTTCCTGTTTCAGTTTTTTAACACTACATAAAAGCGGGGATAAAATACAACCAACAGAACATTTAAAACTGAATCAAAAAGTTAAACAAACATCTTTAAGTAGTTTTCTTTACATGTGAAATAAAGAAAACAGTTACAAACTGAAACGGGAAGTGCTTCTGGACCAGTGTTGTTTACATCTTTTGAAATGGTCTATACAGAACCCTTTTTAAGGGTTCAATAATAAAAACCCTTTAGGTTTTTTTGTAACCAGGAAAATGGTTATGAAACCTTTTGGGTTCATTCATTATCATTTGTTTTGTCCTCCTTTCCGGATTAAATATTTAATATTATTGACAAACATCAAAACACTAAAATGCATGAATGTGAATGATCACAAAATTCCAGATATGGGGGTTAGAAAATGTATATATTTATATAATTTTATGTAGGTAATCAATATCACACCAAGAGTGCCATTTCAGTTTTTCCTCATTCAAAAATCAGCATGATAAAAATGTGATTAAGTTACTAGTTACTACAGCAGTTTGATAAACAATCATTTAATTACAACTACAAAATATTGCAGGATAATGATATATATATATGAATTAATTAATAGCCTATAAAGAACATTTGTGCCAAAAGGGTTGTTTCTTGTCATTATAGAACATTTTTTTCCACTTGAGCTGTTTCTTTTGTTGTCTTTAGAGCATAGAATCTTTAGTACTTCTATTACTACCTCAATCACACATAGATGTCCTGTTGTTGTCTTTTGAGCATAGAATATATTTCTCAGCTGTGCAGCATATACCTGACATGACTCCCAAGTTGCTCTTTTTCGAAATGAAGGTTTATTCACGGCCGGTAGATCACTGGCCACAACAAATTGAATCTCCTCTATAGAAAGATTCATGTACATTTAAATCATACGGTTGAACAAGTCTTCTTCAATGTGATTTATTCTGGTGCTTGGTTTGGTAATGATCTATGTATTGTAAAATCATACATATCTGTGAAAGGTTAAATTAAATGAAAATTAAAATTTCAGGATTTTTTTATTGTTGGATCTAGCTGTGCCTTTTTATGGTTCCATTATAAATCAGCAGATTTTATTTTTTTAGATATTTAATAGTAGGCTATGTTTTCCCCATTTTGCCTTAAAGGTAGAAATACTAAAACTTCATATTTTGTGTGAAACCTGATGGTCATCTCCAGAAAATACTATCTTGTGTTTCAATAAAAGCAAAAACATCTGCTTGTCTGTAAAAAAGGAGATATCGCCACCTCTCTCTGGACTCCCCAAACGATAGATGAAGTTTATGAGGCTGTCAAATGTGCCTGTGATGGTGTGCAGTTTCCCCTTAGTTATACAGTGAGTAGTGGTGAGTTGTGCAGTTGGAAGGACATTGTTGTTCTCATCTCAGTGGTGTTTACACCCTGGTGTGATAATTTCATGCATGATCACACACACACACACATACACATGCTCTGATGCTTGGCCATTCCTTTCCACAAGCAGCTGTGGTGTGTACTGCCACATCTGTTATAGGAACAAATAGATAAGGAGTGTGAAAAAACAACATACTTTATTTTTCACATTACATTTTCATTTTTTTTTTCTCTCTGAAACTGGGCCCTATCTTGCAATTGACTTTGTACACCGACGTATGTATCGTTCGTATTTTACACCCGTGCAAAGCGGACTTTTCCCTCCACAGACGCACGCCAGCAAACTAGGGAATGAACTTCCTGGGCGGATCAGTGCAAAAAAGGAGGCGTGTTCCGACGCAAAAAACAATCCCTGGTGCTATTTTGCAGTTCTAGAAAAAAATTGCGCCACTGACCAGAAAAAAATAGTTAAAAAAATAGCTATTTTAAGCACATGCTTGGCCATAAGTGTGAACAACGCCAGCTAACCGAAGCTAATTTGGGTGGGTTTGTCCCATCCCCAGTGTCCCTTCTCTTTCTTTTACGCCTCCGACGAGAACATCAATCTCCTCGGCTGTGAACTGATTCTGAAGCGTGCCTGGTAAATGCGCCGTTATAATAGTATTGCGCCATGGAACAAGCGCACCTCGTTCATCATTCTCTTCAAGGGAATGTGATATGACTCTCTTGTTGGTTTGTTTCCCGTTATGCCCAAACCACACCTATGAATAATGAAGCTACTTCAGGCCAACCCCTTTTAGATTTGCGGGGATGCAAGAGTCATTTATCCCGCCGGTTAAATAGCAACACCGCCGAGATCCGCCCACAGTTACTTGCGCTTGACACTTGCTTTTAGATCGGTAAAATAGGGCCCATAATAACAAACGTGTTTGGTAGATCTGTAAATGGAGATCAGCTGGTCATATAAAGACAATATTGATTCACATGATATTCTTTCACCTTTTGCCCTATTGCCTTTAAATCAATGGATTGTTTCATTGCTGATGGAAAATTCACAGATATTAAATTAACCCTTGTTATAAGGCTTAACCCAATGAAAGCAACTAAGGAAAGCACATAAACCTGCCAATATTTGAACTTTATGACTCTTATAAATCTCTTATACATTTTGCCAACTGCCTCCCCAGCCTTGTTTTTCACGAGTTGCTCATTTCAGAGGGGAAATGGCCTGCACAGTGGTATCATCGTGCCCCATCATGCCAAGTCCTTTTTTATAGGTCATTGCTTTTGTAATAATATAAATATAGGTTGTAAATCTTGTGAGATTATAACAGTTGTTTATCTGCAGCCATCTCTGAATTTATTACCTGCAGGCCCTGGAGCCAAATGAAAGCTGAAAACACAAAGAGGGAGGCAACGGAGGGTAAAACCCGCTCTAATTATCTTCCTTTCAAGGCATCAGTTATGGCAAATAAGCTTTAGCTTTCGCTTGCACCTCTTTGTCCTTGGTGAATATCAGCAAGACAGTTAGTTATATTATTTCTTAAAATATAAGAATTTATTAATAGGAGTACAGTTGCCATTTCTCAGAGACAATAGCTATATTTCCATCCACACGTTTTTATCCGAATTAAGTGAATAAAAAATGCCTTATGGAAACAGTAAAATTCGATTGAATTTCACGAATATCGACTCAAATGAAAAACGTTCGATCTCATTTGGATTTTAGGTCATTTTATGGTTGCCACACGCCACAAAATGATGTTTATTTAACAAGGTTCGGGAGGAGCAGGTGAAGATTATTAACTCAGTAAGCACAAGTGCAGATCAATCAGTCATCAACTCAGGACAAGATAAATAACAGCAGAACCCACCTTTGTTCCTTGACAGTTTATCAGCATCCATCTCCTCACTTTTTTTAGTCCCATCTCTAGTTCCATCTACTCTTACCAACGGGGGGAGTACTCTGGGTTCGGGCAGAAATTTTGAGCTCAGAGCCCTCCACCCTGACTGCACGCCAAGCATAACCTTTACCATAATAATTATATGTAGATGTGAACTTGTGAAACATAGAAGTAGTTTTAGTTCATTTTTGCACAGTATTTCCAGTGGACAAAGCAAAAAAATGGTTCAACCAAAGGGTTTCCGTGAAGTGTCTCTGAACCACGATCTCCCAGAACTGTTTGGAGCACTGTCATTCCCACACCACAGGCCGCCTCCGTTATCGTTGGGCATAACATGCATCTGCATCATCATAGTATGTTGATAGCGTTGTTGTTGTCTTATTATAGCTTGTTCTTACATAGCTTGGTTCAATTTTAATGTAGAACTAGTCTGCTTTTCCCCCTCCGGTCTCGACATGGTCTGTCTTGGTCTCGGTCTTGTCTTGGTCTCGATACCCTCTGGTCTTGGTACTGTCTTGGTCTCAGTTTAGGCACTCTTGACTACAAGTCTAACCATGTCCATCCCTTTATGGCCACCATGTAGGCTACTCATCCTCTAATCAATGCCATGTAGAATTAAGGCAGTTCTGAAGGCAAAAGGGGGTCAAACACAATATTAGTGTTCCTAATAATCCTTTAGGTGAGTGTATATACATACATGTAGCCTATATATACACTCAGTGTGTGTATGTATATGTATATATATATATATATATATATATATGAAGTTGTGTAGTTTAGCCCAGTTTAAATCAAATTTGTTTATATAAAATGTCTGCCAGTCAACATCAACGTATGAATTATGTTAGTTTTGTTTTCCTTTTCCGTATCAGCATGCTTTTTCTACAGATCACCCCTGTAATCAGTGATTTCCAGAGGTCTGATTTGTGATCATGCTTTGTGAATACTAATGTGTGCAGTATAATAGTGAGGCCGGCTCCTGGGGGCACTTTGGTCACTCCAAACCTGCCAGTACTTTTGCTTTTCATTTGGTCCCCATTTCATCTGTTGGCCAAAAAGCTTTGTTCCCTAAAGTACAAGTGTCAGCAGACTGAACTTGGAGAAAAATCAATTCCATTTCCTTTTAGCCCTGTCTTAACATAGAACTCTTTATTTAGAAAGTGAATTTCTGTAAAGCACCGGTGTAATAATAGGAATTGGTGTTGACATTAAATGCAGATAACAGAAAGTCACATCTTATGAGAAAAATAGGAACAAGCGGCTCAGACTGATCCTCAGGGTGGACAACCAGATATATATTTTATCCACATACTTTTTCACCTATAGAGTCAGTTGTGTGGCAGCTGTGTTGGGAAGTTATAGGGTTATAGTGATGTAAATCAATACAAAGAGTCAAACTTAATGACTAGTCTCCTTCATAGTGATGAATAGTGTGTCTAGTTGGAAATCGATGTGGATGAACAAGTGCACTCAAGATAAAAGATAAGCACACACACGCATGCATGCATGCACACCGTAACCACCATGGGCTTTATTTGTTGTCTTTTCCAGGTGATAATGATTCATTACACTGGACACTGTTTGTTTGGCTCTGAGCGTTTTTTTTTGTGTTTCTTACCAATCAACAGCCAATATAAATAGTCACGGGTCAAATGTGATGTCCTACATAGCCATAAAACTGACCAGTAGAGTTATGTTTTGGTGGTGCTTTAAAGGGGCACTTGGCAACTCTAGTCATTTCTTCGCTGATTTTCACTTTTGTTGTCGCATGTTTTCTCATCGAGCTCCCACTACAGCTGTGCGGCATATATTTTCGTCATAATCTCACTTCGGAGCCGGCAAACTTTATTGTGTGGAGCTAAGTTTACAGCGTGTGTAATACATCATACACAGGATCATAAAATTATTACGAATTCCATAAAAGCAGATTTTTGTTTTTCGCTCGTTCTCGCTTCTCACAAGACCTCTATTTCCAACCTCCCGGGATGTTAGTCCACATATTGCAAGGTTGGTTTTCCGTCTGGGAATGCTTGAGGGAGCGGGGAAAGTCACCATTCTCTCCAGAACAGGTTATTGAACCATTATAATGATTTCTAAATGGTTTTATTAAAGGGTTAGTTCACCCAAAAATGAAAATTAAGTCATTAATTACTCGCCCCCATGCTGTACCAACCCCGTAAGACCTTCGTTCATCTTTGGAACACAAATGAAGATATGTTTGATTAAATTTGAGAGGTGGATCACTACCACTTAGGCACCCAAAGGGATTGAAACTTGACGGCCCAGAAAGTCATTGAATTCTAGAATGATAAGAGCGTGTGGGCGGAGTCTCTCTGCAAAAGCGCTGTACTCGCAACCAAATGAAAAAATAAATAATCAAATTCATAAGTATTCTACCGTTTTAACAGCATTTTAATCAGATTTTTTTGTAGTTGAATAACTTAGCATATTATTATTTAACAATTTATATATATATATATATATATATATATATATATATATACACATGAACACTAAAACATTCAGTCAAATTAATAAATTAGCAATGTCTGAAGCCTTTTAATAGCCACAGTGCTAACGTTTTAGTGTAAATACAATATTTTTGTGACATGCTGTGGTTGAACAATGTTGAAGAATCTACAGTTTCGTTGACTAATCTTTTTTTTACATTTTCCATTCAGAAGTTCAAGAGGTTAGCAAAAGTACTCATAATCTGTGCTTTTCTCTTTCATTCTGCCATAGAGACATAACTTAGCCTATTTTTTCAGGGAGTCATGACAATAGGAAGGCAAATATTCAAATCAGTGTTGTGTTTCCCTGAGGTTCCAATCAGACTCTGAGAGACTCTGGGGCGGGGAGGATAGATCCAGTTGATGCTGATGATAATAACTGCATGATTTTTGACAAAAGGTTTCCCAGGAAAATGATGGAATAATTAGATTTTCATGCTGGATTTCTGCCTGATACAAAAAAGCCCATAGTAAATCCTCCCCTCTGGTGAATTATAATTTGTAAGCAATAATTTTGAGGGGTTTGTCTCTTTGGTAATCAAAATCAAACAGCTACTTGGAATAATAAGTGCAGATCTGAGCTAAAAAAGCAATTTCGTTTGTAACAATCAACTCTATTGTCCTCATGCCCTCAAGTTGACTGAAGGGTGCATTTACTAATTTCCTCTAGAACAACAACAAAGAAATGGATGCATGTCTGAAAGAGCATCAGACAATCACGAGCAGCATGGCAAAAGCAGCGGGGGAATGTTTTAAGCGACAATATCTACCAGCTGGAGAAGGTGCGTAAGCCATTCGCCAACCTTTTCTCCACAGGTCACCACCATGTCAGACACCACCGACATAGTGTTCATGGCAACCACAGCCTAGAAGAACAATAGGAGTGCCACAGAGCACAGTGGATTGCTTTCCAAAAATAGAAAAAAACTGCCATAGCCGATAATTGGGTGTTCAGTGTCATCCTTTTCAAACCTTAGATCTCTCATCTTTCAACTAGAGTATTGACACATAGTCAAATATGCCATAAAGACAGAATGAGAGCTGAAGAGCCCTTTGGGTGTCATTACAGAAGATCAAACTGGACGAAAAGACAGGAAAATTAAATGAAGTAGTCCAAACTGATCCATCAGGTTTCAGAAGGTGAAACGTGTTTACTGTGTCCCGCACGTCAAATAATTGAGCTGCCACACTTCATCAAGAGCCTCTTTAATCACCAGCCTCTTATTGGTAGCTACTAATAACACATTGTATTTGTCTCATTCATAGTCTCCTGGTACCAGGGTGGATAAAGTTAGAAGAGGACTGTGAGATTATAATGATGATTGTATTTGAAAATGGCAGTTCATTGGTGCATCATCAGCCATCAGAATTCAGCTGTTTGTGAGTGAGCGCAGCATGCTTAATTGTTTATGCCATCCCACAGGGAGCATGCCTCAAATTCTTTCTTGATTAGGGACAGAGATGAGGGAATAATTGTAATAATAATAATACAATCATGTGTAAAACATAACTCTTAAATCAGCTAAAGTAAAAAGCTAGTCAGTTGCGATTATCGTTGTTCTAATTTTTGCGGACCTAGCAATCTATGCAAACAGGTAGTCTACTATTTCATTAGGGCGAAATGTTTCCAGTAGAGCCAGACCGATATTATCGGCCGATATTAGGCATTTTCCAAACTATCAGTATCGGCAGTTATAATGGCCAATAAATGAATATTTAAAAAATAAAAATGGACGAAACACGCTTCAACCATGTCATGAGTGTTGGAGTTGTATAGTTTGTCCACCAGAGGGCACTCTACACTACAGCGTCCCTGTTGACAACACTCGTTGAGTTGGTCACGAGACTTACATTGCTTGAATAACAATAAAAAGAACATCCCCATCAGTTTCTCTTAACTCAAATAAGCATGACAAAATATATGACTATCATGTCCAGTTTTGTTGCTGCCGAGAGTGAAGCAGAATTAGCTAGTAATAATTATGTTACGTTGTTACAGTGTAGTTGACTGACTGTTATAATTTAGGATTTAGCCAGATCAAGGTGCATTGACCGCCACAGGGTTCTTGTCAGAGAACTCAGAGTCATGGATAGATGATAGCCTTTTAATGATTGCTTCAACATAGGTAGACATGTGTAAGGTTTTCTAAAACAATGAAAGAAATAATAATCAGCATCACGTAACCTAAATGTTACATTATAGATATAAATGACGAACTCAATATAACATATTAGTGCATAAAATATTCTTATACAAATTATAACGATCGCTAACCGACTTGCAAAAGATGGACAACATATAATATAGCGCGCAATTCACGTGCGCCAAAACGGCCGTTTAATATAGACGAAAAAACTTAGAAACATTATCTACAAGAATACACTTGCAATAAACATTAATATTCAAATAATACCGGACTTGTCCTTTACTCGTACAACGTCCTTATAATGCAAGCAATCCTGCGAACTTTCCAGTCAGAACGGCTGCTGCAACTCTATAGCGCTACGCTTATTCTCAGTGTACTAATTCAGCGTAGGCTACTCAACAGGCTCTATGCACAGCTCCACTACTTCCTGAACTTCAGCCAGCTTCTTGTTTCCTGTCTGGCATTATTGGACACATTGATTAATTCAGGTGTGTTTGATTATTGTTGCCGTGACTACTGAGGTCAAGCACACCTGAATTAATCAAATTGTCCAATAATGGTATACAGGAAACAAGGAGCTGGCTGAAGTTCAGGAAGTACTGCAGTTGTGCATAGAGCCTACTGCACTGGTTGCGTACTATTCAGTGACATACTACGCTAATTCTGTGCGCATCTCCGTTATTATACTAAACATGAAGAATTCAGTACACTGACTGTCCTTTTAACTTTTGACAATGTGACTGAAGTATTTCTTTAATAGCGCATGACAGTTATAGCAATGAGACGGATCTCTCCTTGGCCTGTTATATTGAAAATGTATGTTTTACAATTTGCAGTGACGTTATCCATTGCTAAATTATGGATCGCTAACCACAAAGCTAGCTAATGCCACCATCATCAGTCTGTTCTGTTGTGACAATAAAAGAAACAAGTTTCTTTTTAAAATGCATTATCTTATTATTTTAGTTAAAACTCATAAATAACTACGTTAAGGAAATCTGTTAATGTTTTGTTGCACATTTCTGAAAAAAAAAAATATCGGCCGATATATCGTTCGTAAATCGTAGTTTCCACACACATATTTCAAAATGGGTTAAAGTCATGCAGATGTGCAGCCAAACAATCCAAAGTATAAAGCTGCCTCAGAACTCTTTTTATTCGGCTTTATGAAAGTCAATACGGCAAATCCGTCGAACACGTTGCAAAATCAGTGAAGGGAAATCTTTCCTTGTGTGAAACTTACATTTGCTTGGATTCCTCCTGAAATAAGTGTTTTTTGCTTCTGAAAATTTGCTGAAAGACGGTCAGTGTTCTTCTTAACACGGTAAAGTTTTGTATGCGTTGGCAATGCATTAGCTAATACTGGGCTTACTGTACAATTTCTATATTAGAATTTCTACCACCAACAGGGTGCTGCCGAATGTCATAACCTGGTGAGCTCTTTTCTCATATGCAAATGAATTTCATATAATAATCGCCATTCATTTAAGTAATTACATATAGTAGCCTACATTTGTTGCCACCTGCTCTGGATTAGGCAGTCCGCAATAAATCTGCACGAATGGACCGGTGTAGCCTACCCTGTCATAGTGAATTAAACTGTAATAGGCTTGTAAAGTTGTTGCAAAGTAATGGAAAATTACATAATAACATATTTTATTTGGTGTGCTACTTGATTTTATGTGCTTTTGCAGTATGTTTTTGATTTTTAAAACTGTCACCAAACAGTAAATTTCTGGCAAACGCATGTTTCCAGTTTTTATTTTACAGAATATATTTACTTTGTATGTTTTTCTTTCAAATATCAGGGAGAGAAGCAGATTGTAATGAGCCATTATGGTTGAATCTGGAGCATTGATATAACCTTAAATCATCTGTTCTGTTCTAAATATATAAATACATACAAATATCTCTCCCCCTGGTTTATCTTTTAAATCAGTGATCTGTCTATCTGTTAGCCTGTTCTTAATTTTCTCTGTATTATCTGCCTGCCTTGTGCATATCCTTATTGACAGCTCAGGCTTATCATGTCTAAAATATGTCCAGTGTACAGTGGAGGCTGTGGAGGAAGCCTTCTAATGTAATTATTTCCTCTGCTAATCTGAGCATGCACAGGTGGGCTTTGGACTGCCATGGCATCGGTTGATCTCCATGGTGTCAAGTCACTTGAAATGTCACCTACTTTAATAGGGGGTGTGCATACCATAGCATGGGAGTCTTTTGTCATATTTCTGTTTGAACTGTGAATTATGATCTTAAGGCCAACATCATTTGCCAGATATAGACGAACTAGGAAACTGTTATGTGCATGATATCATCTTTGTAAGAGGATGATGGTGAACTATTAAGAGTATTTACAATTCACAATAACATAAATAGTATTATTAGTTAGAACGTTTAACCAAAATGGTCGGTCCTAGAGGGCTACTGTCCTACAGAGTTTAGCTCCAACCCTGAAAAAATCACCTGCCTGTAAGTTTCTAGTAATCGTGAAGGCCTTGATTATCTTGATCGGGTGTGTTTGATTATGGCTGAAGCTAAACTCTGTAGGACAGTGGCCCTCCAGGACTGAAGTTGCCCATCCCTGCCCTATGTGATCTCATCTTAATTAAACACTCAAGTCATTTCTAAAAGTGTATGAATGATCAGGTCTGTCATCAGGAGCAAGGCAAAAGTCAAGTTTAGTATGTAACAATGGATGGTTAAAACAATGGATCCAAAAGGTGCATTTTGGTTAAAATATGCTATGCTAATAAAGCCCTGAATTTTTTTTAAAAACAACAAAGAAACAACTAATAAAACATGCAGCATCTTTCACTTAATTAGGTTTTTTGGTGATTTTTAATGATATTTGTGCAAAAAAAAAAAAAAGGTTTTGGTGAAACCTAATTAGGTTTTCTGGTAATTTTTGGTCACCAAAAACCTAATTAAGTCAAAGATGCTGTTTATATTTACAGCATCTATTATATATATATTTACTGTGTGTATATATATATATATATATATATATGTATATATATATATATATATATATAAAGCCTATGTTTAAATCATTTAAGAAAGCCAAACAGTTTTGGAAAAACACAAGCTTGTGTAAAGGATGATGGTTTTTATTTTTTGGATTGCTGCTTTAAACTGGCACACCATGTTCTCTGGTTACATGCTGTGTTTTGCAATAATGACACTTCACACAAAGTATTAATATATTCACTGTCTTTTCAAGTGTTTTATAATAAATATATGCTGATATGTCCATTGATGTCAAACTCGCTGTTGTTTGCTATGGCCCCTGCTGATGCGTCAGTGAACTGGGAAAAACTGCTGAAATGGCCTTTATTTAAATGAACTCTGCGCAACATGATGTGACAAAAGGGAAAAACTCTATTAAAGAAGCCAAGACGGCTCTGATTCTGGATACTCTCAAACCTCTAAAAAGTTATTTCCAGAAACTTGATAACTCTGCAATCATATAGACCACCAAATATTTGATCAGGCTAGTAAATCATGACCAAACATGTACAATAAGGTGATATATTTTTATTGTTGTCTCTGTGCACTGGCAGTTTCTTCTAGCACCAAAACAAATTCCTTGGTGTGTGCAAACATACTTGGGAATACAACTTTTTGTTATGAAACCCGATGTTCAGATAATATTTTATGAAAATGCATGATTTTCAGGGCTCCACACAATATTCAAATTAACTCTTGGTTTGACCCAATTTAATAACAGGATAAAATATTCTAAAGTGATCTGTGTGAGTCTATTTTTAGTTAGTTGTATTAAAATGACTAAGGGTTTCCTATAACAGTGGGAGCTAATGATCTTTCACAGCCTTCATGGTCTTTATTAAATAATGCCTTCTAGTTAGGCTGATAAAATTTTTCAACATTCAGTGTGATTAAATACTTTATGGAGATGATGTGGCAATAAATTATTTTTTTTATGTATTATGAAGGAAACAGATTAGCCAGAACATTGATCCATTAACTGCGTTATTAATGATATTGTCAATCATTTTAAAGGACTTTTTTTCTTTTCAGCATAAAATTCAGACAAAGTTCTGTTTACAGAAGTGTTCAATTATGTGAGAGTTATGCTGATAGTCTCTCTTAGACTCTCTAGATAACAATGAGTGTTTAAGACAAACACAAATTCAAAATAAATGTTGGAAACAGAATCAGTGTAGAAGATTTATGGCATATTACAGTAAATTCCTAAATAGCTGTCCATGATGAGGATTGTCCTGGTAAATGGTTCTTTGTTAATCCAATTCCTGACTCCATGCCAAAGACAAAAAATAATTCTTGCTGTGCACAGCCTGCCACCTCTCTCTAACTGTACTGGCACATTTCAATTCTGTTTAGTCTAGGAGAGAGAATGTTCTGTAAATCATTTCTCCAAGTGAAAACAAGGCCATGTTTGCCAGTTCCTCAACAAAAGAATATTTTCCTATCCATCCATTTAAATATAATTATTCATGGTCATCCAAAAGATTTAGTCCAGACTTTAAGCATATCCGCATTAAATCAAAACGCATACACCGTTTTTTTGTACTGCTGAGTGCTTCCTATTCAAATGTGTCAATGATGGTTAATTATAATGAACTAAAAATTAGTTAGCATGAATCTGCAATCTTAAATGGAATCTGCAAAACATAAACACAAAACCATTAGAAGAATTAATATACATTACTTACTCTGTTCCAACCCCAGAATATAATGAATTAAAATAAATGATAAAAACTAATAAATACTGCTTTTTTGATATTTGTGTGGTTGTTCTCACAGCATTCATATGAAACATAGGCTGTCCTTTGAGCTCCCTCTAGTGGAAAAACAGGGGGGAAACTATGTTTGTAGGATGTCAGGATGAAGTTATCATGTGTTTTTAATGTTTCACAATATAATATTTTACATTTTTATTTAAAATATTTGTTTTCCAAAACAACTGTTTGATTTTGTTTCATCACTGTTTTAAATTTGTTTAAAACCCAATAATAGGCTTCAATTATCTATATTCTACATATTTTTTTTCCTGTGCAATAACTGGAAATTTTTGTGGAGGCTTTTTTTTTTTGTAGCCAAGCATGTGGTTACATAGTAACTGAGAAATATTTACTGAATCAGTGGAGTAATAAGTGCTAGCCTTGGTCCTCCTTATAGGTATAGTTGGTGTATAAGTTAATCTACCAGAAGTTTATGATTGTCAAGTTTAATAAATAATGATTTGTTTAAAAAGCGGAGGACCTATTTAGTTTTAATTGCGCAGGCCATAAAAAAAAGAGTATCAATCAGTAACACCCTACTCTTCTGATGCCTCAAATGTGAAAGTACAAAGAATGCCCCAGTGATCGCTGATGAAATAGTCACACTTCAGCTTCTCCAGACCAATCAGGGTCATGCTTTCTGGCCGTAGCTGGGCACCTTCTGTGGCTGATCTGAGGAAAATTCGATCAAATCGCAGGCGTATAGAATTAGGGATTTCATTGTTATCATTGATGGATGTGTCCCAGGTGTATCTGCTTTCCTCTGGTTTCCCTAGCATCTCCCACACATCAGAGATACTGTCCGGCAGCCCATTGAGCTTCGTCACCTGTCATTGAAGAAATTCACATGTCACATTTTGACAGAGTAAAATGTGGGTTTGTGATTTAGAGCAGATGTTTGTATCACACACAACCTCCCAATCCCTGAGGTTAGTATCTCCTCCAAATATAACTGAGTGGTCCTCTGGAGCCTCTTTCATCCATTTCCAGACTCTCCGCAGCTGATTCAGGCGTTCTTGAGAACTTGTCTTGCAGCTCTCCAGATGAGATGTCATAATGCACAGTGTATGGCCTAAAAAGCTCACCTAAACAAACATTAAAACACAAAACAGGACGCTGAATGCTTTGAATGGTCTACATTTACATTATGACTTATCATTATTAATATGGTCAACAGCATCAGCTCAGCAAAACACAGAACGTTCCCCTAACGTTCCCGAATGGTCCCATGGGGTTATTTTTTTGGGAACCAAACAAGAACATTATAGGAACATTATTCCATGTAGGTTATTTTTAGGTTACATTTTTATAACGTAAGGAGAATGTTCTGGGAACGTTCCCTTAACCTTAAGGGAAAGTTCTGGGAACCAAAAACTAACGTTCCCAGAACCTAAATTTGTTTGCTGGTAGGCATATCAAAACAATAACTAAATTGGACATACATTTGCAACTAGCAGGTTCCTGCCCATCTCTGTGGTTGGATACTTCACAATGTTGCTCTGGAGGAATTGTACTCTTTCCTTTCTGAGCAAAATGCCAGTGAAATAGCCCTCTTCATTGGCTGAAACATAAAATCATCTAATATTCAAACCAGAAATAGTATTTATTTATTTTTTTGAGCTTGCAAGCAACCATTAACATACCTTGCAGGAACTGATAATCTGTCATAGTGTTCTGTAAAACCTTAAAAGTAGAAGGAATCAGCTCTTGTAACAGTACAACATCTGCACGGTACCTGCATTAAAATCATATAGTGATCAAAGTCTTTTTGTAAGTGGTTTTGTAATACATTCAAAAAAAAAAAAAATTAGTTAACTGAGAGTGCTAAATGGTATATATGATGTGTGCAATGCTATTAATGTTAAAATACTTTATATATATATGAGTATATGTGATAGTAACACTTACTTTCCTAAGAGTGACAGCAGACCTTTGACCCGGTCAAAGACATTTTCCGGATCCAGACCATCTATATTCCAGGCTATGACTGTCAGATAGCTGTTTCTGGAGCTGAGTTGGGGTTTCTGCTGATCAGCTGACTGATCTGTGAATGAATTCCCCCAGTATGCCTGTTTTAACGGAAAACTAGACTGTTTTGTCTGGGTGGACTTGGATTCTGTTGATGGTGTGTGTTCACCCTGGGTCGGAGAGGTTTGTGTTGACTGCGTTTGGACAGATTGGTGTTGGGGTGACTCTGTCTGAGTTGACTGGTCACAGGTAGACAGAGCTGATGTTTTCTGATCACTTTTGGCTTGAGATGAGTGTGCCGGAGAAGTTTCATGTGAAATAGAAGGCTTTCTTGTTTTGTGAGTATTCTTTTCTTGCTTTGATCCTGACCTTTTTTCATGGTGCTCAGGCGGGTGTTGTGAGGGTGGCGACAGCTCTTCAACAGTGACCGGAGTACTATCACCACCTGTTTTCCTTTGGCATGCAGCGCTGCGTCTCTTTTTATGCTTTTTATTCTTCCCAGTTTTCCCCTCAACTTTGGTGTCCTCGAGACATGGAGCACTTTTATTACAGCCCACACGGGGCTCTCCTGAGCAGGAATCACTATATCAGAATAAAATACAGAAAGTCAAAAAGTCAATTGTGTTGCGAGCATATTAATTACATATTAATCCATTGAAAATAAAACAGCAGCTTATTATCTATCAAGACTAAAGACATTTTGAAATTAGATAATCAAACTAAAAATTAAACAGTCTAACCAAAGAAAACAGTTCTGTATAGTATACAGTAGGCTATGACAGGCATTGATTAACTGCAGAAAATACAAATGCTTTCAATGGTTCTTAATAATACTTACCTCGGTGAACAAGGTGGCTCATCCATTTTTACAGGGAGGATAGATCTGTGCTTCTTGGAGCTTTCAGATTCTGTTTCTGTTCAGGGTTTGGTACAGAGAGTAATTATGGAGTCAAACGAAACCTGACATAAACAGGTTTATTCAGCCTATGCCTATGAAAATCATGGTTAGCTTATTATTGGACACAATGCATGTAGTGACTAATAAGATATTAGTCACTAAATGCATTGTGTCCAAAATGCCAACAATATGAATATTAAACAACAGGTTAGACCGTATAGCTCATCACTGTATGTGATTTATTATTTTGTAAGCTATAGCTTAAATCAAAAATTGAACTGCTATGTGTACGAGCTACTGATTTATATAACCCTAACCTATATTAGGATATAACCTTTGGCGATAGGCCATACATTAAATGAACACGGAAGAGCCTAGTCAAACAGTGTCGGATAAATAGTCAGAATTGGGCATTTAACTTCAACAAACTTTAACAGCTGCGAGATATAAGTCCCAATTACGAGATAGCATAGCATATATTTCATACTTACAGACAACAGTATTGTATCCATATGGCAGCAGCAGTTTCGATTTCCCACACGTCAGAGTCATCGAGGTCTATGAAATAGGCTAGTAACAAATTCTTATCTCAGAAGAAGGTTTTTCTGGGCGGCAATAGCAACAAATTCTTATCTCAGAAGGTTTTTCTCGTACTTTATGGTATTGTTTAAATGCTTACAGTAATATATGTACAGTGAATTAAAAACGCAGCGTTAAAATGAGAGAGTAGGATAACATTTCAGCCAGCTGACAAACCCCGCCCCTTTTTAGCTCTCCGTTTCTCCCCATTTAGTCCAAGTATGATAAACGTCCCTTTAAAAGTCTTTTGTTTGGTATGATAATGTACCGAATTTTTAAGGCGTTTTTCAAAGAAAATTGTGTATAATGGAAATGGATGTTGTTGTTGTTGTTGTTTTCTCTAACCACGTGTGTTTGTTGTAATTAATAATGATAATAGAATTACGTATTTTTAAATAATACAATAATATAATGTTGTCATTTCTGTGACCACGTTTTGAGGTGTGGTCGACTTAATATTAATAGTAGCCTAATTATTATAGTCTACTGGTTATAATTAAATTATTAAAGCTAATACAATAACGTATTTTTATAAAATAATATTGAAATAATAAAAAAACGTAAAAAACTTTCCTCTTGCATCAAGGGATGTAGTGTGGTGTGGTGTGTTTCTGCAACATCGCAGAGACGTCACGTGTCTCCCTCCGCCCCGCTTTTCTCTGTCTGCTCTGCCGACACTCCCTCTCGCAGGCATACACAACATCTCTCTGTCAATATCATACTCACTCCTTCATCTCAGCATCACTGCCACAATAGCAGATCTTCATCCCAGGAATACTCCAGTATCCAGCGCAGGTTTGCGATCATGGAGCAGCAGTGCGGAAGCTGATTCTCGATGTCATGGAAACAGATGCTTGGAAAAGAGCGTCACATCCCACGGGTACAGCTACAACTCACCATAGCAGCGCACATTTTTTATGTTGACATTCTATTTAGTGACTTGTTTTATGTAACATATTGTGTTACTTTTGGTAAATAATAAAACATAACATTGCGGATAATATAGGCTAATGTGTTTTGGTGTCACGTGCCATTTCTCCAGCGGTTTCTAAGCCGCCAGGGCCGGTTGCTGTGAGGGATAGAAGTCAAATAAAAAAGACTATGCAACAAATGGCAAATTACTATTAATTTATTAATGCTGTTGTAATGTTATTTTTGATCTGTCTGTCTGTGATACCCTGTTTTGTCTCCTCTTTATGGAAAGTTTGATGAGGTAATGACGGTCAAGATCCATTGCTGTGAAAAGGCAGCAGTGTCATCATGAATGTCTCACCAGTTCTCTTACTTGTACTGCTCTTCTGTACCAGAGGCAAGTATATATTTCTACAAGTTGAAAAGTTTTATCATATTTGATACTTCAGGCATGTATGACTTTAATAGTATAATATAGTGAGAGCACGGAGCTCACAGTCAATGAGAATGATTAAAAAAATAATGTATTATTAACCAAGGAAACCTAAGTAGCTTCAGTCCAGGAAATGCAAAATCATTTAGTAAGCTGCCATTTAAACATACTTTGAGGACATGAAAGACACTGAGAGAAAAAAACTAGGTGATGAATGCACATAATTTTTTCCATAAATGTATATTGTAGGGGCTTGGCTGTGTAAGTACTACTGTATCAAAAATGACAAACCCTAAATTTATTTCATCAGGCATTTGTTGTTTGTTTTTGATGCAGTATCGGGACAGTGCTGGCAGGCTGCAATCTACACGGAGAGCGTGGTGTCTCCGGATCTGAGGAGCAGCAGTATCTTACGGGTTCCGGATGTATCGTCTATGGCCCAGTGTGCGAGGGCCTGCTGTGGTCTCCTGGGCTGTGACCTGGCCTGGTTTTTTGAGCACCGCTGCTATGTGCTCAGTTGTCAGCGAAAAGAAAATTGCCAGCCGAAGCAAAGACCTGGTACTGACTCTCTCCTGGCCTTTTTGCAACGTGGGCCCCCGGAGACATTGGTTCTCCAATCCTTGGTTCGAGGAGAGTCTTTCCCAAACCACTGGCAGCCTCTGCTCAGGCACAAGGGCTCTGAGGACCCAATGAAAGACCTTGCCTTGGTGGAAGGCATTCAAGATTTGGACAACACTGATGCTGAATATGCTGAGAGCCTTCGAAGTTTGGATGAAGAAAAAAGAGCTGAAGACAGCGATGGCACAACTGTAGAACAAGAAGAAAGCCCTGTGCTATATCCTTGGCCGCTTGCTCAAAGAAGAGAAGAATTCAACCAATCGGAAACGGAGAGAGTTGGTGAAAGACCGATGACAGTGCAGGGCTCTTTTGAAAATAGCTCCTTTCCCCCAAATCACTTCCCAGGAATGAGAAATGAAAGCAGATCATCTCTTATTGAAGCAGAATCTGATGTTACGCCCCAAACAACCATTGCACTTAACATAACGGTGAGCTTTGGTTACAGATTAATGCATACTATTTCCAGACACCCTAAAGACATTGAGAAAAACAGACAGTGGTTCAATCCCCGGTTCCACTTAACCAAGTGTTGAGGTGTCCATGAGCAAGACACCTAACCCCAGCTATTTACCATTTACAATTGACAAGGTGGTTGGCAGCAATCAGGAATGAAAGGAACTGGCTTTTCTCTTATAGATGTTATTAGTTGCCAGTTCATTATCGTGCCTTGAAATGTCATGATTCTATTTTAATATTGTGCCGTCATTGGAAAACATGGTGTCTCAAATGTTCTCTCACTCTGGCCAAGTGCTTAATCAGTCTTTCATGTCTCATCTGCTGTGTCAAATCTTGTGACATTTGTAAATAACACTTCATCATTATCCTGTTAGAGTCATGTCATACACATTTTATTGCCTTGTTCTGGTGTCCTGTACTAGTCCACAGACTCTGGTCGACATTGGTGACTACAGTAGAGTTTGGAAAACAATGTTTCTTTTATCGTTAAAGGTTGAAGAAGACCCACACAACATTTCGTCTCCAACTACTCCACCTAATGTCCTGCAAGACATCAGCACAGAGCCCTCGAGGTTCAGCGCAGTCAGTAGTTTCTTAACTACTTCACTCAGCACTGAAGCCACATCGCAAATGATCACAGAAGAGCCAGGTACTACAGATGTGCTACTGCTTTATTTCGAATTATTAGTGGTGCTTACTCATGCAAGCAAATTACTCAGATTAACGATCGTTTCACACACTCTCTTTGTTCAGAAAGAGCCCTGTCTGTGTCCATTAAAGGCCCTGTGGAAGCAACACTGCCTCAAAATACAGTTGAACTTATTGCTACTGTTAATCCAGATGACACTTCAGGTACTGTATGGCTTTCTCCATTCCTGAATCGTAATTAAGCATTTAATATTATGTTGACAGTGGCTTTTTTCTCAGAGGCTCCTTACACATATGAGTGGACTTTGGTAACAGCTCCTGATGGACACCACGGGGTGATGGAGGGGCACCACAACAAGTCTATTAAAATTTCAGAAGTGAGACTCAACTCCTCAACTCATTTTGAAGATTAGACTTTGTTCTTTTTCTAAAAACATCTTTGTTTCCTTTATTTCAGCTTTCCGTTGGTGTCTATGCTGTCCGAGTGAGTGTGAAAGCACAACAAGCGTGTGGAGAAAGTGCTGTGAACTTCACAGTACACCCTGGTATAACTTCACTCTCTTAACCTTCAAATGGTCTTCATTTCCTGTTTACACTTCTGGGCTTCGGGGTCTATACGACCCTAACAAATGATTGAGTAATTGTACAAAAAATATAAATTTTTAATCATACAAATAATATATACTGTATATATATTTTTTGTTTACTTCTCATCTATTTATTAATGCTGTGTTTTTGGAGATATAAAGTATTTTTATATCCATATACCACACAATTCCTCAACTACACCATTAGCTTGCATATGAAATATTATTTTTTTTATGATACATTGCATTTATGCTCTAGTACTAGTGTTCATTTCTGTGTAAAAATTTTCAGATTTATGCCGGATTTATTTTTTTTTTGACACACGAAGAAAATGTATTTAGTTTTTTTCCCACATTTCCCATTCATTTCAATGTGGGGTCATATTGACCCCGAAGACCAAAAGTGTAAACATTTTTTTTTACATACTTTCAGAACAACCGAATCAAGCCCAGTTTTTTTTTTTTTTAATAAGTAAAAGTCAATTGGGGTTGTATAGACGCCATGACCCGATTGAGGGCTAAGATCATAATTTGATATTACTGTATTTTCCAAGCATACAGTATGTGCATGTGCTTTATATATGAACAGGCTTACTTTTCATTTTGCAGCATTGGATATAAATAAGCCTCCTAAAGCCGTCGCTCTGCCCATGAGCCAAGATGTGCTTCTCCAAGAAGGTTCCATCTTCATTATTGATGGCAGTCGTATGTAGCTTGTTTTGTCCATTTTTCTCAGTTTTTTTTTCTTTAGATCATTCATGAGTTTTTAACCAAATGTGCATCCTGATGCTTCCCAGAGAGTGTGGATGATGTTGAAGTTGTCAGTTATCTATGGGAAAAGGTGGACGGCCCTTTTTGGAAACCCGAGGGGCCTGTTGACACACCTGTACTACAGCTACAGAATCTTTCCCCAGGAGAATATACCTTCAAGTAAGTTTAACCTCTCATACTCGACTTGTTACAAATGGGATTCCGGTGTGGGTGCACTAACAAGACCACTTTACACACCACAGCTTTACACACACACTGCTTACTGGCCTACGTCTGCACATTACATAAGGACTTAGCTAAGTTTGTACTGTAACAATGGGCCTATGTATTATATAATTTTCATCTACAATTTGATGTTGAAATCTTTGGTGGGCAATTCCTCCGGGGCTTTTTTAATTTGGCTTGACATCATTAACTTGATCCTGACCTGGTTTTTGCTTGTTCTACATTAGGCTGACAGTGTCTGATTCTGATGGACTGACTGACTCCAGCACTGCCACTGTAAGGGTCAGCAGCCCAAAAGATGACCCTCCTCGGGCCAGACCAGGCAGTGACCAGGTCATCACCCTGCCTCTCAACCACCTCACCTTGTCGGGTAACCACAGCACTGATGACCATGCCATTACCAGTTACCTCTGGAGTCTCCATCCCAGAAGCCTGACCCAGAAAGTCACTATGAAGGTGATTAGATCTTTATTTTACTCCGTGGAAAAATGGGTTGCACTGAAGTGAAGAACACTTACTGGAGTTTGTCAGTAATGCCTCAGGTGTTTATCCTAAAATTCCTAAGAAGAAATAAAAGATAAATTATAAAAAAATAAAGTAGACAAATTGGAAAACAGGGTAGAACATATGGTACATTTCATGTACTTTCCATATAGTAAAAACAGCAAATTTTGCATAATTACATGCGACTAACCCTCAACTAAATCTTAATCCTACCCTAACCCTATAGTAAGAACATGTAGTTGCTTATTATTACTCAGTGCTAAATATATAATTACATTGTAACAATGACACCTTAAAAAAAAGTGTAACTGAACTTTATTTTACAGTCCGGTTCCCCATGTTCATACTATGTATTTACTACAGTAATTACTATAGCCTAACCTCAGTTAAGTATAATGTATGGACATGTAATGTACAATAAAGTTAAATAGAAAACAGAAATGAATGAGACAATTGCTGTGAGAGTAAAGAGCTATAAAACAGAATGTCAACTACAATATGTTCAAAATAGATTGTTGTCAAATACTGGACATAAATAATTACATTTTTCAATTTATATGATTCAATGTTTCATTTTATAAATGATAATGTGATGCATGCAGTCTCTTCTGAAAAAAAAATCATGAAAATAAAGCCAAAGTCTAACATTTCTCTCCATTTAATCTCATTGATAAACAATTGATTATTGAACCATTGACATAATTCTAGGTGGCACGGCTCAATCAAAACACATGCAGTATTGGTGATTTCAAGATGCTATATTGTGTGTGTGTGAGTAATGGGGAGGGTGATGAAAGACCTGGCAACCTACCCTAAGACCTGCCCCAATTCATGGACAGTATCTTGTGAATGGCAAGAGATGGCCATAGAATCACCAACAGTCGGATATGTCTGAAATTGTAATTGATAGACATAATTGTAGAGCAGTTGATGTTTTCATATGCTATGTGTTTTCAGGATGTGAGATCACCATTCCTGCAGATCTCTGATCTCCAGGAGGGTCGGTACACGTTTCAACTGACAGTCACTGACTCCAGAGGTCAACAGGATTCAGACACCGTCTCAGTCACTGTGCTACCTGGTAAAATAAACCCACTACACCAATCAGATTCAGTGTGTATAAAGAAAATCTATACATTCTCCATAATTGAAATTTTGTTGTGTGGTAGCAAACAAAGCACCAGTCGCTATAACCGGGCCAGACAGGCAACTCTTCCTCCCAGTCGACAGCATCACTTTGAATGGCAGTGACAGCACTGATGATCAGGCCATCAGCAGCTACCAATGGGACATGATCAGGTACCAGTATCATTGTTTTAACGTTGCTTCTTTACAAACGAAGTGGATGAGATGGTTCATGAACCAAATTATTTGTTTGTAAATACATTTAAAGAAACATTGCTCAAGAAACATTTCTTATTAGTAGTAATATTGAAAACAGTCTGTTTTTGGGGAAACCATGAGGCGTTTGATCAGGATTCTTTGATGGATAGAAAGTTCAAAAGAAGAGCATTTATTTGACATAGAAATGTTTTGTAATAATATAAATCATATTTACTGTCATTTGAATGCATCATTGCTGAATAAATGTATTAATTTACTTTTTTTATAATTGTATTGACCCCAAACCTTTGAACCGTACTGTACACAGGCATTTTATTAAAATATGTTTAAAAAAAATACATTTAAAGCACACAATCTCACAGGACATCTGGAAAGCACTGAAATGTTAAAGTACCATAAAATCATATGTTTTAAACCAGTTCATTGAAACTGAAAAAAATGTAATGAAAATAAGCCAGACATCTCAACTCCTTATATAAGTACCTGGACAAATGTGGCATGTTGTCTTTAAGATCTTTAACATCTTTCAATCACCCTTTGTGTTGCATGAATTGTAAAGGATTTTGGTGAAAATTGTATTGATGTGCCATCACCACTCTCCTATGTAATGGTGAAGTGGCCCTCCAGGCTTGAAGATAAAAGATGCCAGTAAAGCAGTTGCCATAGCAACCGGCCTGAGATCTGGGAATTACAAGATCAAACTGACTGTGACAGATCAGCAGGGAGAAACAGACAGCGCAGTCCTGACCATTGGCATTAAAGAAGGTGAGCAGAGTTATGTAAATGTTTATATCTTAGTGCTAACCAATGGCGGAATAGGGCAACTAACATCTACCTAGGTCCCGGAATGTGGTCTGCCTTATTAACTCACAAAAGAGTGAATACTGGAGTTGAACAGTTTACAGTTTTATTGCATCAGTGAACACAACAATAAACACAGCAGTGTAATGTACCAAGAATGAAAATAAAATAAACAAAAATAGAGCTCTTTCAAAAAAAAAAAGAAAAGAAAATGTCTGTGCGAGCTGACACTTCAGCTCAATGCTCCTTTAAGTTGAGGAGTATGAATTGAGATCAGAGTTCAGTTCCTGGTCCTACTGCTACTACCTGGGTAGAGCTAATAGTGAAGTTGTATTCTTATCTGTATCCTGTATGAACGATGCTAGTCCGACATCCTCGGTGGTTGGTCCCACGGTTCGCCACACCGTTCTCACAACCATCCACCGTCACTCTGGGCTGGACTTGCCATCTTTGATTCATCCTGTTCTCTTGTCGTAATCAAAGTAACAGAAAAAACCAACCGGAGTTTCAAACAGCAACAATCCGACAGGGCCTGCTCCTCTCGTGCTTACAGTTGACGCTCAGCAATTGTTCACAGCTTACTCAAAATCGTCTTTAGGACGTTTCAGGAAGAGATCAACAAGGATGTGAGAACTGCACGTTGTGCTCTCCGGTAATCCTGATTCAGTGTATACTGCACTCTCTCATATAGCGCCCTCTAGTAACAATATGAAACTACACCTCTAAACAACATATATGATTTTAGTAGCCCTATTTTCCATATGGGTTACACCCTCCCCCCTTGACTCTGCATGGGTCCCTTCATGCTTGGATATAGGGTTTCCTTGGAAATTATCATTATTCCCAACAATATCAAGGGCTTGGTTAAAGCTCTCAAAGAGACTCTGTGCAAGGGATATTAAGGGTTTCCCCAATTGAAGGTAATGGAACCGGTGGTCGCCGTGACCTCTCCGATTTGCGTGCAGGGTCATCTGTCTCTCCATCCTTAACATTTTCACTTTTATATGTTTTTCCAATTGTTTCAGAGTTTTGGGTTTGAGACAAGTTTGCTGAACTTCATCAACTGCTTCTCCATTTCCAGGATCCTCTGAACTAATAGGAGGAACATCACTGCCGTACTCAATAACCGATGGAATTACATTTGTCCCATCCGGTATAAAATTACATCCTCTCCAAGAGCAGGTTGCTCATCCATAATCTCTAGAGCATCCCAACAGATTCTCCAGGTGATTCATGCGTACTCCCAACAATAGGCTCATCCTGAGGCTGGGAGTTTGAGGAAATGATTGGCATGGCTGGTAAGTTCTCACCCTTTGCTGCTGAAGTTACAGTGGGTTGCGATCTCATGGGAATTTCATACACCTGAAAGAACCTTTCCTCAGGAATGACAGACGGTGGGGTAGGACCAAAGGGTGAATCATCCTCAGACTCTGAGTACTCCTCCAAGGCCTGAGTTTGACTACTCCTGGTTCTTGGCCGGCGGGTCTTTGGCTCTGGCTGTTCAGTTTCCTCTGTTTCAGATAAATCACTACAAGGGAGTAGGAGATCCCTATGTAGAGTGCGACTGGGACCATCTCCGTTCATGGGGTGTACTATGTAAACAGGTAAGTCACCCATCTTTATCAGAACTTTATAAATGTTGGGCTCCCACTTATCCGCAAGCTTGTTTGTTTCTCAACCTCAAGTTCCTTACTAAGACTTGGTCACCTTCCTCTAGCGTTGATTTTCTTACTGCTTTGTCAAAGCGGCGTTTGTTTCTCTCAGAAACCTTTTGTGAATTCCTGGTGGCAATCCGATAACTCTCCTGAAACCGGGCTTTCAGGTTTCTCACATACTGGGAGTGAGATTTATGAGCACCATCTTTAACAGGTAAGCTAAAGGCAATGTCTACAGGTAACCTTGGCTGGCGCCCAAACAGCAACTCATAAGGACTGAAGCCGGGAACCTCGTTCTTGGTGCAATTATAGGCATGAGTTAAGGGTTTTACATAGTCACGCCAGTGAATTTTATCCTTTTCTCTCAAGGTTCCTAACATGCCTAGCAGTGTTCGGTTGAACCGTTCGACAGGGTTTCCCCTCGGATGATAGGGACTTGTGCGTACTTTGGTGATGCAGGCTAAGGCGCAGAGCTCTTTGATGAGTTGAGACTCGAAATCCCTGCCCTGATCACTAAGCAGACGCTCTGGAAACCCGTAGTGAACCAAATACTGCTCCCAAAGACACTTCGCAACTGTCGTAGCCTTCTGATCTTTGGTGGGTATGGCTACAGCATACTTGGTAAAGTGATCTGTTATAACCAAGATGTCTTTGGTATTGTGACTGTCAGGCTCCAAGGATAAAAAGTCCATGGAGACCAGTTCCATGGGACGAGTTGTCTGGATATTCACAAGAGGTGCCGACTTTTCAGGGGGTGTTTTTCTTCTTACACAGTGTCCACATGACTTGATCTTTTTTTCCACATCATTAGCCATCTTTGGCCAATAAAATCTTGATCGGACCAAGTCGAGAGTTCTTTCCAAACCCATATGCCCCATATCGTCGTGGAGGCATGTAAGAATAGAGGACCTTGGGAGCCACAAACTGATATGTGGTGTCGTCTTCTGATCGACGGGTTCTGTAGAGGAAACCATTTCTCAACTCAAACCTTTTCCATTCCTTGAGCATTAACTTAAGCTCCAGAGAATCAGGACTAGGATTGAGGTTTGCTTCATCTCCAGCC
This sequence comes from Cyprinella venusta, assembly GCA_038021265.1. Lineage (NCBI taxonomy): Eukaryota > Metazoa > Chordata > Actinopteri > Cypriniformes > Leuciscidae > Cyprinella > Cyprinella venusta. The sequence goes on from CM075874.1 coordinate 26,151,109, forward strand.
TCCAACAGGTTGACAACATGACTAATGACTGGGTCAGACCTCTGATGTTGCTGGAGTTCTGCCTCACTATAGGTAGGTATGGTAGAACAACCCATCACTTCCTCCTCTGCATAGATGTCAGGCACTGCGTCTGTGTGAAGGGCAAGGGATTCTACCAAGGTGATAGAAGGTAGGTTGTTTTCAGCCTCACCTAAAAGATGTCGATGCCACAATACATTGACTGTGTCAGCGTGAATGTCTGCTTGGTTAGGAGATGAAGACAGATGGTGAGAAGAAAATTGTTTAATGCGCTCTCTTTCCTCGATAGAAACATGATCATCGGCCAGAGTGTCACATGGCCGTCTGGAAAGGCCATCTGCGTCTTGGTTACTTTTCCCAGCACGATACTTTATGTTAAAGTCGAATGTGGAAAGTGCAGCTATCCAGCGATATCTGGCAGCATCGAGTTTGGCTGACTTTAGCACATACGTTAACGGATTGTTGTCCGTTACAACTGTGAATGTGTTTCCATAGAGATAGTCTTGAAACTTTTCCACAATGGACCACTTCAAAGCTAGAAATTCCAGCTTATGGGCTGGGTACCGCTTTTCACTTGGCAAAAGCCCTCTGCTAGCATAGGCAATTACTCGCATTTCACCATCCTGTTCTTGCTACAGGGCCGCCCCTAGACCAGAGGTACTGGTGCGGAGGTGAGTATGTCAATAATCTCCACAAAAGCTTCTTGGCAAGCAGGTGTCCACTGGTCAGCAATGGGTTCTTTGGGGTTGAAGAACCTCCCAGGGGATGGTGTTACTTTCCTACCCTTCCTGTAAGGTGGGTAACCGCCGGTGAGGTCATTCAAGGGTTTGACTATTTTAGAATAGTTCTTTATGAACCGGCGATAATACCCTGCAAAGCCTAGAAAGGACTTAAGCTCGCTGAGGGTTTGAGGTCTTGGCCAAGTGCGGAGTGCACTGACTTTCTTAGGATCAGTCTCCACTCCTTTGCTGGAAACAATGTGCCCTAAATAGCGCACTGAGCCTTGGAAGAACCGACACTTTGCTGGAGAAAGTTTCAAGCCGTTTTCTCTCAGTTGCTGAAGGACATGTAAAAGTCTGGTTTCATGTTCTTCTAATGTACTTGAGAACACAATGATGTCATCTAAGAACACAAGTACTTCCTTCAGATGGAGACTGCCCATACACCGCTCCATCAATCGTTGGAAAGTACTGGGAGCGTTGGCGATGCCTTGGGGCATACGGTTGAAGGGCTGAGAATGCTTCCTCAAGGTTAGGGAGAGCATATGCGTCTCGTATGGTCAGCGAATTTAGCTTCCGGTAATCAATGCAAAGGCGGACCTCTCCATTTTTTTTCCGGACCACCACGATTGGCGATGCATAAGGGGACTCTGATTCTTGAATCACTCCTGCATCAAGGAGTGTTTTCAGATGTTTTCTTACTGCCTCGTAATCGTTTGGGTGAATTGGTCTGGACTTTTGTATAAAGGGTGTCTCGTCTTTCAGGTTTATGTGGTGCTTCACTTTGGATGCATGTCCAAAATCGAGATCGTGTCGGGCGAAAACATCAGCATAAGTATATAGGCTCTGGGTTATCCTATCCTTTCACTCTTTTGGGAGAGGGGAATCACCAAAGTCAAATGTTAGTTTTTCCTTGGTAGGTTCACTGACTGGCTGAGACGTGACAGTGCAACATTTCACGTGATCAAAATTTTTGTTTGAAGCAGGTGAGCTGTCATATATCTCCTCAGAAGCGTGAAGCTCAGCAAGGACACAGTTCGAGGGGAGCGTCACATCATGCTCAGTTTCATTCCTAATCCACACAGGTAATTTGTGGGGGCTCTTCTTAGGCAAGGTGACAAGACAGCACTCCACAAAGATTCCACCTGGCAGGAGAGATAATGTTGGCTGTTCAACCACTGCACATTCTTCAAAGGAACTAGCCTTGACATAACCCTCAAGAAGGACTCTCCCTTGAGCAGGTATAACTTGCTGCACTTTGTCGTTAAGAGTCACTAAACCCATTCTCCCTGAAGAACTCACTTCTCTCCTTAGCTTAAGGGTGCGAAGGATTTGTCTATAGCCATAGACAGAAGACAGGTCGTTTGGGTTTTTCCCGTGACAATGTTCATCATACAGGACATCAAGTGCATTTGTTCCAATCAGTACAGGTAAGTCATAGTTAATGCGCAAGTCTGGGACTACTAGCGCTAAAGTAGAAACTTCAGGCTCAGTTTCAACAAAGCTCTTTGGAAACTTTAGGATGAGAGGTACGTAGCCCAAGTACGGAACATTTTGGCCACTAGCACCTTCAACGTCCAAACCGTCAATGGGCTGAATGGGGTGTTCTGACAGATTGCTGTTGTAGAAGGAAGCAGATACAGTGGTCACTTGAGACCCAGTGTCAAGGAGGCAATTACAGTTAGCTCCTGACACAATGACATCAGCTGTACATTTCTGTCCTACAAGTCCTTTAGGAAGCTTAATTTGGCGCTCCACTTTGTGAGGGTTACTTGAGGCTTTGGTCAAGGGTTTTGTTTTGGGACATTCATAATTCATTCCAGTTCCTGATAGTCCCTCCTCAGAAACTGAGTTTAGTTTAAATCATGCCTGTTTTGTTCTTCCCAAGCTTGTTGTTTTTGTCTCAACTCTTTACGTTTTATCTCAACTAGCTCAGGATTTGGTTCGTTACTGCAGGAGGATGCAATATGGCCCTCCTCGCCACACTTGAAACAATATCCTGGGCGAGGCTTCCTTGTGAGCCTGAGGATGAGGACTTTTCTTCGGTTGAGGCCTTGGTTTTAGACTTTAATCTCTGGTTTGGCTTAGCAGAAGCCTGTTTTGAACTGCTGCTTAAGGATGCTTTCAGCGAAGCTATTTGGGCCTGTAGCTTTGCAAGTTGCTTTTCCAACTTCGGTGCATTAAGGGGGGATATCCGATCTGCAGCGGTTTCTGTGTCTATGTCACCAGTAACATGGTCTCCTACCGAAAGAGAATTTGACTGGACTTTGGATTTAGAAACCCCCAAGTGCTGTCTCATGCGGCTGGACTTAGCAGCTTGCCGGTCCTCCTCAATGCCTAGCAAAAGAAGTAACTCAGAAAACGGTGGTGGACTGTTTTTCTTCTGCTCAAGCTGGAGACTGGTGATTAGACTGTTATTCCAGCAACCTCTACAGAATTGCTTGAGAAGTTGACGCCCTGACTCACTGGCCGCAATGCCACCTCTTTTGACTACTTGACTCAGGGCTGTCTGCAGACGTTGCAGATACACAGAAGGCTTTTCACCTGAGTTCTGGTTGGTGTTCAAGAATTTTGCGAAGAGTTCATCCCCGTCATCGACAGTGCCATATGCGGAGTCGAGAAGGCAAAGATAGTCATGGGGAGTAGAGTTAGGCCCAAGGTGCTTAACCACATTAGCAGCGGGCGGAAGAAGGCTCTCCACTATCTTCCTGACAGTATGTTTGTCAGACACGGTGGCATCGGTGAGGTGGAACTCAACATTGTTGCGCCACTCTTTATCAAGTTTTGATAAAGTAAAAAAAAATTCAAAGAAAAAAAATATTTTAGACAAAAAAGACAGAGCATGAGAGGGTTAAAGAAAGACATCATGAGAACACCTTTCAAGTAAAATATTTCACAAAAAAGGTTGTCTGACTTTAAATGACAATATAATAGATATTCTGATAAAAAGCGTTTCCAGCAATTCAACGTGTTGTTAAATTCACAGTCAAAAGCCTTCCACTAGTCGCCCATGCCAGCGGCAGCCACACACTCACTCTCCCCAACAACTCTCTGGTGCTCAGAGGCTCGGTGTCCAACAGCGGAACAGCAAACGTGTCCTTTCTTTGGGTCCGGGACGAACAGAGTCCTGCTGCTGGGGTGAGTGAGTTATTTGTACACCATTTGCTGTGGCTCAGTCTTTTACCTGATGATCTCTATTGCTCTCTCTCTCGTTTTCATATCTTTTGAGAGTAGGATGTTTTATATGGCTCAGATCACGAGGCCTCCCTTTACCTCGCCAATCTGGTAGAAGGAACGTACCTATTCCAACTCCGGGTCACTGATGCCCAGGGCCGCTCGAACATGGCTACGGCCACTGTGGAAGTACGCCCAGGTAAGATATTACTCATTCATTGTAGAAAACAGTTGCTAGATATATAAAATGCATTGTTTATTTGTGTGCAGATCCACGTGAGCGAGAGGAGGTGGAGCTTGAGCTGCAGGTGTGTGTGGCTCAGGTCAGCCAGCTGCAGAAGGACACTGTAGTGAGACAGCTGGCTGCCTTACTGCACGTTCTGGACTCAGACATTGCACTGAAGGGCCTGCACGGCCAGTCAGACATCAGGTACTATATTAACAAAACTAATCTAAAGGACAACTCCATTTTGACTTTTGTTGTTCTTAAAGGGACAATCTCCACATTTTACCTCTCCCCCAGTGTTAAACATTTGGGTTTTACCGTTTTCCAATGTATTTAGCCGATTTTCAGATATTTAGAAGAATATCAGTAACCAGACAGTTTCTGGTCTCATTGACTTCCATAGTATATTTTTTTTCCTACTATGGAAGTCAATGAGACCAGAAACTGTCTGGTGACTGATATTCTTCTTACTATCAGAAAATCGGCTGAACACATTCGAAAACTGTAAAACCCAAATGTTTAACTCTGGGGGAGTGGTAAAATGAGGCTATTTCAAAAAAAATGGAGTATCCCTTTAAATTAAGCATAATTATAATTACTAGAAACTAACCCTTGTTTAGTTAATGCCTTAATGTTTTTTATGTTTAGCACAGTATTTAGGTTCTCAGTGCAGGGTCCTGATGGTACAATCCCAGGCCCAAAGCTCACTCGTCTACTGAGAAACCAGCTGATGCGAGAGAAAACCGACTTCCTGCTCTTTAAGGTCTTAAGAGTGGACACAGTCAGTGAGTGACCTGATTTGTTTTCTTTAAAAACATTTTTCAACTTAATTTCCCTATGTTTAATGTAGACTTTCTTGTTTTGGATATTGCAGTGTGTTTGCTGCTGTGTTCTGGACGTGGTCAATGTGACCCTGTTACAAAGAGCTGTTCCTGTGACCCTCTTTGGATGGAAAACCCCATTCGCCGTTTCCTTGAAGATGGCGAGAGCAATTGCGGTTAGTGTGACCTCTCTATTCTATCTCCAAAATAAGGCATATAAATAAATAAGATCTTTAAATAAGATATAAGCAAATTCAGACTTTAGCTGTGGTCATCTGCTGTCTGTGTGAAATTTTGTATCCAAAATCAATTTATTTAAATAGGAATCTGTGGGAGTTTCCTGATGTAGATTTTGCATTGGGTTCAAATTGGGATCGCAAAGCCGTTTGTTTGGAAATTGATTTTTGTGTGAGCTGTGCTTCATGACAATGGACGTTTTATTCCTACAAAGCGTTGCTAATGTGACCACACCATGATTGATGCTTTTTGCTGTGGTAAATTATATAGTGATATTTCTGATGGGCTGTCATGAAAAATCTAGAATGATTGACGGCAATGGAAAGGCTGAGGGCTGATCTTCTGTCTCCTTGCAGACTGGAGTGTGTTGTATGTCACAATCTCTTGTTTGGCGGCAATCATTTTCCTCTTGTCAATCAGCTGGATTTGCATCTGCTGCTGTAAAAGGTGATATTTATTAAAGATTAAGATTCTATTACTACACTAAATGGCCTATTGAAATGTGTGGTCATACATGTGTTGTCATATATTCTCCTGTCCAGTAACAAGGGATAGTTTACTTACCCTCATGATGTTTCAAACCCGTATAACTTCTTTTGAATTATGTATTAATTGCTATTATCCATAAATCCATGCAAGAACAGTGAATGTAAAATTTTTTAAACCTCAGGGACAATAAAAAAGCATCATAAAAGTAGTCCATTTTGCCACTTTTAAACTTTTGTCAAAGCTATTTTCTTAAAGGGACACTCCACTTTTTTTGGAAATAGGCTCATGGAACAAAAAATGCCCACTAAATAATGAAATTGAATGAGTAAAATTGCACCAAAAATATTAAAGCAGTCCATACAAAGCAACCCGTGCCCAACATTCAAAGTCGTCTTAAAGGGATACTCCACTTTTTTTGGAAATAGGCTCATTTTACAACTCCCCCAGAGTTAAACAGTTGAATTTTACTGTTTTCGAATCCATTCAGTCGATTTTCTGATATTTTGAAGAATATCAGTAACCAGACAGTTTCTAGTCTCATTGACTTCCATAGTAGTGGAGTATCCCTTTAAGACGACTTTGAATGTAGGGCACAAGTTGCTCTGTATGGACTGCTTTTATATTTTTGGTGCATTTTTACTCATTCACTTTCATTATATTTAGTGGGCATTTTTTGTTCCATGAGAAACAATGACATAATGGTGAGTTTGTGTACTTGTGGTAGAGTATCTATAATCTATACTCTACCCTTTGTTTTGCGCTTTAGTTTTAGAGGAAGACGCACTAAAGTGAGAAAGAAAACCAAATACACAATACTGGACAACATGGATGAACAGGAGAGGATGGAACTTCAGCCAAAGTATAGTAAGTTTCAGCAATATTTTCTGGAGGAAGGAATAAAGACACTCTTGCACTCATTTTTTTCACTTATTCATTGTTTTTTTTTAGAGGCCGGCCATTAAGGTTTGTAATTGTAGTTCATTCTGCATTCCCTTTTCTTTGTTTGTCATTTTAGATATTAAACACAGAAGCACAGAGCACAACTCGAGTCTGATGATGTCAGAATCAGAGCTGGACAGTGAGCAGGACAACATTTTCAACTACGGGAGAGCCGATAAAGCTCGGAACAGAGCCAATGGAGTGGTCAGGAATGGAGACACTCTCAGCCTTTGTCCTGTGGAGGGTTGAGTCTCACATGGACAAAGACATTTCTTCATGGTGGATATTTAAAAAGTGACGGTATTGTTGAATATTCCACAAATATAGATAAAGACGGGCTGAATGAATGAGCTACTAAACTTAATGACTACTGAATGAAGTTGGTCTTGCAATGAATAATCATGGTTTGCTAAAGGATTCAGTACATTGCCAATAGTTATGCAATCTGAATATAAAAAGACGTGCATTCAACTCACACGATCACAGTTTTTCTCGGTACTATATGTGCTTAATAATGCTTGTGTGTTCAGTGACAGTGCAAGCAACTGACTGGTCATTTTGCTATTTATATGATGCTTCAATGATCAATTTTAGGGAGAAGCTGCAAACAACTGATCTATTTTAAAAGCAAAATTAAATAAAGCAAATATCAACCTTCTTTATGCAAGAACATTTTAGCTGTACTGAAATTTTTGAATGTTAATGTGCCTGACTAAAATGCGCTTCATTTTGTTATGATTTTTGGGTATTTCAGTCTCGTCTCTGATACTGTACTGTATCTTTTTTAACGTTCTGGTTTTACAAGCTATTAAAATTTCTGCTTCCGCTGGAATTGCAATAAAAGCCATTTGGACCAGGCATATTGTGAAACCATATTGTTTATGAAAATAAATAAAGACGTGGCACTTTACAGAAATTAAGACCGTTTTATAATTAAAATAGGAGTTCAATATTTATAGTAGCAGTCTCAGAAATATCATGAAACAGTGATCATTTTCTTAGTTTAGTTGAGCCATTTCATCACTAATATTAGAAGTTAAAGTTTCAGCTGTATTTATTAGTCTTTACATCTTCATGCACTTATCTGCAACCATTTCAATCCAAAGTACGAAAATTAATATACTTCTAAACACACACAGTTTACAATATAATTAAGTATATCAATTAATAACTAATATTTACAACAATTAAAAAACACTAAAATTGAGGACAGTTTCATTAAAAAAAATACATTGGCACAACCTTGGCCACAATGACAACTTTGTTAACTTTCTAAACAAATCTCTATACTTCAATACCTCAAATCAGAACAGTTTAAGCAGTCAATGTTTCAAGTTTAGCATTCTTACTCTATTTCTAAATTTACAAAAATAGAACACTTAGTAAGTTTAACATTTACACTCTGGAATAGCATTTTTCAGAAATGTTGTGCTTTTATTTCTCACTGGATCAACCCCCAATCCCTATATTTGTACCTCCTCCGTAATCATAAAATTGTGTTTGCTTTTTTTTGTGCAAAAATGAATCAGCTACATAGCGAAAAGAAACTGGGTAAACAATAATTCACAAAAACTTTAGATATTAAAGAAATCTCATCTTACATAATTACACAAAAATAGGTTTGTCTTGTTTTAAAGATGTATAGCTATTTTAACATAAAAAAAAAGATTTTATTTTTTGCAGAGCAACTAGGTTACTTCAATCAGTTAAGATGGAAAGAATATGAAAGGGGGCAGTTTGTACCAACCCTTTTTTACAGCAAATATCTACTAGTCATCGAAATGTCTCCGCTCTTTCAGAACATTATTCTTACAGTCAATATTCAGTTACTGACTAAAAGAGAGAATGGTTCAGTGTTTTATAGATTATGTTTTTTTGATGGTCTTGCTTAATGGCACGCTAGCTACAGTTGTATTTTTTGTTCTAACCACTAGTAACCATTGTCTTCAAGGAGAGAGTCCACCCAAACACATGTACTTTACTTCCAGATACTCATCAATGCCATATTTGGATCCTTCTCTGCCCAGTCCAGACTGTTTGATTCCACCAAAAGAGGCTTCTGTGGCAGAGATCAGACCTTCGTTGACCCCGACCATGCCCACCTCCATCTGTTCGGCCACTCGCCAGATCTGACTGATGTCTCTGGAGTAAAAGTAACCTGTTGAATATAAAAAACAGTTTTGAATCCTATGTCACTGAAAAAGACAAGAGCTAGCTGTTCTTGTCTGCTTTATTTACAACCCTCTAATGGGGTGCACTCACTTGACCATACAGATATATATTAGGGTACAGTAGAGCTAAAGGAAGATGTGATTTTTGTGGTTACATAATATATGATAAAATAATAATATATATTAATCTTTGCAAATCACTTGCACGCTTCACTATAAATAAATGCGTCGGTTTACAGTCAGGATACATTGGGGCATGTTTTCTATGTACGACGTTCTCAATATAATTCATAATCCCACGTTTATAATAAACAATGCGTTATGGTATAATAATGTGTTACAATTGGTGTACGTACAGTACAGAGGGGCGGAGTCAGCAGGGCTCATTATCATTTAAAGGCATAGGCTATGCAATGAAATGGAGTGCTGAAAAAAGAGCTGTTTTTGACCAGGTAAAATAAGCGTTTTCTTACAATACTAATGAGAATTTTTAATTAAAGTATATTACAAACTTTTAATTTAGACCCTAAAGAATCAGTACATTAGTACATTTTGTACATTATCTTGTACAAAAATGCCATTATATGACCCCTTTAATATTGAGCCCTTAGATATATTTTATATAGTATGTGTCTCTTTCTGGCTATGCTAGTGATAAAATATATATATATATCATTTATATATATATTAAAAAAAATAGATTAATTTGAACAGATGGACGAACCTGCTAAACCAACAGGAGAAGCATTGGCAATAGCAAGTGCCTCCTGTTCTGTATTGAACCTGGAAAAGAAGAAAAAAAAACAGTCAGCAGCTGGTGGAAGACTCAACCTGAAATGTTAAATAATTCACACTGAAACATGTCGCTCATTACAACCTATTCACAAAACATGTTACGAGTTTAATTTGATCAAATCGAAATATTTTCATAAAAATAAATGAAACTTTTCACTCAAATTATGTTGATAATATAATGAAATCTGAAGATATATAAATGTAATGAAAAAGAAAATTTTCAACGAATTTTGACAACAGAACCGGAGGAGAATACTTACAATGCTGAATAAAGTCGTAGTTTTTGTTATTTTTGGACCAAAATGTATTTTCGATGCTTCAAACATTCTAACTAACCCTCTGGTGTCCCATGGACTACTTTGATGATGTCTAATTCCTTTCTGGACAAGGACAGTATACCGTACATACATTTTCAATGGAGGGACAGAAAGCTCTCGGATTAAATCTAAAATATCTTGAACTGTGTTCCGAAGATGAAAGGAGCTTGGAACGACATGAGGGTGAGTCATTAATGACATAAATTTCATTTTTGGGTGAACTAACCCTTTAAATGTCTTCATTTGATGTTAGCAACAAGTTACATAATATAACAGCCTGTAAATACTTACTTAACAACAGGAATAAGAGGTCCAAAGGTCTCCTCCCGCATACAGAGCATGTCAGTGGTGACATTGGACAGCAGGGTGGGCTGCATGAAGGAGCCTTCCAGCCTCTTCCCACCTCGAACTATGACTGCTCCCTGTGCCACAGCATCTGCAACCTGACCCTCCACCTGAGAGAAACAACAGCATTAAATCCTTTCATCTCAACCAAATTTCCTTCACATGATATATCTGTGTGTTTCAGTGTTGACAAGTGAGGCTACTTTTACACTGTTGTAACTACTTGTTTTAGTCCGCTGGTGTCAACCTTGCTTTTTACCCCCTGGAATGCCAAATAGGCTAGCTTTTGCTCTGATTGGGCTAGATTTGATTAGCAATTGGACTGTTTTTTTGTGTGTGCAGACATGGCAACCCTGGTGCGTGTGCTGATTGACAGTGACATGAGGCACCTTTTCTGCGGCGCGGGTGTTGATGAGTGGCCCCTGTGTGGTGGTGGGCTCTGAGCCATGGCCAATCTTCAGCTCGCCATCCATAGCCTTCGCCAGCTTTTCCATGAAAGCATCGTGGATCCCACTCTGCACCAAAAAGCGGTTGGAGCACACACAGGTCTACAGCAGAGGTGAGTACAAGATGCGTTACGAGTGAGAACTTATTGTTCAATTACTATACAACTATATTTCAATTAGAATTACAAGAATTCATTCATGCTAGCAGATTATTTCTGAATTTACAACAAAAATAACTAAGCATTAACTTTATTGTGTACATTATTGCGATTTAAAATGACTTGAAATAACATTCACCTGGCCTGAGTTCCTGAATTTGGATGCCATCGCTCCAGCAACGGCTTTATCAACATCTGCGCTGTCGAATACAATAAAGGGGGCGTGTCCTCCTAACTCCATGGAGACCTTTTTGACCGTTCCTGCAGCATGTCTTAGTAGTATCTGCGAAAGCATTTACATAGGCAATTACTAAGTTATGGCGAACATTAAATGTTGACTGTACACATACACGAGATGTTGGGTGGATGGCTCCACCTTGCCAGTGGCCGTGGAGCCGGTAAATGAGATTTTGGCCACTAGAGGGTCCGTGCAGAGCAGTTCTCCCACAGCAGGGGTCTTTTCTCTTGAGCAGGGCACCACATTAAACACCCCTGGGGGGATCCCAGCCTGAACCGACAACTAGATAGGAATACAATAGATTATAAATTCTTTCATGTACATTACCTTTCAAAAGTTTGGGGTCGATAAGATTTGCACCAGCCACACAAACTTAGTCCCGGTCACGTTGGGCACTATTTTCAGGCGCTGCGTCATATCATTACGCCTGCTGCACTCATGGTACGGCAGTAAAGTTACTTGATTATTGCGCAGGAATGAGAGTATAGTTCCTATTTCCTAAAAAAATCTTACTGACTCAAAACTTTTGAACCAAAGTGTATCTATAATGCAGACTAGTTTAATGTCAGGCTTTATGGAAACCAACAGACCTCAGCAAGGGCCAGAGCAGAGAGAGGTGTGTCCTCAGCCGGCTTCACCACTACAGTACAGCCCACCGCAAGTGCGGCGCCCACCTTCCTGGTTATCATGGCACTGGGGAAATTCCACTGTAGGGAGAGAAAGTTGAAAATCACAACTGGCAGTTTTAGTTCAGCTCATTGATCCTGATGGTGTGTTATGTTATCAGAACGAAGAAGGAAGTCTCACAGGTGTGATGATGGAAGCCACTCCCACCGGCTGCTTGAGTAACAGGATTTTGCGATCCTTGGCTGAAGGTGCAACTATATCTCCATATACACGTCTGGCCTCTTCAGAGAACCACTCCAGAAAGGAGGCAGAATATGTAATCTCTCCAAGAGACTCCTTCATGGGCTTCCCCTGTACACCCGTGTTATATAACAGATGATTGTAAATAAACACGTTAAGAAGTTGTACACTATATGTAATAATAGGTCAGTACACCTACACACTCTGCTGTGATCAACTTGGCAAGATCATCCCTGTGCTGAATGATGAGATCGAACCATTTCCGCAACAAAATGCTTCTTTCCTATAGAGAGAAATCAATATGAGAATTGATTTTTATATCAAATTAAATTCTAACTTGGTTTATTTAAAAAAACAGTAATATTGTGAAATATTATTACAATTTCTAATTCTAATATGCTGCAATGGTGCTAAAGAAACAGTTCCGCTTAATATTTTTGAAGGAACTGGTCTTTTTTTTTTTTTTTTTTTAGAATTCTTTGATTAGAAAGTTCAAAAGTGCTTTTTTAATTTAATGCATCCTTGCTGAATAAATGTATTAGTGCAACTGCAACACTATGTAAATAGACTTATATAATATTATGCAACATATAGGTTACATTTTTATTTATTTTTGGGAAAAATATAACCTGTTGTAAACTAAAATGAACACTTTTCTAAATAATGAGTGGAAAAAGTGGAACTTCAGATACCTTTGAGACAATGTAAATAACACGGTGTGTGAAATATCAAAGCGCAATGATATTACCATTAAAAAAAAAATTGTAAATATGGTTAACGTACCGGTTCGTTCTTGAAAATATTTAAGTCTCATGCAGAAGAGTTATAATAACAATCCTGCAAAATAATAACATTTCCCACGTATTAATTTCACCTTGGCTGTATGACTCTTCCACAGGTGAAACGCTTTGTATGCAGCATTGACAGCGTCTTGAGCTTCCTTAGTACCGCAGTTTGACACCTTCGCGATTTCTTCTCCGGTGGCTGGATCTAACACGGGGAATGTGGATGCAGCGGAGACCCAGCGCCCATCTATGAAGCCTTCAGTCCGCAGGAGCTGCTCTGACACATCGAGGCTGTACGGCCGCTGCAGCATGATCGGTACTGTAGGTAGGCCAGAGAACACCTGCCGAAGAATACACCGACCTCTTGTGAGATATAAACTGCCCATGTTAAAACCTGACAAATTTAATAACAAAACACCTCTGTTTGTCTGTCTGCACCATAGACTGGTCTGCAGGCTGAGGCGTGCAATAATAATTTCGAGCTCAATCCAGTCTCAAGAGGGCGGTCGCTTTAAACCATAGACTGTAAAAAATGACACGTGATTATGCGCTTGTAACAGTTTTTCCTTATTTAATTCTGCTATAGAATGATATAATATGTATAACGTTAGCTGAAAAAAATATCTTCCCCTCTTACGCTATAAACGCTAAAGTCGGAGCATTATAACTGAATTATAATACATTTTGGTCGTTTGGATTATATGCTTTTCACTCACTACAAAGCAGGAAATTCGATCGGTTTCAAGAGACGGCAGTGATGGAAGGCGACATTAGCAGCGTCAAATTCATGAAAGAGTCGAAACTCTTCAACGAATCAGTTCAATCGGTTCATCAGTCCATTGAGTCACACAGAGTCCGTCTAATCTTGGTTGCAGTTCCATTAGAATTCCACTGGAGGTGATCGCGGGCGAGTGCAAAATGAATGGGAGTCTAGATGGAGCTAGACGGCTAAATGTATCTCTTTCTCCTGGTTGTCGTTGAATCAACGTAGATTTTAATGTTGATTCTGCAAGGTCAATATAGATTATAGACCAAAAATCGAATGAACAAATATGTATGTCCTTTTGATTTCTTACAGGTTGTTGGCCGGAACATGCTAGAATTCTGCTATTATGTGACATCACATTTTTGAATGGATTTTTAGAACAGATAAGTGTAATTAAAAATAAAATGCTATTTTCTGTTAAGTGTATTATCTCCCACCCACCCATTTTACGCCCCCATTTGCTTTCTCCTTTAGTGAGAAATACTGCCCTATATAATAGGAATAATAAATAATGTGTCGCTGCCCTACTTCCGGTCTCGTAAAAACAACTTTTAAAAACATAAGTCAAGCATTAATCCAACTAATACATTTCAAACGTTGATGTAAACATGTATACACACACAACAATCTATAACGTATGGTAAAAAGGTTTTCATTTTAAAACTGGTTACCGCCGTTGGGAATTGCAGGCACATATGGCCATATATACATTATTTCTAAATTGAATGTCGAAGCTTTTGCCCACCCATTTTAGTGATTTTACTGCCACACAAAATCAACTCAAGTAATGCAAACAACAAGAGAACAAAACAACAGCAAATGGTGATGTATTATACAGTATATCTATTTATTTACATGAAACAAACTACATAATGAATAGCTTTTATTTGTGAACTTAGAGAACAGCACTAGAAGTCCCTCGAGCAAAAAATGACGCTCCTTTATCATGGACTTTAAAATGAAATATTTTCTGTGGGTTGTGCATGGTCTCTCCTCTCTGTCGCCACCAAACCTGCACCTGGAAAACATAAGCAAACATCAAAATGTCAGCTCAAATCAGGGCCATTAGTTACAGAGTATTAGTGGAGCTTTAACAATAAACCGCACCTGTCCATGTATGTCCCTGCAGTAACCCGTGGGTAACCCCTCCACATGTAATGCCAAGTTACACTGATGAACTAGTCCCCTCTGGAGCAGGTTTGCTTCCTCTTCATCTTCATCTACATCCTCCTCCTCACATCTCACCAGTATTACCACATTACCCTGGATATAAAGGCACAAAATTAATGAAGCATTGATACAATAGTCTGGCATTATTTCAGGCACAAACCCAAAAACACTGACTCACCTGTAACTCAGTGCACACAGTGGCTTGGCAGTAGAGGGTAAAGTCTAGTATTGCTCCAACAGTAACACCTAAACTCAGAAGCACACTGAGATCATCTATGAGTAACACTGGAGGACCCCATGATTCACCATCATCAGAATCTGCATTCTGACGCATAGAACTTTCCACAAATTTGAACAGATCTTTCAATCCAGCACCTGGGGACCTAAAAAAACAAAATGGAAAGACTAGTCTTATTTTCTTTATATATCTGACTTAAACATATAGGAATAGGGAAACTGAGGGAAATGCATTTAAACTAGATTTTACTGAGCGTGCCTGAGATAACTCAAATGTTGTGCCCCCTGACTGCTTTCCTCCTGTAATATAACTCCGATAGAGTCCTTCAGTCCTTCGAGAAACACAAGCTGGCCCTTCTCTCTTGCCTGGGCCAGACTCACTCCCTGCACAGAAACATTATGAACAAGTCATATCAATGTAATAATTCAAATGTCAAAATAGAGCAAATAGACTTACCAGCCTCAGACCGACAGCACTGTAGTGACTGAAGGACTGAACAAGACCCAGAAAACACACCTTACAGCCAGCTGGAAATATACAAGTTTATAAATAAACATATATTAACACAATATTTCCTCACTGCGTACAGTAGGTCACTTACCACGTAAATAAAAAGACAGATAATGATGAATGAGGAATGATGCATCAGCCTGCCTGTCAGACACCAGGATGAAGTCACTCTACAAGTATATAGAAGACATCGGTTCGAGTCAATTACCTTTTGTGAGTTACATTAAGGGTGCAAAGAGATGTAATTACTATAATCAGTTACCGATTTGAAACTGTCTGGAGTGGAATTGAGAATATTGTTCAATTCTGGAAACATGACTGAAAAAAAACTACACAACAGTTGAGCAGGATATGCTGCTCTCTTTACTTTTAATTTTCTTCAGTATCGCGTCGTAAAGGAGAAGAAAACGTCAAATAATAATAATGATGTACTTAAAGTGTTTTCAATTACATCATTTGTTTTTACATTACATGTAAATATGAAGAAATATCCTATGGAAATATCTCGTTTGTCTGCTATGCTAGTAACGTGGGTACGGAAGTCGTATTAGGACAATCTTCATTCTGAAAAACGCGTTTCGATTTAGTGGATTGAAATCAGGACTAGCGAAGTGAGTAATTTTACTACGAAGGAACATGTGAATAAATACGTTTTTTTAATAAGTAAAACAATATTTTTCTTAAAAAAATAGTAGTAGATATACCAAACCTCAGAAATATTTATTTTGACTAAAGATAATAAAATGCAGCTGCAAATGCACTAAAGACAGCCCCCAATAGTGTTTCATTACAAAAATAATATATATGTAAAAAATATACACACAAGAAATCTTCAGGAAAAACTGTTGATCTATGTTATGTTACATGTGCTTGTGTCTGCTGTTAAAAACTCTTTGCATTTGCTTCCATCACAATGAAATACAACGAGTAATTCTGCCCGTGAAACTAATTTTACAATAAAATAAAAGTGTAAACAAGCCTGAAACTAATTTCAACAGAGATTATCTAATGTTGACTTAAGATTGTTATTTTTTACCTATAAATCACTGCTGAAGACAAATACAACTGAATTAATGCATAAAAAGCATGAAAAATAAAAGGGGAAAACATGGTCTTGTCCAAATGAAATGAATCACCCATTCAATAAATAGTATAATGTCCTTCAAAATCTTAATATTAATGCGTTTAAATGGAAGAAAACAAACATTTTCATATGTACAGAGTAAAAATAAGTTGTGCACCATAACGGTTATGCAAGCCCTTAAAATTCAATTCGTGGAATGTTAATCATCAGCTGTGTACCAAAAACAAAAATAGAAAAGATAATGCAAAATTTTTCTATGAGAAGCAAATCTATAAAGCATTTGAGGTCTAGTTCCATAAAATGTCTTGCAGCATTCATTCACATTTTAAAACCTGACATACACAGTTTAAACACAACTGATGATATAAATTCACTGAAAGACACAGTAAAAGCTGCTAACTGGGGAAAGACATGGAGCAAATCATGGAATGCAAGCACAGACAGATTTTTAGAGCACAAAACTTTGAAATGCACATCGTGATTTAGTGTCTAACAGAACAAAGGAAATTATGGAAGATAAAAAAGTTAAACCAAACCACCATTGTTCATTTTTGTACTCTGAGTAGAGTAAGTTATCTTTATAAACAGCTAAAAGTGTTATAAATCATGAAAGAGTCTGCTGAAGTAAATACATCACCTAATGCTGACTGCATCAATACAACATACTCACACTGCAGGAGCAGGTCAATATCACACATAGCCATAACATCAGAGGTCTTACCTCTCAATAATTTCTAATATTGTTTATAATGATATACTGTTAACCTTCACTCTCGTCACTATTTCAGGAATGTTCTGTGTTCAAGTTGAGCTATATCGACGGCATTTGCAATGCGACTTAAAATAAACAAAAATCATGGTTATAATCAGGCACGACATGAGGTCAGGCAATAAACATTCAGCTTTGATATCATGACAACACGACGATGGTAAAACCAGTCATTGTAAACCCAGTCAAGACCTAGAAAATCTTCAAAAAGAATGATTTGGACTAAAATAATAGACTTTATTTTTATTAAAATCTCATTACTATAACCACGCCTTGCAAACCTATAAAAGGATTGAACCCAGAACATTCCTTTAAGTACACTATTGTGCGTAATAATAGTATAGCATGCACTTGAGTTGCATAATAGGGCTTGATTGAAAAGCATCTTGCACCGCTTTATGTTAAAAGAACACGATCTTCCTATTCTACCAATCTGAGCAGCTCAGCATCATTGTGACCACCTAAATATAATTCACGCTACGTCTTTATAGAGCTCTGTACAGAAACTGAATGCTAAGAGTATAAAAAGGAAAAACAAAAGGTTATGATTTACAATCAATAAATACAACATGTCCCTCCAGGTACACAGACTAGAAGAGTATATGTAATTCCTGAGTGTTTTGAGTCTTTGGGTTCACTGCTACGGCGTGCCCTCAGAAGTGGCTGTGATATCTGCCGCCTCTACTAATGTCACTGTTTCTCCTGCTGTTGAATCAAGGGGCTCCTCCTTAATGATAATGGCCCCTTCTGGCAACATGACAACTTCCTCTTCACCAACCACCTCCTCCTCCTCCTCTTCCTGGAGCACCACTTCCTCTTGGGGCTCTGTGATGGAGCCATTGGTCTGGCCATTGGCTATGGCTTCTAGTTTAAGCCTGTACTCCTCAGCTTCCTGTTCCTTTCTTTGTAACTGCTGTCGGTACTCCTGGGCTTTTCTGTTTGCCTCTTTTAGCTGCTGTTCCAGCAGTTCCCTACTGTTCTTCTCGTCGGACTCCTGCAGAAAACATTGAACAATTTAAAAAAAATAGTCAAAAAAGAAAACACGTGTGTAACAGTATATTAAATCTGTGCATTCGGCCTTAAAGTAACAGTCCCTAATAAACATGCTGCAGCCTGTCACTCATTACTCTTAATCAATGAACAAAAGAAAATGAAAATCACTCACTAATCTATATTTTATTTGTAAATAATCTTTACTAGTCACACCTTATGTTTGACATCTGTGTGGTTTACGGTTGATTCGAATTTCCGCTTCCGTGTTGAAACTGGTTTGGTGTCCTCCGTTATGATTTCTTCTGAAATCTGGCCAGCTGACACTGCAACCACTAATATATACAGGCATGTCAGAATATAAATACTGCATCAAAGTCCTGAAAGAGCTCTAAACTAATGCTGCAGAAATCTACTCACTTTGCTGCCCCTGCATTGTGACAAAGAATTTTTGTCCCAAGTTGCCAGACTGCAGGTTTCCCTGTTGGTCGGTTACTATGGTGATGACTCTCTGGCCATCTTCCCCTACAAGATGTTGGATGGCAGAATCCACTGAATCAGCAGCAATTACACTCTCTGAAGCTCCTGCAGAAATATATAGACGCAGTTTGTTTGCAGGGCAGACACTATAACTTTCTCTAGGTGCATACAGTTCAAATATAGGTTCAAACTTTAAAAGGTTAATTTAATACTGGCTTCAGAATTGGCTTCAGTGAGTAAATAAATGCCATTGGCTGGTAATTTTCTTATGAACTGCAACAACTGAACTGACTTATGTTCTCAGTCATAGAACCCTGCAAAAGAAACATGTCACAACTAAGGCATTTTCTAAGTTGTACCTCAAGGGAAAATTAATCATCATAGATTTACAACGTTTTTAATAAAGCTTCCATTTATTTTTTATAATTTGTACAAATGCAATGAGTTGCATTTGCACAATTCACATTTATGAGTTGCATTTATTTGTTCAAAACAACAGTGATATTGTGAACAGTGTAATTGTCCTGTAATTTATTTAATTTGCATTATACAGTATAAAGACCAATTTTATTCTATATAATTCAATATTGGATTTATTATCTAAATTTAATGTCTAATGTTAAAATATATGTTTTTAATGTAACCTTCACCCTCTAAATACTTTGGTCAGTTCAAGAACAATTTATGCAATTTTATATATATATATATATATATATATATATATATATATTTTAATGTAACGTTCACCCTCTAAATACTTTGGTCAGTTCAAGAACAATTTATGCAATTTTATATAATTTTTTTTTTATTTGAAAGAGTTAAAAGAGCAGTTTCACGAAGATAGAAAATAGATTGCCATTGTCATGGGGACAATTATTTAGAAATATATATTTCAATTTAAAAACTTCTGTATACAGTTTAAAGCCAGGCAAATTTTCAGTAAACATATAATAAAACTCATACCCGTGTTAGCCTTAGAATTGGTGAGAACAATATCAGAGAGATTGACCACTCCAGAGGAGGATATGATGAACTGAGGGCTGGCGGTGGCGGGTGATGTGCTGCTTAGGATAGTCCTTTCTGGATTCATGTTCACTTGGTTCTGCATTCCCTCCTAGAATAATAAACAATAGTCAAGTTAAGATACTGCAGCTTGATTTCACCCTGGTGACTTTTACATTGTGCATTAATATCTAATAGCACAACACGTCATTAAAAAGCATATTTTCACCTGTAACAAGAGCATCAGCTCAGTGTTTCCTCGGTCCACTGCAATGTTAAAAGGCGTCTTGTCAAACTTGCTGAGGGCGTGAGTATCCGCACTGTATTTGACCAACAGCTCCACGACTCCCCTGTGCCCATGTTCTGTAGCCCAGTGCAAGGCTGTCATTTTCAGCATGTCTTTGGCATTGATGTCGGCTCCACTCTGTCCCAGTTAATAGCAAAATCAGATATAACAACACAATAAAATCTCAAACAATCCAATACTATTCTGAGATCGTCTGTTTATACCTTGATCAATAATTCAACGATGCTTGAGTGGCCCTCAGCCGCAGCCATGTGGAGGGGGGTCCGATCGACTTTAGTACGGGCATCTCTACTCACGCCGGCACGGAGAAGCACCTCAGCGGTGGAGTAGTGCCCATATTGTGCTGCTAAATGAAGTGGCGAGGTTCCCAGCTAAAACATATTACCATTGTCATTACTGTTATAGTGAAAAACAGATTATAAATAGGTAATTGGTCTGCATTTGCAGTATTCTTTGAGCAGCAAATATAACTTACCCAGTCTGTAGTAAAAGGAGCTCCATTGGCCATTAGTGACCTCACTTCATCATCCTGTCCTTTCCGCGCTGCCTCCAACAAACGCTTTCCCAAATCCACAAGCGACATCTAATGATGCAAATACTGATACTGAAAAGTTGCTTTACATCTTAACAACTACCTGTTTAGTGATGGGGTGTTTAACCAGATGTAGTGTTTCAAGAAAAGATCTTAATGAAACAGTTTTCCATATATACAAACTGTGTGCTGAATGGCACTGTGGTTATATTAATCATAAGACTTTATACCACAGTGTCAGGAAGCGGATGTGTACATTAATGTAAGACATAATTCATCATCAATGACAGGACGGGAAATAGTCATCATTTTATACTAAGGCAAGTTCCGGGGGAAGTTGATTTCATGCAGGACACTTTTGTTTACAATAGACGTGTGTGGCTGGGTGGACATTTTCACAAACTTAAAAAGTCAGGTTAACCGTCATTTATATAGTGTTATTATTTACGACAACAAAAAGTATGATTTCTATCAGAAAAAAAATCTAACAATAACTATTGTTGCCTTCAACGTGATTAAATATACAGTCTATTTTCCGATTATTTTTATGCGCATGCTAATAATATGACAAGTAAAGAACAATGTATTGAAACTATGAAAGTGCACATGTATCCTCGTCAACAAGCTGAGTTAGTTAACGTTAAGTTACGTTTAAGTTTTTAAGTTAGAAAATAGCTGTCCGCATTGACAGGATATCGTCTGCAGTTACTATATCACCAAAACCTTATAAAATATGTAATTAAAATCTCTTTTAATGACAGTTCATCAAACTCTTGCTGTCAGTTTTAAGTAAACAGAATAAAGCAAAACTTCAGCTGCTCACCTCGCCGAAATGTTCCCCGAAGACTTTTAGTTTATTATAACACGTTAGACACGGTAAAAACCAGGCGTATGCTTGGGTTATTTAATGCGATTTAGTATTCTATCATACTTTTCGATACTTTTTGAAAACAAAAATACCATAGATGGACTATATTTATCGTCAAAGATGGCGCACGAACGGTACCGGAAATAGAAATATTTGATTGGTTCTTCTGTGGTAGTGTTTAAAAGTCGAGACGTATGTAGCGCACCCTACTGCATATCTAGTAGATTCGTTACACCAGTAGAAAAATGTATCATCTATTCTCTGTTTTTGGAAGTGAAGAGGTTTATGCAAATTAATTTCCTCCAACTTGTTATTTTTCTATTTAATTATATCTTTAGTATTGGACAACTGAGATTGCTATGTTTTTTCGATTTTTTAAAAAATATTTAAAAGCACTAATTCAGGGTCATTGCATTGAAATTGCTAAATTGTGTATTAATCATAATGCACTGTCACATTATGAAAATTATTTTTTTTGCCAATGTAGTATTGGCAAACAGCTCATGCTGTTCATATTTCTAATAATATTTAAAAATATTTTTCATTAAAAAAATACATGTTATGCTATTGTTTTATATCAATAAAACACTAATGCATAATGTGACACTGTGTTATGTTTAAAACACAATGGAATGTAAAAGTGCACACTGATTTACTGCTTTTAAATAATGAGAATTGGCAAACTGGGGAATCTCAGCCATGAGATATTTAAATGCAGTAAAGTAACAAGTTATTATAAGGAAATTAATCTAAATAAACCTCTCAAATTTCACAAGATAATCGACAAAATAAATAAATCTATAAATTAAATAAAGACATGTTTAAGTGTTCCTTAAATATTATGATATGAATATACTGGAATATATGTTTGTCCTCTGTAGTGGACATTATATTTTAATAAATTTCTCTGACAACTTACATATCAGTTTTAAGTCTGGATGTCCTGTAAAGAGCACATTCAGGGCTTTTCAGAGATACCAAATGTTTGGAGGTTTCACCATTATAACAACTTCTTGGTCTTTAGAATGACATCAAATTTAGCACTCTTGGAAATATGATAATATTTTGTAATTATCGTTTAAATCTGACTTGTCATAAATCAACATCTCAGGAAAATGTTATGTGGTTTCTAATCAAAAGATGTCTTTCTGTTACAAAAGGCCACTGATTTTATAGGCTACATGTCCTGCAGAGGACACCAGGGCTTAAAGCATATTTACCAACATTTTGCACAAAGTAAAATGTATATCAATTATATCTTTCATAACATAGTTGAGAATTATCTTTATACAAAGTTTGGTTAAAAAAAAATCTTGAAACCTAAAAATTGATTGGCGAATGAAAGAACATTCACTTTTTAATATTTTAAACCATTCCTGGTGTCCATGCACTAAACTTAAACAGCATGACATATTATATATTATATAATATAAATATTATATATGTTTTATTTTTCTCTTTCATTTGTTTCTTATTCTCTAACAATGTAATGACAAACAAAAATAAAATATAAAACTAAATTTATTGGCCACCCATTGGTGGCGCTGATGGTCTCCGTTTTGAAGTATTTCCTCATATTAATGGGGGAAACTTCAACCACACCTCAGTGATCTGGCTGGGAAACACAGAGTCATTTCCACCTTCGGCTCTCCACACAAGAGGCGCTTCACTGGGACTCTGTGTTACATGTAAGGAAGTAAGCATATTCCTTTATATTTTATATCGTATGAGGAAATATAACTTTTTCCAAGACTGTTGAACTTTTTTAATTCATTTGAGCCGTTACCATGGCCCGTAGTCGAGCTGGATTGTTGTGCCAAACTTTCAGTAACAGTTCAGTTTGAATAAGAACAGCGCTGGTGTGCTCGAGTAATAAAGACGAGAAAGATCGTCAAGTTTACTTTAGTCGGATTACTCTTCGACAATTTAATCACCGAGTTGCTGCGAGTTAAAACAAGTCGATAAGGGGGGAAAATATTTTTAAACTTTTAGACACTGCGTTAGTGTTTTTCATAACTTCCCCCGGTCTGTTTGTTTTTCTGTTTGCGGCTGAGTGGTTTGTAACGTTTGTAAACCGTTGTTCCTCGTTTACTGAACTAATTCTAGGTGTGTTTACTAGTAACTGTCAGTTTAACAGGTTTGTTGCTCGTTGTTACACCGATTTTCCGTGTATTTCTCTTAGTTGTAACGGTTTTTCACATTTAAGTGTCGGTGCACAAGAAAGCATTTGTGTGTCTTTAAAAAAGTGAACTGCCTTCATAGACAGCATAAAGGGCCCTATGATTGCTGTCTATCTAGACAGCACAGCTCAACGTTTGAGACCGTTACAAAGTTTGGATTTATACTATTGTTTGTTTATTAACTAATTCATTAATTTATTGTAAACTATTATGGCACCTCGTGCTTTTTTCAGCATCCACTATACCGTATGCTATTCTTTGAAGTTAATTGGAGTACCATCATGTTAGTACCTATATGAATATGTTAAATATTCATTACATTTTTATCAAAGTAGGCCTACCATTGTTTATCAAATGATACATGTGAAAATGTCATGATTTTACTACATGATGGGCTGTACTGCCATTCTACTAAAATTTATGTTACGCAAATAGTAGGACCATTCAGATTTGTTTTTATTTTAAGTTATTTGAGTACTAATTAAGAGTACTAACTCTGCCCAGCCAAAAAAAAATATGCTTATGAGTCTATGATTTGGTCATTATTGCATTGTGATTAATCATTGATTATTATTGATTATTATGTTTCTAGCATGTTATTGTTAAAAATGTTTGGGAACACTTCTTCTAACCCTAATTGATGGAGGGAAGGAGTAGCTTTTCATTTCTTAAACAGCCATGTAAGAAGACACATCATGGCCATATTCCAGGATGACAATGTTCATCAGGCTCAAACTGTGAAAGAATGTTTGGGAGGGAGCATGAAGAATAATTTTCAAACATGAATTGGCACCTGTGACCCCAGACCTTAAATTCATTGAACATCTTTGAGATGTGCTGGAGTAGACTTTTAGAATTACACCACAATATTGATTATCGCCAAGAGAAATGTGAATACATTTTTGGTCAAGATCTTGTATTTGTTTTGCAGGTTTTGTTTACATAATGTGTAATCTGTTTTTTTAATGTGATTTGCTAAATGTATGGTGTGCTTTTATGATCGATCATGTCTACCTAATTAAAATCGTTTATTTTTTCTTTCTTTCATCAAACAGATTTGTTTGCAACATCACTGCCTGGCATAAACACCACAGTCCTACAGAATCAACTGGAAATTAACTGGGCCCAGAATAACTGAGGGAATTAAGGGGTGTTCTATATACCGAAAGCACAGATATCAACAAGGATTCTGTCGGTGATCAGGACAGAGGTTTTTGGACGTGCCACAGCTTATATCGCTGAGTGTTGAGGATTAGATTCTCTCTCTATCTTGTCTCTAAACGGCCTGCAGGGTGGCGAGAGAGAGGGGGGAATCCAACCGGTGCTCACCGGAGATGAGTGCGTTCTGGCATAAGATTGGCTGCTGCGTCGTAGCCAAACCTCCTCCGGTAAGTGCCTCATTTTGAGAGATTTATAGTTTTTTTTTCTTTCTTTCATCATAAACCATTCTAATACAATAAAACCTAGTTTTCAAGAATTTGCTTGAGTCACAGGTATTGATACCAGGCTCCTCTTGAGATCAACATCTGGACTAATTTCATCAATTTGGCCTTCCCCATGGCTCATGCAAGTTACTAATCACGCGAAGAATGACTCACGCTGGTCTAGGACAGAAAAGAAACCTTTCAGCTGATGTGAATGTGACCCAGATAGTCTCAGGAGTTTGTCAGGAGTGCAAATGTGTTTTGGAGAGTAAAGCCAGACCTGAAACCTAGATGGACAAAGAATGCTCTGTCATTGGACGGGTGGATGTGTAGAGGTAGCTCATGTGAAGGAAGCCTGATAAATGTGCCCATACATGCATATTTGATATTTATGACCAAGACTTTGGGGTTAGTGATATTTGTTTTAAAGAAATACTACTTTTATTTAGCAATTATGTATTAATTTGATCAAAAGTGACTTTAAGGAGATTTACAAATCTGTTTCTATTTGAAATAAATGCTGCTCTTTTGAACTTTTTGTTCTTAAAAAATAAAAGTATATCACAGGTTCCACAAAAATATTAAGCAATACAACTGTTTAATGTTTTTTTGAGCAGCAAATCAGCATATTAGAATGATTTCTGAAGGATCATGTGACACTGAAGACTGGACTAATGATGCTGAAAATTCAGCTTTGCCATCACAGAAATTATTATTATTTTTTAAAATATATTCAAAAGTACAAAACAGCTGTTTTAAATTGTAGTAATATTTCACAACATTCCTTTTATGACTTTCTGTTTGATTAAATAAATGTTGCCTTGGTGAGCTTAAAAGACTTCTTTAAAAATCTTACTGACCCCAAAATCTTGAATGGTAGTGTACGATGCATGTATTTTTGTTAAATTCATCATGTTCACCACAAAATTAAACCTGTTGTCATTCTCTCACCCCAATGTCAGAGTCATTATAAACCCATATGACTTTTTTCAGTACAACACAAAAGGAGAAGTTTAACATAATGTTGATGCTGCTATTTTTCACACACTGAACACCATCTGTCAGATTCCAAAATGAACAAAAGCACCATAAAAGTTTTACATGACTCTCGTTCTATATTCCAAGTCTTCTAAAGCCATATAGCTTGATCTGTTACTTTTATCTAAATATATATATATATATATTCCACTTTAGCTCTCAAATCTCATTCGTGCTTTTGCATATTCAAATGTGGTGCCACAAGATGTGTTGTACCAGGTGTGACCTCAAACATTATTGATCATGACCTCAAATGTTTTTGCTGTGAACAATGACTGAAGTATCTGTCTGTTCCTCACAAAATAATCATATGACTTTAAAAGACTAAAAATAGAGCTTGAGTTCTACAATATTGATCTTTTTTATGGTGCTTTTATGAGCCTGCTGGCACATGACCATCCCTGGCTGTCTACTTTCATTTCTTGGGAAAAAGAGAAAGTTTGGACATTCTGCTAAACTTATTCTTTTGTGTTGCTTGAACAAAACAAAGTAAAGAGTTTGGGAAAAGTGAGTAAATGATGGCAGTAATTACATTTTTGGGTGGACTGTCCCTTTAACATTCCAGTAAGTAAAATAATCATGTTTTTATTTCTAGAATAGCTATGGATTTTAGTTCCATTCAATCTTTGTTAGTCAGTTTGTTTTATCTGGATTAGGGTTCTGAGCCAATGATGAGTGACCCAGGTTTACTGTAACAATGACAGGGGGTTCTGAAGGGAAGCTTGCTCCTCCGAGCTGGGAGTGCTCATTCTTTTCCTCCCTCCTTCCTCTTTTTATTTTTAGGTTCTTGTTTGTTCTATTGTTGGGTGGGTGGGGGATTAGACATCAGTGGGCATCTGTAATGCAGACCAATGCTACTTCCCCCAGTGCAAAAGCAATTTTCTTAAACTGATTTGGATAAAATGATTACTTTAAGTGTCTCACTCTCCTTACATCAGATAAAGACTAAAGCATGTGCTATGGGCCATTGGCTATATACAGATTATGAAAGTAAACACCTTTGAAGGATGCCTGGAATTACATTTTGCATTTATGGATATGTAACTCTGGTCTTTCTTTCTTTCTTTCTTTCTTTCTTTCTTTCTTTCTTTCTTTCTTTCTTTCTTTCTTTCTTTCTAATAATTAAATTATTTCTTAATAAATAATAATTAAAAATATGCTTAGTCTACTTAGGACTTTGAGGTACATTTTTGAATAAAAGGTATATATTTTAAAAGTAACAATAATTATGCATTTGTCATTGTTATTTATTCATTTATTATTGTAATTGTTGTACATAAACTAAAAGTATCTGTAGCCATGTTTTATTTAAAAGTACCTTCGAGTGCTCATTGAATTTGTAATATTGACTAATTATTTTAAAGGGGTCATGACATGGATTTTTCATTTTTATTTTAATTTTTCTTGGGATTCACTTATAATGTTTATATTTTTAATGTTTTTAAGGGGCGGTTCCTTTAAGACTCGTCAGTAAACTGCCATTGTTATGATTGGCTAACATTATTGCATAGGAAACGATATCAACATCCACTCCATTTGCTAATGCACGTGTCTAAGTGAATTGTTAGAACATCCATAAAAAAGCTTTATGAAATCATTTACTTATGGATTGTGATGCAGCTGCTGTCAGATCCAATATATTTGGCTTCTTCATCTTTCAACTAGAGTTAATTTTGTCAGCTATTTTTTTAAATTCAGTCTTAGTCCTGTGTCAAATGTACTTTTTAGTTTTTATCATATTTAGTCAACCATGTCAAGTTTAAGTCTACTAAACGTCTGGGAATTTTATAATTTTAGTTAATCATCATCAACGATATTGCATGTTGCACCTTATTGTTATCTCATCATCGTCTCGTTGTGGGAAAAAAAAAACTTGTCGCATTTCATCATTGTTTTCATTAACAAAATTAAATCTACTTTCAACAAAAGTTTATTTGCGAGCTCTCTGTTACACTCTCCTGTTTACAAAACAAAATGATATGAACAAATATATAATTATCTGATATGATTTGGGACAGCATTAATTTAAACCATCCATTACAATATATCCATTGTAGACAGCGTCAGTCTCAGTCATTATAATGGGATCTATTTGATTTTGACGTGACGCTCACTTCAAATGTAGCCAAATAATGTCAGGCATTAAACAACTGAATGCATGGGGCATATGATGCAATTATATATAACTATTCGTCAAAGTCTGGAGGCAGTCAATTGCAAATGTGTTTGCCCTTATAATGACACTGCAGGATCTGTAGTTTGTTTGTGGAGCTTGATTAAATGAATGCTTTGTTTTTAATGAGGAGAATGTTTTAAATTATGGTACTTGCAGGATGTTCTAATGTACAAAGATCTCATTATGTCAGAAGATCAAGGGAATTTTCATTTCTCATGGCATGACCCTTTCTTAAATTAATATTTACTATTTAAATATTTATAGCACTATTTTAGTCTAAATTGTACCTCAAAGTATTTATTACATTTGTCATAGTGATGATTGTTTAATTAGAAAATTACTGTTATTTATAAAGTATTAATTATTTAATTATAAAAATATGTTAATGTTAATGCATTATTAATATTATTAACACTGATTGCAATTGTATTAATATGTAATCAGTAGTGACTCACTCCTGTTTAGGATGGTTCATACCAATTGTGATTTGAGTTTACATGAACATACACAGACCACCTTTTCAAACAGACTCTTGCGGCTTGCTTGTACACTTTTACGTCAGTCAAATGAACTGAACACTGACATCAAATGATCTCTGGTGTAATGTGTGTTTTTTCAGATGAGTCTAGAAGATATATTTGATGCTTGACAATATAAATCCGGTGCTATGTGTTGGTAAATGCACTTTCTTCACTGTGGGCAGACAAGTAATGGCATGTATGACAACACCCCTAGTATGGCACATGATCTCATCAAATAATTATTGCTGTTGTTGATACAAGGTTTTTTTTTTTAGACTTACTTAATCTCTCTCTAACTTTACCGCATAGGCGAGATCTGGGAAAGAAAAGAGAAACCGTTGAGTAAACTGTATAACATTTGGGGATTTTTAGGATCTTCAGGATGTATCCAGGAATAGATTCCATGGGGACAATTTAGTGTAATATCACCCAGGCACTGGTGTGGTGGTCACATGACAGGCTTCATTGAGTCCACTCACTACAATTATATTTTGAACACCTGTAGCATAAGTTGTCTGCCAGTCATGTGCTTTGTATCTTTATGCCGGACTTTCTTTAATATAAGCCTTTATGTTCACAGAAGAAGAAACGGAGGAGAATTGACCGTAGCATGATCGGAGAGCCCACAAATTTCGTTCATCTGACACACATAGGCTCTGGTGAAATGGCAGATGGCATGCAGCCGGTAAGACATGTTTTATTGTGTTGGTACAGTGGGACTCACTCATTTTAATTTCTATGACATGGCTATAATAAATTTACAATGACTGAATGAGTCTGTAAATGCTATGTGGGATCTCAATATCTCAGCTCTGGAAGGGTCTAGAGACTCCGTTTTTGCACTCAGCTTTAAGTCTCATCAGAAGGCCCTCTATCAGAATCCAGAGTTTCAAGAAGATAAGAGAAACGCAAAATTTCGAAAAAAAAAAAAAAAAACCCCAAAGGGGTACCCTTGTCGACTTTTTCAGTGCAAGAAAAAAAAGTTTCTCTGATCTTCTTGAAACTCTGGATTCTGTTAGAGGGCCATGGGACTTAAACCTGAGTGCAAAAATGGAGCCTCTAGACCCTTCCAGAGCTGAGATATTGATATATTTATAATGGCATACAGTACTTCTATGGACTCTTTACTAAACCTCTTGGTCATACCGGGATGTCACAGGCAAACAGGGTTGCTGGGGAGTTTTGTAGAAAGACACCCGACGCCCACTGTCAAACCTTTTGAAAATCCCTGTGGTTTTTCTTTTACCCTCTTTCCCTTTCGTTTTTGCCCTCACACCCGCTGCACCTGCCTGTTGTCTGAGCATGTCATGTTTAACTTCTTAACATGAATGTTGGACGTTTCCTAATAAAGTGGTCATCCTGTGCTGCCAAGACTTTCAGTTTTTCTTTAGAATAATAATAATAAAATGATTATTATTATTATTATTATTAGTGAGTTTTTATTATCATTATTATTATGATACATAAATATTAAGACATCTTAAATGCATGGGGGCAATAATATTTCCAATTTGTTTTTTATTTGTAAAAAAACATGAATAAATATTTTTATTATTATGGAAAGAATATTTATTATTTTAAATTATGGAAATTTATTATTATTACATCATAAATGCTAAGAATTTATAAACGTAATGAGCTTAGAAGCACTACTCTTTCTGTTTAGTTTTTTTTAGGTTGTATTTTTTTTTTACTTTTACAATCATAATAATTAGTGTTATGTAAAGGCATCATAAAGTGAATGCGCTAGGGGGTAATATATTTAGTTTAAGTTTGTAAATATAAATACAATTATTATTCGGTCATATAATTCTAATTCACAAAGCATGTGTGGTTGAAAAAAGTAGACATGGTGCATGTTTAAGAAGATGTAGGACTCGTGTGAGATCTTAGCCTGTGTTCATTTGGCTGTTATGTTGTCAAATAAGAAAGGTGAGAAGTTACCTAATCCTGCAGTTCACAGAGGGACTGAATGTGAATACCTGGGCAGAATCAAGCAGACTGCAACTTGCTCAGAGGAATGTTGGCAGGCGGCCCGTCGGAGCCCGAAAAGAGCTCTTTAAATGAGGAAATGTTCGTCAAGGTCTTTGTAGTGGTCAGTGATTGATTTTTAAGTGGCGATCTTTAGCTTCATGTGTGGTTGTGCAAAATGTACAGCTCTTAGTTTAAGAAATGAGCAGTTTATTCAATGGCGGCTTTTAGACTGGACCTGTTAACAATACTGTGCTGATAGCTGAATCTTCCAGTGATAAGCGGTATTGGTTGATATCAGCCTTTTATAGTCCATGTGATGCGCCGAGTGTTGAACAGATGATTGACCCGGGGGTTTTCCCTTGTGTTTTTGTTCTTTTGTGTTGTGCTGGGAACTTGTGTATAGAATGACCCAGTGAAAATGGACTTCCTCTTCGTTCTGCTGTAACATTCAGTGTTCCTGAGACACATGATGTAACAATGGGTGTGACGCTGTGAAGAGCTCCGTGTGTGTGAAACAGGCTTGTTGTTGCATGAAGGATGTAGTTTTCTTTTTTTTTCAGCTCCACCTTTAGAAGTGTGAAATTTTAGTTCATGCAGCATTTATTATGTAATGGTATGCCATATAAAAAAGCTTTATTTACGAAAACGACACAGGGTCATAATAATAATAATTATTATTATTATTATTTGTTATTAATAGGGATGCACCGATATGAACATTTTGGCCGATATACCGATAACCGATATGTCGGCCGATAAATCTAAATCCAATTTTTTTTTTTTATAGTTTTTGAGAGCCTGATTGCAAAAACAAATTAAATCACAATTAAAATCCATTTCCCAATCACACAATTATAATGTTCTCATTATAATTTCATGAAGCCGATATGGCAGCACATTTTGCACTTGCACTTTATAGGAACTATATTTTCCTTTTTGATTCCGATCATATTTCAAGCAATTAAGATCAATCCTGTTGAACCAGTGTGCATCTTAAGTGTCTCATGTGTCAAGTGTTGAAGGAAATAATTCATTATTTATCAGCTTTAATATATCATCCAAACCTTCAATGCTAACGTGGCAAAACATCATGAGGAATTAAATGGACATTTATGACTTTCAATGGTAAAATGACTATACAACTGAAAGTATAGTTGTGTTTGTTAAAGTGAACTTCTGATTGTGGACTTTACGTTAATAATTATGCATGTTTTCCATGCCGTTAACCCGATTGTGTCACTTCCTCTTGCAGTCTGGGCCGATGCAGCAACAAATGAGATCCAAAGTGCCTCACGCTAATGGACGAAACAGCTTGTTATAGCCTTTTGACCTGTGAGTATGAACATGCACACCTTCCTCATCCTCTCTATACTCTCGCGTTCACTAAATTTGAACCATTGCCCCTCATCTGTTCCCCAGGGGTGTTTTTTTTTTTTTTTAAACCCCAAGCTCCTTAAAGTGTCCTCAGCAGAGCCTGTCCAGCTACCAGCACTGAACCAACTATGAGGAGATTTTCATCTCTCCGATTGCTGCAGCTACAAACATGGACGCCACCTCTGCTGGTTTTTTATGTTTTGGATTCTCTGAAATGTTTCAGAAGAGACATTTGTTATTAAATTTGGACCGGATTGAATGAGAGCGCCTGACAAAGAGTGTGAATGTGTGACGTGTGCATTTGAGACACTGGCTATGCTTGCAGTGGAAGAGGAAAGGTCGCTTATCGCTTTGACACAGGGCCTTCCCAAAGTTAGAACTGGCATGTTTGTCATAGTCTGTCATTGATAAGAATGTGCGCAAATGTTTGCTTTTGTTTCGTAATGGGAATACATGTGCATCTATACCTTTTCCAGCTGCTTGTCATTAACAGTTGCACAAATTGTTGCTGATTAGTGTATGATAAAAAAAAGCCCTTCTTGTATATGTATAGTAGATGGATATATAATGAAAATATGGATTTTTTTTTCCCTGCAAGTCTGGTATTGCGTTTTACAAAGGCCAATATGACTGGGTTGTTAGTCTAAATGACTTCTCTTAGGTTTTACATTTGCTTTATGAGATGAACGGATCAGATTTATCTCATTATTCGCTAATAATAGTCACCTCAAGTCAGTGAGCTGTTAAAAGGATAGTTCATCCAAAAAACTATTTGTCATCATTTACATTCCCTCAAGTTGTACCAAAACTGTTTCAGTTTATTTCTTTTGTTTTACACAAAATATATTTTAAAGAATCTTTAACCAAACAGTTGATGTACCCCATTAACTTCCATGTTCCAAGTCAATGGTGCCCGTCGACTGTTTGGTTACCTATATTCTTCAAAATATCTACATTTGTAATACAGGTTTGGAGCAACTTAAGGGTGAGTAAATTATAGAATTTTCATTCTTGGGGAAACTATCCCTTTAACTTGATAATTACTGTTTTCAGGGTGTCATATGGCTTGGAGTATTACATAGGGTTTGTGCACCATATTTGTTTTGTTTTTGGAGCAAAAACCATGAACATTCTTTCTCTATCGTTTGGAACGATGGAAGTGTGAGTAAATCTTTTTCTTTTTTTAGGTGAGTTATTCCTGTGATCTCTGTGTTAGTAAAAGGCCGTTAGCTGATTATCTGAGTTGAGACTTTGAACGGCGGATTCCTGCCACTGCCCTTTGTCATTTAAACATCACATGTACTCTCACTTTCACACATCAAGCTCCACCTCACACAAGCTTAAACACACCCTCTCTGTTTCCAGTCCTCACACAGCACCACAAATAAATCACTGATTTACACACACGCTTTGAATACTTCACTCTCGACTTTGTTTTGAATACCGCTCAGTGTAGCACAATGTTGGGCTGAAATGTTAAACACGATATTTTTGTTTTAAATGCATTGCTTTGCAAGATCCCAGACTGTAATTTACTTTTTAGTGTTTGCTGCAATTTGTTTTGGAAATTGCTATAGTAAAGACTGCGTAGCGAAAGCTTTCAGAATGTGCATGCTGCTTTAGAAATCCAATGTTTCGCTGTATTTTTAGTGTGGAGCTGCCCGGTGGCGCTCTAGAAATGCATTTCATTCTTAGAAAGTGTAGAGAAACATGCAGATTTTTGCATCTCAGCCAAAGACCTCAACTTGTGCATGTTGCTTGCAGACCTTCTTGGTTTTGTTTGTGTCGTGTGACTGTTTGAAAGCCATAATGTTTGTGCAAAGCACTCATTATGCCTTTATTGTCCTTGATACTTTTCCTTTCCTTTTTTATTATATTTTTTTATAAATATCTTTTAGTTTTAGTCCAGCTGATTGATTGTGATCAAATGGCAGCAGCAATAGTGTTCTGTCTGGTATGGTGTCAATGCATCCTTTCGTTGTGCTTTGATATGTAACAATACAGTTGTACAAAGAGCGTGTTCAGTGTTTTTTTTTTGAGACACATAATAGCAATAATAATTCTACTGGCTAAATTTGTTATATTTTAAAAATGCTCTTTGGATAGCTTGAGAGAGGTGGATTAACATTTAAGGAAGTGATTTTTATTTTTAACTACTGTAAATAATTGTACCATTTTAATTTGACCTTTGCTTTGCGTCTAGAAAATCCAATTTTACATTTAGTGCCACATTTGTTCATTTGCAACTATACTCTGCTCAGATACTTTATCACAAGTTATGTTCTTTCAATTTAACCGTAAACTTTAAACATGTCCATGGCTGCAAGAAGGTAACCATGATGACTTAAAGTTAAACGCTCAATGGATTGTAACAGGATTTTCTTAATATTACACTGGGTTGTTCCTTGGTGTTGTCAAACTTAAATTTATGGGTGAAGAAATCAAAGCTGATCCCTGAAGCACATTTTAACATCTACTGTAACTTTCATTAGTAAAGCAGCCTGTGTGAAAGATTGCGCAAAACGCCTACAAAAATCAAACAATGGACCTTTGGCACAAAGTACAGTCCACATTGCATTTTAATTTCCTTTTCTAACAATGGCTTGAAAAACTGTAAAATAGGCTGTCATGGACTGATTGGTGCCAACGTTTTATTGATGAGAGATTGCCCTTGGTAAACATGCCTTATTCAGAGCACTGTCCCATTTTCACCATTTTATTGAATTGATAGTATACAAAATTGAAATAGATACCACAGATTCTTGACATGGGACAATAAATATATCCTGAGAAGGTCATTTGATACATGAGGTTTCACAGCACTCATTTCAAGTCAAATCATTTTTTTAAAAACTGCTTTTTTAAAATCATGATTGCAGCTCTATCACACAAAATGGAAATGGAATTTTTAGATTCATAAATATCTTTTTTTTGGCAATTAAAATATAAATTAAACGAGTTTGCATGTGAGGTATTGCATAATTTTTATAATGGCATATAGATACTTTTTTGTGGCAACAATTTAATAAATGGTCTAAAAACGATTGAAACATTTCTATAGTTAATTCATTGAGGTCAATTATTTGCTTAAACATTATTGACTGGTTAATAACATCTGGCACATAAAGCGTTACAACAGGAATCTTGTTATTTAACCTTCCAGTACTCTCTCTGTTCCTGTTTGTGATTTCAATGCATAAAGAAAAATGTTTCACCTCTCAGCTACCTCACTTCCTCTCACTGCCAGTACCGGTTTCCTGAAAGGCGCAATAACTTTTCCATAGCGACTCAAAAAAAATAAAATGAAAAATTTCCAAACCACTATTTCCTTATTACAATTAATAGTGAATCACAACAGTAAATCACAGCAGGTATTTAATATAACCCTTTATTTCCTTAAATATCGTAGAAAAGACATGCATGTAGTATATGTGTGCAGTTTGAAAGCTCAGGTTTTTTAAGTGTGGCCTTGTATAAATATTTGCACATAGGAGTCTATTAAATGAAAGCACATTCAATGGGCCACTTTACAGGCAGCGGCAGCAGCTGAATTTTAGAGAACCTTATTTCAGAAGAAACCAAGACCGATTATATATATTACACGTGTAAACTGAACAATGTGATTCTTTCAGCAATATTATACACTTAGTTTGTATTGTAATAGCTCTTTGATTTTGCATTAAAAGTCTGCTAGATAATATTCTACAGAAAAAAAACAAGTCAACACCATTTTACGGAAAAGACGGAAACCTGGACACTGAGATAAAAACCGACAGTAGTTTGAAGTACATATACAATAATGTTTCAAACCGGTTTCAAATAACATACAATGAGATTTTGTAACCATTTAGTGCAAATATTAAAATAGAGCCGTTAAACAACCTTATTTCATCTAATATTTACCCTTATTATTCAAAAAAAAAGGAAATGTTTTTATTACTATATTACAATAAGGTTGTGTATATTTAACTTTGCACACTTAAATAAAGCTTTTATGAAAGTTGTATTGTGTCGTTTTGTATAGTCTGGGAAAACACTGCATGTTTGTTTGTTTTTTGTGTAACAGTTTAAATGAGATGACGTAAAGCAGGCTTTCACGTTGTTGGCGGATCTCTCCTGACCCACCTTGTGGCTTGACACAGCTGTGTGCCTCTGAAGGACAACACTGTCTTTGTGTGTTTCATCAAAGAGCCGTCTGGTAGGAAGCAGTTTTTCTGTCATTAGGGCTTTTGCCCCTAAAGCTTGACCTTTAACCTCAGCCAGCTCCAAGTCCCCAGTGTGAAATCTGTACAGTACGTTCACCCCTGCTCTTTCCAGGCGACACCTTCACATGTTCCTCTGCTCATCGTACCTGCAGAACAAAACAAATCACTCTTTTTTAATTTAATTAAAACAAAGAATTTATAAAAAGAATTTAAAAAATGGATTTATCTCAATTATGTATAGATAGAAAAATTCCTGAGCAGCTTAGGAAAATGTATCTAACTTGTATATTGAGCTTCAAAGTTTTTGCATTTCATTTAGGAAAATTTATATGGGGAACAAGTTTCATTCAAACATGAAAATAACAGGGAGCCTAAATGTATTCTAAACATACAATATCAAAATCCTCTCAAATTTGTAAGTGGGGATTTTTGGAATGGGTCAAATGCAGATAGAACCTTCTAATTCTAAAAAAACACTTTTCGCTTAGAATTATGAGGTTCTACCTGCCAAAACATTAAATAAAAAAAATAATGTTGTAACAATGTCTCAACATGTGTTAGAAAGTAAAATTTTATCCTTTCTATAACATCTCTTTAATATTTTTTTAGCACTTCCATGTATTTAGGACATTTCAAATTAGGCAAGGTGGGTCTAAATATTTTCCCCAGTGCATAATCTTCATTTTTGATAGCAATTTGGTGAGTAATTAAACACAAATTATTGCAGAAATTATACTTTAATCTTTCTTTTGCTTAGACAGAAAGCAGCCACTGTAATACATCTGAGCAGGACTTTATTCCAGCTAAAGTGGGCCAGGTAAAATGGCGTTCTTTCTCTCTAGACCTCAATATGGCTGAAAGAACATGCAAACGTTTATTGTTGTAATTAAGACCCCCGAAAAAAAAACCCGAAAGGGGTTACACTGAGATATTGAGATCCCACGTAGCATTTATGCCATTATAAAAACAGTGGGTGCAATGTGGAATCTCAATATCTCAGCTCAGGAAGGGTCTCTAGAGACTCCATTTTTGCACCCAGGTCTAAGTCTCATGGCCCTCTATCAGAATCCAGAGTTTTGAGAAGATTGGAGAAACTCAAAATTTCGCCCCCCCG
This sequence comes from Cyprinella venusta, assembly GCA_038021265.1. NCBI lineage: Eukaryota > Metazoa > Chordata > Actinopteri > Cypriniformes > Leuciscidae > Cyprinella > Cyprinella venusta. The sequence continues at coordinate 26,188,576 of CM075874.1, forward strand.
AAAAAAAACGACAGTGCAACCCCTTTCGTTTTTTTTTCGGGGGGCGAAATTTTGAGTTTCTCCAATCTTCTCAAAACTCTGGATTCTGATAGAGGGCCATGAGACTTAGACCTGGGTACAAAAATGGAGTCTCTAGACCCTTCTTGAGCTGAGATTTTGAGATATTTATAAGGGCATTAATGCTATGTGGGATCTCAATATCTCAGCAGGGAGGGTCTAGAGCCTCCATTTTGGCACTCAGGTCTAAGTCTCATGGCCCTATATCAGAATCCAGAGTTTTGCGAAGATTGGAGAAACTCAAAATTTCGCCCCCCGAAAAAAAACGAAAGGGGTTACACTGTCGTTTTTTTTCGGGGGGCGAAATTTTGAGTTTCTCCAATCTTCTCAAAACTCTGGATTCTGATAGAGGGCCATGAGACTTAGACCTGGGTGCAAAAATGGAGTCTCTAGACCCTTCCTGAGCTGAGATATTGAGATCCCACGTAGCATTTATGCCATTATAAAAATAGTGGGTGCTATGTGGAATCTTCTAATTCTAAAAAAAACACTTTTCGCTTGGAATTATAAGGTTCTATCTGCCAAAACATTATTTGATCATTTAAATAAATAAAAAAAAATAATGTTTTCACAATGTCCCAACATTTGTTAGAAAGTAAAATTTTATCCTTTCTATGGCATTTATTTAATATTTTTTAGCACTTCCATGTATTTAGGACATTTCAAATTAAGCTAGGTAGGTCTAAATATTTTCCCCAGTGCATAATCTTCATTTTTGATACCAATTTGGTGGGTAATTATACACATTATTGCAGAAATTATAATTTTAATCTTTCTTTTGCTTAGACAGAAAGCAGCCACTGTAATACATCCGAGCAGGATTTTATTCCAGCTAAAGTGGGCCAGGTAAAATGGCTTTCTCTCTAGTCCTCAATATGGCTGAAATAACATGCAAACGTTCATTGTTGTAATTAAGACCCAATTAATGAAATTGTTAAAGATTTGACCTATAAGCCTTAATATGGTAAAAATTAAGACATTTTAAGACTTTAAAAACTGCAAGAAAATTGACATGCTTCAGCAAATTAATTCATAAAGTTTAATAATCATTGACAAATTATTCACTGACTATATAATTGTCACAGTCTTTGTCTGTACCATTCTGTCTTCGTCATCTTCACTACACTTCCCAGCATCCTCTTGTCACACCTGAACTCACTCTCTCAATCATCCACCAGTTGGTCGTCCTGATCATCTGTGTCACCTGTCGTCACCTTGTTAGTGTTCATTTGTATCTGTATTTAGTTCTCTCTGTTTCAGTCTGAGCTTGTCAGTTCTTGATTATGTTTCATGGACAGTGTGTGTAATCTTCTGCCAGTCTTACTTGTACCTGTTTGGAGTTTTTGAGTAAATGTTTTGTATTGGAGCTTTCCATCAGCCTCAGCCTGTCTTCACTCCACACTACACCGTGACAGAAGAACCAACCAAACATGGATTTCCCTGCAGTAAGTCTAATGTGCCTTGAGCTGGGAAACAGCTCTCTTTTTAGCTCTCTTTTTGCTGGGAAACAGCTCTCTTTTCTCTTTTTCTCTTTTCAGGTTTTCCTGGAGTTGGTACCTCAAACCAGTTTCCCAGATGATTGCCTCTGCACGTTTCTATGTGTGGGACTGAACAACACCATTCTAACGCAGTTGTTTGGGGAACCACCTCAAAGAAGCTTTGCACAATTTTTGGAGTGGCTGCTGGTATCCTGCAGATCATCCTTCACTGTTGATGATGTCACCAGCCCCACTCCAACGCCCGAGACTGTCCGCCTGCCTGACGGGTCTTCACCGCCTGCCTGACGGGTCTTCACCGCCTGCCTGACGGGTCTTCGCCCCCTGCCTGACGGGTCTTCGCCCCCTGCCTGACGGGTCTTCGCCGCCTGCCTGACGGGTCTTCGCCGCCTGCCTGACGGGTCTTCGCCGCCTGCCTGACTGGTCTTCGCCGCCTGCCTGACTGGTCTTCGCCGCCTGCCTGACGGGTCTTCGCCGCCTGCCTGACGGGTCTTCGCCGCCTGCCTGACGGGTCTTCGCCGCCTGCCTGACGGGTCTTCGCCGCCTGCCTGACGGGTCTTCGCCGCCTGCCTGACGGGTCTTCGCCGCCTGCCTGACGGGTCTTCACCGCCTGGCAACGCGCTCAGCCTGCTCCGCCATGTCCACATCCTTCTCTGCCCGGGTCACGCCCTCAGCTTGCTCTGCCACGCCCTGGTCACGCCCTCAGCCTGCTCCGTCATGTCCACATCCTGCTCTACCCTGGTCCCGCCCTCCGCTTGCTCCGCCACGCCCTCGTCCTGCTCCGCTCTGGTCACGCCCTCAGCCTGCTCCGCCCTGGAGGCTTCCTGCTCTAATTCAGCCATGCTCTCGTCAGCCTCCAGGGTGACCACCCCCCCACCCCATTGATGTTCTTCGCCTCGTCTTTGTCTGCACCATTCTATCTTCGTCATCTTCACTACACTTCCCAGCATCCTCTTGTCTCCACACCTGAACTCACTCCCTCAATCATCCACCTGTTCATTGTCCTGATCATCTGTGGTCACCTTGTTAGTGTTCATTTTGTATCTGTATTTAGTTCTCTCTGTTTCAGTCTGAGCTTATCGGTTCTTGATTTATGTTTCATGGATAGTTGTCCCCCTGGAATTATAAGGTTCTATCTGACAATTTTTTTTTTCAAAATTGACAAAAATTTGTCAAAATTGAGTTATTCACATATTCTTATTCTGTGACAACTTATTTACGTCATATGTGTTTGAAGTTGTGTACATTGTGGGACTTTTTATTGAGAAAATATAAAGGTTCTATCTACAAAGTCGAACTCTAACTTGGCTCTATAAGGATCTATCTGAGTCAATCAGCACTTCGAATGCACAGAAGAGGACCAATCAGAATCAACTTTATATGTCGGGTCACTACCTTTTTCCTTGAAAACAAGAAAAAACCCCATAAAGGCATAATGCTATACATTTATAGTAAATTATATATTCACTAAAATGTGTAGTCTTAACTTTTTATTTTGTCATTTTCTATATAGTGTATTGGTTATTAATAACTTTTATTATTACAGTTATCTGAATTGAGTAAATTAAATATTTTAGAAAACCATTCAACATGCAAGTGTGTGTGTGTGTGCATGTATGTGTGAGAAGTGTGTGTGATTAAAAAGGGAGTTTAACATTTTTTGTGATCGTCACGGTGTGGAATGAAGACAGGCTGAGGCTGACAAAAAGCTCCAATAAAAAACATTTACTCAAAAACTCCAAAGAGGTACAAGGAAGACTGGCAGAAGATTACACACACTGTCCATGAAACATAATCAAGAACCAACCAGCACACACTGAAACAGAGAGAACTAAATACAGATACAAAATGAACACTAACAAGGTGACACAGATGATCAGGATGATGAACAGGTGGATGATTGAGGGAGTGAGTTCAGGTGTGGAGACAAGAGGATGCTGGGAAGTGTGACAAAACGCCCCCCTTTATAAAGGCAGGACCAGGGCATGGCGGAGCAGGCTGAGAGTGTTGCCAGGATGGTGAAGACCAGTCAGGCGGCGAAGACCCTTCAGGTGGTCAAGACCCGTCAGGCGGTAAAGACCCGTCAGGCGGTGAAGACCCATCAGGCGGTGAAGATCCGTCAGGCAGTCACGGCAGTGAAGACCCGTCAGGCGGTGAAGATCCGTCAGGCAGCCACGGCAGTGAAGACCCATCAGGCGGTGAAGACCCTTCAGGCGGTGAAGACCCGTCAGGCGGTGAAGACCCGTCAGGCGGTGAAGACCCGTCAGGCGGTGAAGACCCGTCAGGCGGTGAAGACCCGTCAGGCGGTGAAGACCCGTCAGGCGGTGAAGATCAGTCAGGCAGCCACGGCAGTGAAGACCCGTCAGGCGGTGAAGACCCTTCAGGCGGTGAAGATCCGTCAGGCGGTGAAGACCCGTCAGGCGGTGAAGACCCGTCAGGCGGACAGTCTCGGGCTGGACGTTCTCGGGCGTTGGACTGGGGCTGGTGACATAATCAACAGTGAAGGATGATCCGCAGGATACCAGCACCCACTCCAAAAATTGTGCAAGCTTCCTTTAGGTGGTTCCCCAAACAACTGCGTTAGAATGGTGTTGTTCATTCACACACATAGAAACGTGCAGAGGCAATCATCTGGGAAACTGGTTTGAGGTACCAACTCCAGGAAAACCTGAAAAGAGAAAAGAGAGCTGAAAAGACAGTTGTTTCCCAGTTCAAGGCACATTAGACTTACTGCAGGGAAATCCATGTTTGGTTGGTTCTTCTGTCACGGTGTAGTGTGGAGTGAAGACAGGCTGAGGCTGATGGAAAGCTCCAATACAAAACATTTACTCAAAAACTCCAAACAGGTACAAGGAAGACTGGCAGAAGATTACACACACTGTCCATGAAACATAATCAAGAACCGACCAGCACACACTGAAACAGAGAGAACTAAATACAGATACAAATGAACACTAACAAGGTGACGACAGGTGACACAGATGATCAGGACGACCAACTGGTGGATGATTGAGAGAGTGAGTTCAGGTGTGACAAGAGGATGCTGGGAAGTGTAGTGAAGATGACGAAGACATAATGGTACAGACAAAGACTGTGACAATTATATAGTCAGTGAATAATTTGTCAATGTTTATTAAACTTTATGAATTAATTTGCTGAAGCATGTCGATTTTCTTGCAGTTTTTAAAGTCTTAAAATGTCTTAATTTTACCATATTAAGGCTTATAGGTCAAATATTAACAATTAAACAAATATAACAATTTCATTAATGGGGTCTTAATTACAAAAATGAACGTTTGCATGTTATTTCAGCCATATTGAGGTCTAGAGAGAAAGCCATTTTACCTGGCCCACTTTAGCTGGAATAAAGTCCTGCTCGGATGTATTACAGTGGCTGCTTTCTGTCTAAGCAAAAGAAACATTAAAATTATAATTCCTGCAATAATGTGTGTAATTACCCATCAAATTGGTATCAAAAATGAAGATTATGCACTGGGGAAAATATTTAGACCTACCTAGCTTAATTGGAAATGTCCTAAATACATGGAAGTGCTAAAAAATATTAAATAAATGTCATAGAAAGGATAAAATTTTCCTTTCTAACACATGTTGAGACATTGTGACAACATTATTATTTTTTTTTATTTAAATGTTCAAATAATGTTTTGGCAGATAGAACCTTATAATTCCAAGCGAAAAGTGGAGGCTCTCAAGACCCTTCCTGAACTGAGATATTGAGATCCCACGTAGCATTTTTGCCATTATAAAAATAGTGGGTGCTACGTGGGATCTCAATATCTCAGCTCAGGAAGGGTCTAGAGACTCCATTTTTGCACCCAGGTCTAAGTCTCATGGCCCTCTATCAGAATCCAGAGTTTTGAGAAGATTGGAGAAACTCAAAATTTCACCCCCCGAAAAAAAACGAAAGGGGTTACACTGTCGTTTTTTTTCGGGGGGTGAAATTTTGAGTTTTTCCAATCTTCTTAAAACTCTGGATTCTGATAGAGGGCCATGAGACTTAGACCTGGGTGCAAAAATGGAGTCTCTAGACCCTTCCTGAGCTGAAATTTTCAAAATTTTCTCAAAACTCTGGATTCTGATAAAGGGCCACGAGACTTGGACCTGAGTGCAAAAATGGAGGCTCTAGAACCTTCCAGAGCTGAGATATCGAAACTCAAAATTTTGACCAGAAAAAAAAACCGACAGTGTTACCCCTTATGTTTTTTTTTTTTAGGGGCGAAATTTTTTTTCCCCAATCTTCTCAAAACTCTGGATTCTGATAGAGGGCCACGAGACTTGGACCTGAGTGCAAAAATGGAGGCTCTAGAGCCTCCATTTTTGCGCGCTTGTCGAAGTCTCGTTGCCCTCTGTCAGAATCCAGAGTTTCAAGAAGATCGGAGGGGGTCAAAATTTCGGCCAAAAAAAAATGACAGTGTTACCCCTTATGTTTTTTTTCGGGTCCAAATTTTGACCTTCGATATCTTGGCTCTGGAAGGGTCTAGAGCCTCCATTTTTGCACGCTGGTCGAAGTCTCGTGGCCCTCTGTCAGAATCCAGAGTTTCAAGAAGATCGGAGGGGGTCAAAATTTCGGCCAAAAAAAAAATGACAGTGTTACCCCTTATGTTTTTTTTTCAGGTCCAAATTTTGACCTTCGATATCTCGGCTCTGGAAGGGTCTAGAGCCTCCATTTTTGCGCGCTTGTCGAAGTCTCGTTGCCCTCTGTCAGAATCCAGAGTTTCAAGAAGATCGGAGGGGGTCAAAATTTCGGTCAAAAAAAAAAAAATGACAGTGTTACCCCTTATGTTTTTTTTTCGGGTCCAAATTTTGACCTTCGATATCTCGGCTCTGGAAGGGTCTAGAGCCTCCATTTTTGCGCGCTGGTCGAAGTCTCGTGGCCCTCTGTCAGAATCCAGAGTTTCAAGAAGATCGGAGGGGGTCAAAATTTCGGCCAAAAACGACAGTGTTACCCCTTATGTTTTTTTTCAGGTCAAAACTTTGACATCCGATATCTCGGCTCTGGAAGGGTCTAGAGCCTCCATTTTTGCACGCTGGTCGAAGTCTCGTGGCCCTCTGTCAGAATCCAGAGTTTCAAGAAGATCGGAGGGGGTCAAAATTTCGGCCAAAAACGACAGTGTTACCCCTTATGTTTTTTTTTTTTCAGGTCAAAACTTTGACATCCGATATCTCGGCTCTGGAAGGGTCTAGAGCCTCCATTTTTGCGCGCTGGTCGAAGTCTCGTGGCCCTCTGTCAGAATCCAGAGTTTCAAGAAGATCGGAGGGGGTCAAAATTTCGGCCAAAAACGACAGTGTTACCCCTTATGTTTTTTTTTCAGGTCAAAACTTTGACATCCGATATCTCGGCTCTGGAAGGGTCTAGAGCCTCCATTTTTGCGCGCTGGTCGAAGTCTCGTGGCCCTCTGTCAGAATCCAGAGTTTCAAGAAAATCGGAGGGGGTCAAAATTTCGGCCAAAAACGACAGTGTTACCCCTTATGTTTTTTTTTCAGGTCAAAACTTTGACATCCGATATCTCGGCTCTGGAAGGGTCTAGAGCCTCCATTTTTGCGCGCTGGTCGAAGTCTCGTGGCCCTCTGTCAGAATCCAGAGTTTCAAGAAGATCGGAGGGGGTCAAAATTTCGGCCAAAAGCGACAGTGTTACCCCTTATGTTTTTTTTTTCAGGTCAAAACTTTGACATCCGATATCTCGGCTCTGGAAGGGTCTAGAGCCTCCATTTTTGCGCGCTGGTCGAAGTCTCGTGGCCCTCTGTCAGAATCCAGAGTTTCAAGAAGATCGGAGGGGGTCAAAATTTCGGCCAAAAACGACAGTGTTACCCCTTATGTTTTTTTTTCAGGTCAAAACTTTGACATCCGATATCTCGGCTCTGGAAGGGTCTAGAGCCTCCATTTTTGCGCGCTGGTCGAAGTCTCGTGGCCCTCTGTCAGAATCCAGAGTTTCAAGAAGATCAGAGGGGGTCAAAATTTCGGCCAAAAACGACAGTGTTACCCCTTATGTTTTTTTTTTCAGGTCAAAACTTTGACATCCGATATCTCGGCTCTGGAAGGGTCTAGAGCCTCCATTTTTGCGCGCTGGTCGAAGTCTCGTGGCCCTCTGTCAGAATCCAGAGTTTCAAGAAGATCGGAGGGGGTCAAAATTTCGGCCAAAAACGACAGTGTTACCCCTTATGTTTTTTTTTCGGGTCAAAACTTTGACATCCGATATCTCGGCTCTGGAAGGGTCTAGAGCCTCCATTTTTGCGCGCTGGTCGAAGTCTCGTGGCCCTCTGTCAGAATCCAGAGTTTCAAGAAGATCGGAGGGGGTCAAAATTTCGGCCAAAAACGACAGTGTTACCCCTTATGTTTTTTTTTCGGGTCAAAACTTTGACATCCGATATCTCGGCTCTGGAAGGGTCTAGAGCCTCCATTTTTGCGCGCTGGTCGAAGTCTCGTGGCCCTCTGTCAGAATCCAGAGTTTCAAGAAGATCGGAGGGGGTCAAAATTTCGGCCAAAAGCGACAGTGTTACCCCTTATGTTTTTTTTTTCAGGTCAAAACTTTGACATCCGATATCTCGGCTCTGGAAGGGTCTAGAGCCTCCATTTTTGCGCGCTGGTCGAAGTCTCGTGGCCCTCTGTCAGAATCCAGAGTTTCAAGAAGATCGGAGGGGGTCAAAATTTCGGCCAAAAACGACAGTGTTACCCCTTATGTTTTTTTTTCAGGTCAAAACTTTGACATCCGATATCTCGGCTCTGGAAGGGTCTAGAGCCTCCATTTTTGCGCGCTGGTCGAAGTCTCGTGGCCCTCTGTCAGAATCCAGAGTTTCAAGAAGAATCGGAGGGGGTCAAAAATTTCGGCCAAAAACGACAGTGTTACCCCTTATGTTTTTTTTTCAGGTCAAAACTTTGACATCCGATATCTCGGCTCTGGAAGGGTCTAGAGCCTCCATTTTTGCGCGCTGGTCGAAGTCTCGTGGCCCTCTGTCAGAATCCAGAGTTTCAAGAAGATCGGAGGGGGTCAAAATTTCGGCCAAAAGCGACAGTGTTACCCCTTATGTTTTTTTTTTCAGGTCAAAACTTTGACATCCGATATCTCGGCTCTGGAAGGGTCTAGAGCCTCCATTTTTGCGCGCTGGTCGAAGTCTCGTGGCCCTCTGTCAGAATCCAGAGTTTCAAGAAGATCGGAGGGGGTCAAAATTTCGGCCAAAAACGACAGTGTTACCCCTTATGTTTTTTTTTTCAGGTCAAAACTTTGACATCCGATATCTCGGCTCTGGAAGGGTCTAGAGCCTCCATTTTTGCGCGCTGGTCGAAGTCTCGTGGCCCTCTGTCAGAATCCAGAGTTTCAAGAAGATCAGAGGGGGGTCAAAATTTCGGCCAAAAACGACAGTGTTACCCCTTATGTTTTTTTTTTCAGGTCAAAACTTTGACATCCGATATCTCGGCTCTGGAAGGGTCTAGAGCCTCCATTTTTGCGCGCTGGTCGAAGTCTCGTGGCCCTCTGTCAGAATCCAGAGTTTCAAGAAGATCGGAGGGGGGTCAAAATTTCGGCCAAAAACGACAGTGTTACCCCTTATGTTTTTTTTTTCGGGTCAAAACTTTGACATCCGATATCTCGGCTCTGGAAGGGTCTAGAGCCTCCATTTTTGCGCGCTGGTCGAAGTCTCGTGGCCCTCTGTCAGAATCCAGAGTTTCAAGAAGATCGGAGGGGGTCAAAATTTCGGCCAAAAACGACAGTGTTACCCCTTATGTTTTTTTTTTCGGGTCAAAACTTTGACATCCGATATCTCGGCTCTGGAAGGGTCTAGAGCCTCCATTTTTGCGCGCTGGTCGAAGTCTCGTGGCCCTCTGTCAGAATCCAGAGTTTCAAGAAGATCGGAGGGGGTCAAAATTTCGGCCAAAAAGCGACAGTGTTACCCCTTATGTTTTTTTTTCAGGTCAAAACTTTGACATCCGATATCTCGGCTCTGGAAGGGTCTAGAGCCTCCATTTTTGCGCGCTGGTCGAAGTCTCGTGGCCCTCTGTCAGAATCCAGAGTTTCAAGAAGATCGGAGGGGGTCAAAATTTCGGCCAAAAACGACAGTGTTACCCCTTATGTTTTTTTTTCAGGTCAAAACTTTGACATCCGATATCTCGGCTCTGGAAGGGTCTAGAGCCTCCATTTTTGCGCGCTGGTCGAAGTCTCGTGGCCCTCTGTCAGAATCCAGAGTTTCAAGAAGATCGGAGGGGGTCAAAATTTCGGCCAAAAACGACAGTGTTACCCCTTATGTTTTTTTTTTCAGGTCAAAACTTTGACATCCGATATCTCGGCTCTGGAAGGGTCTAGAGCCTCCATTTTTGCGCGCTGGTCGAAGTCTCGTGGCCCTCTGTCAGAATCCAGAGTTTCAAGAAGATCGGAGGGGGTCAAAATTTCGGCCAAAAACGACAGTGTTACCCCTTATGTTTTTTTTTCAGGTCAAAACTTTGACATCCGATATCTCGCTCTGGAAGGGTCTAGAGCCTCCATTTTTGCGCGCTGGTCGAAGTCTCGTGGCCCTCTGTCAGAATCCAGAGTTTCAAGAAGATCGGAGGGGGTCAAAATTTCGGCCAAAAACGACAGTGTTACCCCTTATGTTTTTTTTTTCAGGTCAAAACTTTGACATCCGATATCTCGGCTCTGGAAGGGTCTAGAGCCTCCATTTTTGCGCGCTGGTCGAAGTCTCGTGGCCCTCTGTCAGAATCCAGAGTTTCAAGAAGATCGGAGGGGGTCAAAATTTCGGCCAAAAACGACAGTGTTACCCCTTATGTTTTTTTTTTCAGGTCAAAACTTTGACATCCGATATCTCGGCTCTGGAAGGGTCTAGAGCCTCCATTTTTGCGCGCTGGTCGAAGTCTCGTGGCCCTCTGTCAGAATCCAGAGTTTCAAGAAGATCGGAGGGGGTCAAAATTTCGGCCAAAAACGACAGTGTTACCCCTTATGTTTTTTTTTTCAGGGTCAAAACTTTGACATCCGATATCTCGGCTCTGGAAGGGTCTAGAGCCTCCATTTTTGCGCGCTGGTCGAAAGTCTCGTGGCCCTCTGTCAGAATCCAGAGTTTCAAGAAGATCGGAGGGGGTCAAAATTTCGGCCAAAAACGACAGTGTTACCCCCTTATGTTTTTTTTTTCAGGGTCAAAACTTTGACATCCGATATCTCGGCTCTGGAAGGGTCTAGAGCCTCCATTTTTGCGCGCTGGTCGAAGTCTCGTGGCCCTCTGTCAGAATCCAGAGTTTCAAGAAGATCGGAGGGGGTCAAAATTTCGGCCAAAAACGACAGTGTTACCCCTTATGTTTTTTTTTTCAGGTCAAAACTTTGACATCCGATATCTCGGCTCTGGAAGGGTCTAGAGCCTCCATTTTTGCGCGCTGGTCGAAGTCTCGTGGCCCTCTGTCAGAATCCAGAGTTTCAAGAAGATCGGAGGGGGTCAAAATTTCGGCCAAAAACGACAGTGTTACCCCTTATGTTTTTTTTTTCAGGTCAAAACTTTGACATCCGATATCTCGGCTCTGGAAGGGTCTAGAGCCTCCATTTTTGCGCGCTGGTCGAAGTCTCGTGGCCCTCTGTCAGAATCCAGAGTTTCAAGAAGATCGGAGGGGGTCAAAATTTCGGCCAAAAACGACAGTGTTACCCCTTATGTTTTTTTTTTCAGGTCAAAACTTTGACATCCGATATCTCGGCTCTGGAAGGGTCTAGAGCCTCCATTTTTGCGCGCTGGTCGAAGTCTCGTGGCCCTCTGTCAGAATCCAGAGTTTCAAGAAGATCGGAGGGGGTCAAAATTTCGGCCAAAAACGACAGTGTTACCCCTTATGTTTTTTTTTCAGGTCAAAACTTTGACATCCGATATCTCGGCTCTGGAAGGGTCTAGAGCCTCCATTTTTGCGCGCTGGTCGAAGTCTCGTGGCCCTCTGTCAGAATCCAGAGTTTCAAGAAAATCGGAGGGGGTCAAAATTTCGGCCAAAAACGACAGTGTTACCCCTTATGTTA